>CAXHSM010000438.1:600000-1130072 GCA_964019185.1 Maratus speculifer
ACATACCCGTCATAACAGCAAAATGTACAGTTTTAATTTCAAAGCAAAAAGATTATTGATGTTTCTCTTAAAATTCACCAAATTCTCATTTGAAGGGTGTTTCATCCATCATTTTTCCTTTCTTATAAAAAAGAAATCATTTAGTTTTTTTTTGTTTTTTTTTCTTTCATTCAGAATTATTCTTTTTTATCATTTTTTCTTTTCATTATTACGATGAAAAGTTTTCAGAAAATATGTTGCAATATGCAGCGCCAATTATTACTTACTCCTCCCTCCCCCTGCTCACGTGTAACAACGATTATCATTTTCTTTTTACTCCTGGCCCCTTGTTGATTGATTACTATTAATATGATAGGATCGGTCCCTGAAGTAATAAATATTAAATGAAGTGTCTTATCTTAAATTATCGAAAAGGAAGTTTTGTATTTAATATGCGAGAGGGGTTAACACGGTCAAATGCTTATTCACACGGATTTGCGATAAGATGTTTTTATGAGGGCATATATATTTTAAGTTTTCTTGCCAGATTTCGTTGTAAAACTCAATGTTGTTGTAGCAAGTCACGTTTCACATAATGAAAATGCTCATTTGAGCTTTGAAGAGCAATTTCACGGATTATTTAAGTTCGTAAATCCACTAAAATTGTTAAGGAAAATCGATAAATCTTTATCGTCATGTATTTACGGTAGGAAGAGAATATTATGTTTGCGAAACAAAAGCTTTTAAAAGAGAAAGTCATATCATTGTGAAAATTGTTCTTGTTATTTGCACTATAGATTTTGTTGCTCTTAAAATTTTGCTCCAATTATTAATCAAATTGTTTCAAGCTAAGTTGATTTTCATTTGAAATTGCATTCAAAGATTATGTTAAGAGAATCATGTAATAGCGTATTTAATGTATAACATTTCGGATAATCAAATCAATTTAAATAATAGACACACGATAATCAATAATTTCAAAATTCTACTGAAGCGATTAACTAATTAAACTTTTTGTTAAAAAATACAGCTTTGTACATTTCATACTGAGCAAATAATTTTATTTTATACTAATTTCTTTAAGTATATTTATGGTGCAAAAGTATAAAGAGGTAAATGATAAATAAATAAATTTCATTTTTCAAAATTGCTCAAAAACTGAAATAGCAATCATATATTTTTTAAATTATTAACTCAAATTAAAATTTTGTTCTGAAATGTTATTATATTTACATTAGGACAAGCTGTTTTATTATTATTATTATTATTATTATTATTATTATTATTATTATTATTATTATTATTATTATTATTATTATTATTATTATTATTATTATTATTATTATTATTATTATTATTATTATTATTTAATGGTTTTATTAAACAACAGTACATAATGCAACTGCAATGATAACAACGAAATCTGGATTCTAAAAAACGAAATCTTTATTGTGGTCCCTCTTTTCTATTTAAAATATGTATGAAATTGCTTGAATTCTATTATAGTTTATACTTTCAATTCGTTTTATTTAAAGCAAAACAAAATAAAACAAAAATCAATTTAATGGTAAATGAAAAGTAAATTTTTCAACTATTCAAATATAATAAAATAAAAAAAAATTTCAGCATGCTCTTCATTTATTGTGATGAGAGATTTGATAATTATAAAATAGTTCTTTCTATATTTTATTACTCCTATTATATAGGTATTATAATTCTTTATTAATACGTAAAGTAAATTAAAATATTTTTACCTCGAAAGTAAGCGTTCAAAATGTTTGTATTAAAATGGCTTTCCTTTTTCTCCTCCTCCTGATTTTTTTTCTTTTTTTTTGGGGGGGGGGGGGGATTAATAAAAATATCTTTTACTTTTTTTCTTTATAAGATCTTATTTCTCAAACTTACAAATATAAACTATTTTAAAGAAATCACTTAACGTTTGTAATTCGTATCATATCAAAATACACAAAAAGAAATTAAATGTATACATAATTTTAGCACTTACAATTAAGAAATAATTTTTAATGTTTTATTACTTAAGATTAAAATGAACTTCAAATAGCGACATATTTGAAAAGCTTTAAATTTTCTCGAAATGAATATTTCACATAGTAATGTGCAATCAAATTCCATAAATTAACATTTTGCAACTTTGCAGAAATGAATATTCTCAAATCTTAAGTTGTATTTTTATTATTCTGGCTAAATGATAGTCTTTATTTGAAATTGAAATTAAGATGTATTCTCAGTGGATATGTCAATTTATTAATCGATGTATAAATTAGTTGAAATAACTGTGCATGCGTTAAATAAGCGCTTTTGGATTCACTAACAAATGCATTCATTTTCTTTAGAATTGTACAGGATACATTATAATTTGAATTTATTTCACATATTTGCATTTTAGATTACAAATTTTAAATTTATTTTAACCACTTAAATGATCAACATTTTTGAAAAAACTTTTAAATAAGTCCTTTTTTTTGCATCTTTTACAGAGTTTTTAATTTTTCATCACCGGTTTTTCAAAACAGAAACTTTTGCCTAATTGAATCAGAAACAGGCGCAGATTAAATAATGCAAAATTTATAATAAAAGTGTATTGGTGAGAATAATAAATACTGATTTGAAATCATTTTCCCGGACGTGGTACGGACAAATCATGATTGGCAAACACACGTTGCCCGTATGACGGACGGGAAAATCAGGGAAGCGGTTGAAATTCCCCTTTTAAATTTTATAATAACCATTTAGTAATCATTTATTAAATTTTATAAATTCATTTGAGTGGTGTGTTCATAATTTTTTTTAATTAGAATTACAATGGTCAAAAATCACTTTAAAAGACATATAAAGATTGGAAAAGTTTCTTTCTTTTTTTCTTTCTTTTTTTCTTTCTTTTCTGTTTTTTTTTCTGTTTTTTTTTTTCTTTGTAACATGTATTAGGTTACCATAAATTTCGGCGTATAATCCGCAAATCAAACCATTCTTAGATAACAGGTTAATTTTTGTGCCAAATTTGCCAGTTAACCCGAAATTGATTTTGTTTTTTGTTGATTTATTCTAGAGCCTAATTTGGTGATACAGTGAAACTTGGATAATTCGAACTTGTTTAATTCGAATTTTTTGCCTGGTCCCTAGAATTCTGTATTAAAAAAATGTAAAAAAAAAAAAAAAAAAAAAAAAAAAATGTGGATATTTCGAATTTTAGTTTGGATAATTCGAATTTTTCGTAGGATTGTCTTTCAAATTTCGCATTAATTACTAATCTTTTAGACATTTTTAATCTGAGGACGGACTATCTGAAGATGAACAGAGCAAGGAAATACAAGAGAAGCCATTACCTTTACAGTTCCTTAGAATATGCGCATATACATGAACTTCGACGTTTTTGAAGGTCTATCCAATGGAAAAGACTCTATTTTTGTATCAATTGATAAGTAGGAATCATATGATATGACTCAAAGTTTGTATTCGGGAAAGCAATCAGAAATATCTGATTTTTTTTCTTAAAAATGATGAATAATTAAACTAGTAAAAAATGTTTGATTTAATGAAAAAAGTATAGAAGTATACTATTTTTGAATCCAAGACCTTTGTTATCCTAGTAGTAAAGTTTATGTGTTAAATATTTCATCGTGGAGTTATTCTTTCTTTATTTATCTCTTCTTTTTGTGTGAATATATTTAATTCGAATTTTTGGATATTTCGAACTTTTCTTTTGGTCCCTTGAACTTCGAATTATCGAAGTTCCACTCTATTTCCCTAGAAGTCACTAATCTTGGCTATAATTTGGCAAATATTTATGTAAGTACGTCCATGTATAAATGTGTGCATTGTGAGTTGTATACATAATTATGTATATCTGCAGAATCGCAAGTTTTACTGGACAAAAATTTACATGGGTCTGACTTTACATCATGACGTCACTAGTCAGTGACGTAACATCATATTATAAGAATTACAGACACAGTACAATGGTGGTGCGAGATGTGCTAGATATATTTTATTAGGTTATATATTGGCGAATAACACCTGGTAATTAGTACATTAAAAACTAGTACTATGAGCAAAAATTATGCTTAATATTTTTATTTTCTAATCAGAAAAATTATGAATTTGAGTTATATTTGTAAATAAGAATTAACATGAAAACTAATTTTATAATTTACTTTCTCATGAAATTAAATTTATACTTTTTGTAAGTCGCGAGCCGCAGGAAAAAAGACAGTTAACTTATGTCTCTACTGTGCATGTCTCTTTTAAAAACTACCGTATTTACTCGTGTATAACGCACACTTTTTTTCAAAAAAATTAAGGCAAAAGTCGTAGGTGCGCGTTATACACGGAATATTTTTTTACTACTTGAAAATATCCGACGATTTAAAAATGTATTCAAAGAAGGGATTAAAAATCGAAAAATCTTACTTAATTGAAGTATTACTGCTTCTTTATTCTACTCCTTGCACTTTTTTTATAGAAAAACGCTAGTAACGTTATTTCAACACTAAATTAGCAATTCTCATTACCGTCATGCACACCTATCCCCGGTCATTTACTCACCACCCGATGTCTAAAAACGTAATTTCGTCTTGTTTTCCGGTCTAACGCAATGTTTGTTCCGACGTTCTTTACTTAAATTCCTTTAGCTACTCATTTATTTACACGTCAAATTTATGGTGCGCGTTATACACGCGTGCGTGGTATACACGAGTAAATACGGTATTAAATAACAATCTAAAAAAAATTTGAATTTAAGAAATTATTTTCCATTTTTACGTTTGTCATACTTGTTATAAAGTGACATTGCTTTTATCATTTTAAAAGATAACATTTATATATTAAATGTAAGCAAGTTAAGTTCTTGCGTCTAAATACCAGACTTTCGTTCGTTTTCTCCTTTTAAATTTAAACGATAATGTGTAATAGCATATTGCATTTATTTTCTTGAAATCAAAACAGTAATAATTTCCTTAAGATACGAGAAACAGGACATTTAATTTATTTCTCTATTTCAAATATATGTCTAATTTCAAAACTATTAAAAACCAAAATAAATATCTAAATTTACGAAATAGTTCTTATTATTAAATTTATCATGCTTCATACATTTTAATACTCCTTTAGCTCTTTCAAACGATTAAATGTATCTATTAAAAATGAGAAGATTTTTTCTCAATAGAAATATATTTTTTAAAAAGCTACTTGATTAAAATGTAATAATGCATATAGACATAGTTATATATATAAATATAAATATATATATATCAATTTTACAAATTTTTGTAGAGAAACTTTAAAAAAAACAAATTAATCAATATTGCAAACATTTCTTTTTTAAATTTAAAGTAAGGAAGAATCGCATTATTTTCAAACAGTTTAAAGTAATAAATAAATTGAATTACATTATTCGTATATTAAACTATCAGCTTTTATTGTAAAAGGTTTTCTTTTTTTGCTTATAACAATTCTAAGTTTTTAAATCCTGGAATTAATTTTACAAAATGTTTTGAAAGATTAATAATACTAAATATGAATGTGTCGCTCTTTAAATTAATTCTGTGGCAATAAATTGATACAGTAAAGGATAATTATGTAAATAAGAGTAAAATAGAATTTATTTAAAAAAATTGAATGAATAATGTATTAAATGAATTAAATGCGGTTAAAATTTTATAATATATTCTGTGTTATTGCGAACGAAATTAAATTATATTTTAATACAATATAGAGAATACTTTATAAAGAGAAGCTTAGAATAAATGAAAGAAAGGTTTTTCCATATTTTTCCCTATTTCCGTATTTTGTCTTCAATGATAAATATTATTTTAAAAGATAGTTGTAAACAGTAAGTGAATGAAGAAACAGATGTATTAAATGTATTTAATTTATTAAGACTTTTTTCGGATATTGTTTCTATTTTTGTTTAGTTTTTTTAAATACTTCACTTGAAGTTTCCGTATTTATGATAAACGTAATGATTAAAAAAAAAAAAAAAAAAAAAAACAGATTTTAAGCAATTTATTCTGATATTCATTATCGCCACCCAAATTGGTGTATTTCATTTAAAGTGGTTTGGCAGAACAGAGTATTTGTTGTAAACTTTTTATATTACCACCATTTACTTTAACCCGTTTGGGACTGACATCTTTTACGTAAATTTTATTCGGTTGACACCACTTTTTGTTAAGCAGTAAGATTCAGTCTATCAATCAAGAATATGTCTGAATGAAAAAAAGCAAATTTTTTTGTTCTTTTTCAACGGTATCGAAAGCAAGTGTTTTAAGCATTTGTTGAGGATACAAGTATACACCTACGGTCTGGAAGAGGTTAAATGCTATTGTTGCCCAGGACCGAAACTAGCCTTTTTTGCACCCGGGACAAACTGATTTTGGCGCCCCACCCCCTTCTCCGCAAAGTATATTTACAAAGATAATTTTGCTAATTTTCTAATAGACGAATTGTTGGAAAAATTAAAAAACTGAACTAGGTAATCTACTTTGTCAAATATTGATTCATTAAAATATTGCGAACCAAACCGAAAAAGAATTCCGCTTTATGTTGGATCTTTATGTCTTTATCCTTAGATTCTTATATGTTTTGGCATATCCCACACAGGATGATTTTAACAATATCGTGCTAAATATAGACATAAGAAAAATCAGCACACAAAATCTACATTTTCGGCCTTTCGCTCTGCCGCCTGGGGCACATGTCTCCTCTGCCCCCCCCCCCCCCCCCCGTAGCTTTGGCCCTGTTGTTGCCAATATGAGTGATTTTCGCGGGCAGTAGAGGATAATGCAATAAAATTTTTAACTAGTACGGATGGGAAAAACATATATATTGATATACTATTGAATACAATCTAAATATGTAAATTTACAAAATAGCTTTTATTTTATCATTAAGGTATTATTAGATTTATCATATTTGATATTATTTTAATACTTCTTTAGCTCTTTGAAATGATGAAATGTATCTAGTAAAAATGAGAAAATTGAGTTATTTTCCTCAATAGAAGCAAATCTTTTATACAGTTCGTCGATTAAAATGTAATAATTCATATAAAGATAATTAAATAGCTATTTTTCAATTTCCCATATTCTTCTAAAAAGCTGTTTGCAAAAAAATATAATTAACATATCAAGTATAATTGTTTACGTTTAAAGTAAGTAATAATAGTAATATTTTCAAGCAGTTTAAAAAAATAAAGTAACAGAATTACATTTTTCGTACATTAAATTATGAGCTTTTATTAAAACTTGTTTTTTCTTTTAACAATTAAAAATTTTGAAATAAGGGAATTAATTTAACAAAATGTTTTGAAAGATTAATAATAGTAAATAGGAATTTGTCAAATTAAATTAATTCTGTGGCAATAAATTTCTACCGTAAGGGATTATTATGTAAATAAGAGTGAAATAGAATTTATTAATATTTTTTAATGAAAAATGTATTAAAAGTGGCTAGAAACTTACAACATATTCTGACTTTCTGCGAACGATATTAAATTATATTTTAATACTATGTAGACAGTTTTTTTTTCTAAGCAAGAGCATAGAATACGTGAAAGAAAGATTTCTGTCTACAATGATAAATATTATTTTAAAATACCGTAATAAACAGTTAGTAAATAAAGAATGAAATGTATTAAATGTATTTAATTTATTTTATTTATTAAGACTTATTTCGGATGTTGTTTCTGTATGTGCTTAATTTTCTTTTTTCTTTCTTTCTTTCTTTTTTCTTTTTTTTTTCTTTTTTTTTTTTTTTTTTTTTTTTTTAAGAATAGTTTACTTGTAATTTCCGTATTTATTATAAAACGTGATAACAAACAAGCATAAAAATGCAGATACCAAGCAATTTTTTTTTACTGTTTCGTGTTCATATTTATTATTGTCATACAAGTTGGTGTTTTTTATTCAAATTGATTTGGCCGATCAGATTATTTGTTGTAACCTTTTAATATTACCCACATTCACTTTAAAAACTACTGTTGCTAATATTAGTCCTTTTCATTAGTCATTAGTCATTTTTATAGTAATAAATGTTGGGTCACCCGCAAAATTCTGCGCTATACTTTTGTTGAGATAATGCGAAAATCATCAAATGACACCGGAAATTGTGAGCAAATTTATTACAAAATATCTAAAAGATTTTCCACATACGCACATGATAAAAACAAACTTTTATACTGAGAATTCCGACGCAAATATGGCATTTGTGGATTCAAGCTTTGTCAAAAAACCGCATAATTTTGCGGATGACTTAATATTAAGAAATTTAATTTGTCACATGTAGATAAATATGCATACGTATAGGACATATGCAAAATTCTACTAAAATATTATTGGTGTGCCGTTTGCAAGTTTAGAATTAAAATTAAGTATCGCGGACTGTGCACAGAGTGCCGGAAAGGGTTAACTCGATTTTATTCAATCTGACCCGACCCGCGGTTCCTTTCGCCTCGGATTAGAACTAATTTATTTCGAAGTGGATCGGCAAACCCGATTTCTTAAAATAATGCCCAGAATATTTTTTCTTATTAAAAACTTTTTTTTGATATAAATGCGTACACATATATTCATATATATGTTGTATGTATGAATGTATTTGTATACATGCATGGGCATTACATTTTTTTACTTCAAATATAAAATTACTATTATAATTGTAAACTACATTACAACAATTGCAATAAAATATGGCTTTTTTAGACTCAATAGAAAATACTTATAATTAAATTGTAACTTACATTTATTGCTGACACTGTGATAAATTTTACTATTTAGTTGCCTAATGATGAAAAAGCTGCAAAATTATTAGAGGACTTTGAAATTATACATAAAATATATATATTGTTAAAAAAAAACCCCTCATGAATATCTTTATTTAAAACATGAAATAGTTTTTAAATATTATATAGAAAATTATATTTTTAGCATTTTATTAGCGTGTATCGATTAAACTCATTATTTATTACCGACATTTAAAATAACATGAAATGATTATATTTGGCCCTGAGTATCGACTTCCAGTTTACATTAATAGTTATGAATTTTTCTAACAACAATTTTTAAACTATGAGTAGTGCATAGCTGCCAACTTTTACGCATTTTTGCTACCACTAGAATTATACAGATATTTTCCAATTCTTTAATCATAAGATTTCGAGGATTAAATAAGATAATATTTACTATAAAATTTTTGTGGTAGGAAAAATGCGTAAAAGTTGGAAGCTATGGTTATGAGTAAAATATAATCATTGCTTAAACCATAATTTTGTGATGTTTTTAAAAAAGTTAACAAAAATATTTATCAAATTTTCATTTGATTAATGATTTAAATATTATAAAAATTAGTTGTTTCGTACGTTATAAATTTTAATGATTAATATCGTAAATTTTATTTATCCCCCCCCCCCAATGATTTCACCACTGATTTTTCATTTACAATTTATATAACCAGCAGTACTTCAAGCAGATTTTCATTACACATTTTTTAACTGACGATTATACTGAATAAAGTAGCCATTGTATAAACGATAAATTCTTAACGCCAATTAAAAAGGCTCGCCATTCATGAGTTCTGATAAATAATTAAAATGTAGATTATTAAATTTTGTATAAGAAATACATGTTTAGTACGCTAATAATTGTAATGAAAATAATAAAATCGTAAACGTAATCATTCAATTTATTATTTAATCACCCAGATGATTTCATCCTTGATTATTCATTTGCAATTTACGTAAATCGCAGTACTTCAAGCAAATTTTTATCACAAAAATCAATTCTTAACCAACCAACTATATTGAATAAAATAACCATTGTGCAAACCATAAATCCATGACGTCATCAGGAGCCCTCTCCATTCATTAACTCTGACTTTGTCCAATAATTAGGATTCCAGATTTACGCAAAATAAACAGCTCAATAAGGGGCCAATTGCCTATGGCAGCGCCAACCCTTTTTGCAGTCTTTTCTCCCGGATAGCCCAAAATGAAATTCCTGGATGTGCGCTCCCGGAATGAGTCGCAATCAAAATTCGTTCGGCGGGGGTCGCATGGTATGCGAAATATCTGGAAATAAATATGGGAATGCGTGAATTAAGAGCTAGGGTTGTTCAGCAGGGATTTTCGGAACGAAGATATGGGTCAGCTATTAAATACTTATGTATAATTTCGTCGTAAATCTTATGACATGCAGGGACGTATATGCATACAGGAAATTTCTAGATTTATTCCGGGGCATTCATGGCTGTTGTTCGCTGCTGACTAACTAATCAAAATGTTGATATTGAGCGATTTAAAAGCAAATAAAGAAATTGCTGTTAATTTAAAAAATAAAGTCAATTTTGTGTATTGTAACATTTAAATTCAGTTTCATTTATTTATTTTTAAGTGTCTGCATAATAATTTTACAACTAGTAGAAATGTATTATATTATGCTTTGAGAATGAACCCATTTAGCCAAGTGCTGAGTGTGTTCCTCGTGGATTTACTTCCGATGTATTCTAGTGACGTGACTGTATAATATTTGTATACAGTTCTTTGTAAAAGTAAAATATTTGAACTAATTTTCTTTCAAAAAATACCCTAAATCATTCTGAGGTAAGACAATGATTGTGTGGTCAGGACAAGTGCTGACAAGTGTTCCGTGGTAAATTGGTGCTCCAAACACTCTGGAAACCAATAATTTCTTACAGTTTATTTCGCCTTTTTTAATCGGAGATCATCCTGCTATTAGATAACTGAAAAAAAATATATATAAAGTTTCACACATCTCACCAAAAATAATACATTAGAAAATAGAGATGGTGTGTTACTAAATGAAAATATAAATCTTTTATGCCCCTTCTTGTTTATAAATTTGCATAACTTAGTATTTCAAAAAATACATGCAATAAGTTATTAAACCTGAACACGCGCACACAAATCATTAGTTTGTTTTTGTGTAGTATAATACACTAGACCATCATATTTATTATATGAAGTTATATACTGCAATTTTATAATTCATTCAACCTGCATTAACTATCCATTCAAATAAAGATCAGATCGAGACTACACTGTAAAAAAAATTCTGTAGTACTACTAGAAAATCTCTAGGCAACTGGGATTCCATAAACTTTTCTAGTAACCAATACAGCTAATTCTAAAGTAACACTACTGCATTAAATTTAGTAAACAACACATAGACTTCCTTAGAGAACTTACTAAGAAATTGTTAGTAACCATTACAGGTGCTTTTTTAGTAATTTTATTAATAAATACAGTGAAACCTCCAAATAAGGGACACTCCGAATAAGGGACACCTCTATTTAAGGGACAAAACTTCTGGTCCCAGTCCCTTTGTATAGGACGTGTAATGTATTTACCTCTGAATAAGGGACACTCTATTTAAGGGACACTTGAAAATGAGATTAAAAGGACTGGCTTTTGAATTTCAGATAATGAAGTAGTCTGAGATAAAAATGAAAATACAGATTTTTGTGAACTTATTAAACTGACAGACAGTCATGTTGATACAGAGGCATACGACACAGTTGACAAGCATTTATTAACCCATAATTTTGATTTGACTTCAGTGCGTTTATCCCCATTGAAAGTAATGCTGAAAATTAAAAGGATGATTCTGAAAGTGGAGAAAAAAAGAAAATTGTGAAATAAAGAACTTTAACGATGTTTTAAGACTATTCTCAAATCCAAAAGGGCAAATTTTATGACAAAAGTTTTAATTTATTTTTATTCAGAAATGCCTGAAACTAGCAGGCGCTGTTGTTCAGTGTCAACTATGTAATCGAACTCGTTTTACTGTTTTTTCTGGTTCAAAAAAACAAACTCAACAGATCTTTTTCAAACGCAATAGATCTTTTAGATAATAATGTCAACCTAAGTGTTTTGAACAGAGTTTATATGCGAAAGAAGAATAAGTACTCAAGAAGGGGTGAAAAATGTCTGTCACGGGATCAAAATCGCTTAACTCAATAGGTAATTTACTCAAAACTTGAAAATACAGTTCGATTCCAAATCGCTTCCATAGTCAGAAGTTCCAATTTTATACCTTTCCGTTAAAAAAAGAATTTGCAAATGTGTCAAAACGTTTTCTGCTTACTGAGCTGAGTAGTTGAGGGATTTGCTGCCTTAAAATATGCAAAGTAATTAAATAGTTTTTTTTTTTTTTTTTTTTTTTTTTTTTTTTTTTTTTGTAAATTACTGCTGATAATGAAGAACTAAAATCTATAAGTATGGTAAATGAACACTTGAAAAATTTATTGTGAAAATTTGAAATTTGCAAAACAATAATTTTTGATTGATTACTTCAAGTATGATTCTTTTAAATGTTTTTATACTTTTTGCATGTATACAGTTTGCATAAAAAATACAAATCAATAATTCTACAAATAATTTAATGATTTAGTAATCAATTAAAAGTTTTAATTAATTCCCTATACCTTTTGTGTCTGATTAATGTAATTTATACGCTTTGAATACATTTAAACTTCACCTTTAATGTATTGTTATTTTCATATCTTTCAGGACGATTAATTAAAAAAATAATAAAAACTCCGAATAAGGGACACCTCTATTTAAGGGACAAAAGTTCCGGTCCCAAAGGTGTCCCTTATTTGGAGGTTTCACTGTAATTAGTACTTTTACAAATGCATCTCTTGTGTCTTCATTAAAAAATTGTTAGTATATTTTTCAGGTGTTTTTTTAATATGTTTACTAAGAAATGTTAGTACTATTACAAATATTTCTCTGGTATCTACACAAAGAAATTGTTAGCAGCCATTACAGATCTTTTATTTATAATAGGTAAATCACATGATTTTATGTTTTAAAAGAAAATTAATAAAACTTAATCCATTAAAGAATTGTTTTAAAGAGTAATCAAAATTATAAATTATTATTAATAACAATTCTAGCTCAGATGCATCTGATAAAAGATATCAAATATAATCTATTTGTCCAAAAAATTTGTATTTTCTATTTTTTTTCTTTTTGAGGGTGGGAGGGGGGTGGATAGTCAAACAGTACAATTTATTTATCAATTTTTGAAGATATTTTGTTTAAGTTTAAGTAAAATTCTTTAATCAATATATTTCAAATCTGATAATGTCAAATTTTTCTAACTACACATACATATTAGTAAATAGAAGGTAAATATTTTGCCGCAGATATTTAGTCACAGGAATTAAATTAGATTAATTAATGTTTAAAGAGAATGGTAATGCATAAAAATAATTTAAATGATAAATAAAGGCCAGTTTACAAATTTATTAATGTTATTTAATAATGTACCCCCACACATATACACAAAAAAAAAATCTGTTTTAGAAATAATTTTTTTAAGAAAATAATTTGTATTTTTAATATATAATAACGATTTATGTATTTATAACAATTGTTTTCAATTATTTCTGATAAATAATATTTATATATTCTATTTTTAAAAAAATCGTTTTGTTATAATTTATTTTGTTAATTTTTAATATAACATTAGTGTTTTATTTTGATAATTCTTAAACATTGTTTGTGTAATCTATTTACATCACTTACTTCCAATATTTTTATTTGCTTTTGATGACATGGAACATGAACTTTCTAAAACTATCTAAGATAATATAATAATATGTGTTTATTACTTTTAATTCTATAAACATAATTTTTTTATAAACCGAAGTTAAATGTTTAAAACTTTGATTAAATTTGGTGAGTTTTAATTAAACTATAATACCAGAAAATGATAAATTAAACACTAATAGTTTATAAAATGCTAATAAATAGTTAGAATTTTAATAATACTATGCATTTTTTAAAGCTGTTTAAAATTAAGATTGATTAAGATGAAAATTGCGCCGTAGATTAAGATAACTAACTAAAAACTATTTTAATATTTATTCTATAATTTAAAAATTTAAAAGTTATAGCGATTAAAGCATATAAATTAGCAATAAACTTAACGTAAGATATATATATATATATATACACTAAACTAAGAAATTTTATTTGCATTGAATAAGTTTTAAAATACCTGTCCAGACCTAAAATTTGTAAATTAAACTACCAATGAATTAAAAACGAAGCGTTTTAAAATCTTAACAAACTAATAAAATAAATAAATTGCAATACTAAAATGTGGTATTGCAATTTAATGCAGTTTAATTTAGTTGGAAAAAAAAGAAGTGAGATTTATTTATGTCACTGTTATTAATATATTTATTCTAAAACTTATTTAAAACAACAAAAATAATTTATGAAATGAAATATCTTCACTTAATTTTCAAACCATTGTTAAAAACATAAAAAATTCTTTCACATAGAAACTAAGCTTTAAACATTATTATTATTATTATTATTGCAATTTTACGAATATTATTATTTATAACTTTAAATTATGTTATATTTTTAGTATATAATTTAAAATATAGTAATATAAAGGTATTACAATAGTAGAATTAAACATCTTTAATATAATCTAATGTTTAATTTGATTGTTAAAAGAAAGATATAATCTCATTAAATTTATATATCTAACAACTAAGAATCTATTTTTAGAATGTATTTTATAACATAACTAAAAAACAAACAAACAAACAAACAAAAAAATACCGAAAGAAGTATCATTTTAAAATACACAAAAGCATTTCTAATCCGAAGCATTAATAACTTCTTTAAAATATAATAACTGACAAATAGGTATTACAATTCACTTGATTTCCAAACACGTGGTAAGTTATAGCAGAGAGCAGAGTTTATAAGATAATCAAAAGCTAGCAAAAGGTTTAAAAGTAAGTAACATAAATAAGTAAATTCATACACTACATGTTTAAGATATATCAATATAAAACACTTACCTTATTTTGTATGTGTGAATTATCCCTTTTTTTATTTATCCGTAATGTGCTATAAAAATACAAGCAACGAGAAATGCTTCAATTTCATCTTTATGAAACGGCAAGGGAAAGCTTCTATTTCTGGCTGGGGTGAAAGGTGAAAACCAGTTTAAGGGTCGAAAACAGGGACAAAGTGGACGCCTGAGGGCTTTGTAAAAAGGAAGTAGATGTACAAATACATGAGTTTTCTGTGAGATATTACTATCAGTAATTGGTTATTCGATGATTACAGATGATTTTTTAGTAAATGCTGTTATATTGGTAATGGTCCTAAATATTCTCTAGTAAAATCACATATTTTTTTTTACAGTGTAGTTGGAATTTACTCGGTGTTACATTAGTTTTACATCAAAAAACGATTGGAAAATTAGTGACAGTATATTTCGTTGGATTATAAAATATTGTGATGCCTTCAAATGAAGACCGGGTAGGGTGGTGCGGTTACTTCGGTGAGGCGGTGACTCATGTTTGAATTAATAAAAACATTTTATTAAATGTTATAGTAGATTCTTGGTTACACAAATCACAAACAATAACTAATTAGCTGATGAAAGAGTTCTGATTTCAATAAAAGTCATTGAGATGAATAGTATTGTCTAACAGTCTCTGATTATAGTCAAACAGTCTATTGTTATTTCACTACTAGCATTAAGTTGGTCAGATGGAGAAATGCAATCAAATAGTTTCCTTTGACTAAAGTAATTCGTTTTTCACAACTTCACGACGAGCGTCAACTCAGTCACACTTTTCTTACTCCCATCTCCGGAGTCACCTCCCTTGACGCTCAGTCAGATCCGCTGAACTCAAGTCTCTTTACTAGAGAGAAAATTTCTCTGCCCCAAGCAGGTGTCCTCACCTTTTCTCTCCTCTTCCAGAACCAGACTCTCTTCACTTCATCATTTTTTTAGACCCCCCCAGTCAAAAACTCTCCGTTACTTTTTTTGTCCAATTAAATCTTATCTACCTTATGTCACTAACAAACTGTTTTCTTATTCGTCGATCCCATTTTCATTTTTGCCGTGCAATATTTTTTTCGGACCGTAGGATACTATCGGATTCTCACCGAAGCGGCAATTTCAAAAGGGCGACCTTCTGACGCGCCTATTTTCTGCTTGTCTGAAAAACTGTCTATCGCTAAGATGAATTGTGATACATTTCTTCTTTCTACTTTTCCGACCTTGTATGGGATTTTTCTTAAATTTTGTACTGTCCGGGGGTTTTCTCTCGCAAAATCATCTAATTCCCTGCAATATATATTTAAGTTATATTTATAATTGTTTTGTTGTGTTTAAAGCTAGATAGATCTATGTACTATTATTACTGTTTTATCTGTGTACTCTTTTTTTGCGCACTGCCCTCTATTTTCCTTGCACAGTGAGTCTGCGAGCAAACGCGAATGGAGGACACGGTATTGCTTTGTGAAGCTCTATGCCCTAGCAGTGGTCGAATAGTTATATTCTTGAAACTGTGAAACGGGAGGTGCTGGGTTCGAACCCAACTGCGGTCATCAGCCTAATCTTTCAGAATTTTCGGTAGTTTTCTCCGAACCTTGGATTTCCTTGCCTAAATACGGATTTGGTTCCCTTAGAAAGATCCTCACTGATTGCACTGCTCCCTATTAACTTCCAATCCCTCGTGTTGATAATTGGCCGTCATAAACACAACCAACTGTGAAGCTGTACATGAAAGATAAACCACCTGTGTGATTTATTATTATTATTTTTATATTAATGGCTTTTCGACCTCATTAAATAATATATTTCGTCTGAAGATCTACGATTCTGAGTAAATAGCAGTCAATTAAATGGTAGCAGAACTACATTTTCTATATTTAAATTAAGAACTTAAAAAAAACAATCCAATCTGCTCTTGTTTACAAATAATCACAATACATAATATTCTGCATTGTTTGAAAAATTTTGACAGCCCTTGCAATAAATTATCAAAAAATGTAGAGAGTGAAAAAAGCTCTTTTCGTTTAAAACAACACCGAAATGGAAAATATTAGATTTAGTACTCTGTAGCCATCTACCATGTTTTATCTTGCACTCAACCTTCATTTAGCCACCTGTTGAATTGAAAATAAGGTCGAGAGTGGCGGCTATTCACTTCGTGTTCGATTAGTTCTGCATCGAGAGAGGGTTGGAAGCCAAGGTGAGATCGTCCTGCACCTAGGTGATCAATCACCTGAGGATTTTTATCACAAATTGATCTGCACTAATATTATTCGATGAATAGAATTCTCATCTCTACGTGATAATAAGCATAGTTGATGGTAGGATTTTGAATTAAGTGTCACCTTTAAGATTTATTCAGAAGTAGGGTTAGTGCTTTGTATTTTAACTAACTTCGATTTTCTTTTTTTTTTAATTTCTAGAGATTTCACTGATAGGGTGATAGTTTCGTGAGTCATAATAAGTCATGCTTTTTACATTTTTAGTACATTTTATTTTTCTTTAAGGCCACATTTTTTGCAGAAAAGAAGGCATTTACCCCTCACTAGATTTACAAATTTAGTTGCCAGATTTTTCTTTGTCTCTGATGATTAAAATAAATATACAGCGTGAGCGTAAATTATTAAGCATTTCAAAATTTTTCAAAACAAACACAAATAACTGTACTAACCTGTTCCTTCTGTGTTCATTCTATGATTTTATTTCTCTTACTCGACAATAGAATTTTTTTGATCCACTAAACAGATGCACAATGCATCGGATCGAAATCAGTTGCAATGCAAATAAGCTTTTAACACACATAAAATAAGTATGCATACTTGTCAACCACCAACTTAAAAAAAGAAAAAAAATAAGCTTGGAATCAGCAGAAAATTTGCAGAAATTTTTTTTAAATAAAATGCTTCTAGCATTAAATATGTTCTATAATTAAAAACTCAAATTTTTCTCCTTAAATTAACAAATTAGACAACTGGTTCAAAATGTAAATTTTTGATAAAAAAAAAAAAAAAAAAAAAAAAAAAAAAAAAAAAAAAAGGCCGGAGATTGACATATGTAAATGTAGTATAAAAATGTCTGTCAAAGATAAGACTTGTTTGTCTTTCTTATTTCATTGCGATTATTTTTAACATCAAAGAGAGATTCCCTAAATGGATTGAAGTACTCTTATGCCATTTTACTTTCACTGCCGTATCCCTTTTACGCATACTTGTTCATTTAAATACACTAATCATTTCATTATTCTTTTATTCTTAAAACACATGCAATAAATCACATACAGTAACATATACAAAATTTTACCATGATTATTTTAGCAATGATAAAGAAAGAGAAATCTTGAGTTTAAGAAAAAAAAGAAGAACTGTTTTCATAATACTTTAAATTAGTTGAAATATGAATATTCAAAATTAAAACACTTTTATAAATTAGTTCTCAGGTTAAATTTTGCTAAAGTAAATATGTTATGCGCTTCTTAATAGATTTGTACGTAATTCTAATTTATTTTTAGTTATTATCATTTTTAAATTAATGTACGGTTTTAACTACTTTCACAAATAGAAAGAACTGACACATAAATCCTGAAAATAAAGTGCTAGAGCTAAAGTTTATACCCAAAGGATTATGCATATAGAATGGGAAAATATTTCTCAATTAGAGTTTCTACTTTAGATTTACAGGGCACAATTATAAGGTTGAAATAACAAAATATTTCTTTGTGTTTCAACTATCTTCCTCGTTTGTTGTAGCTATTATTTCGTTTGGAACAAACATTTTTCTTTGATTTATCTGCTTTTCCAAGACAAGCTTGTAACTAAGAATATGACGTTTTCTGCAGCTTGTTACTTTTGAAAATCCCTGCAGAACTGCTTTTCTTCTTCTAATTAGGACCGTTCGCACCAAAACAATTAAAATATCTGTTCAAAACTCGACAATTAATCCCCTCCCCCCTTTCGTATTTTCCCACTTTCCTTCCAAATAAAAGAAGGGGTCTTGTCACCCCTCAGACGATGAACCCAAGTCTGCTAATAAACAATTAGCCCTTTAAATGGCGCTTTATTATTAGCTTTTCCAACGATAGCTGTTGCTAAGGGTACGAGGGAATTAGTAAAGTGAAGAGTGGCAGTAATTTCTTTAAAGTTCTGCCTAATTTATGTTTAATGAATAGTGTAGGGTTGAGTTATTTGGCGCCTGTTATGCATCGAACGAAATTTTATGCTGTAGTAAGAAAATAACACTCTGATTCAAGTAATTTATCAACAAGGTAGTATCAGTCAGAATCAACCTATTTCAAGTAAATTAACCCTTTCCGTCACAATGTGCCCATTCCCCTGGCATATCTAATTTTAATTCTAAACTTGCAAATAGCACCAATAATATTTTAATAAAATTTTGCTTTTACAATGAAGGCTTCAATTAAAAAGTTCTTAATCTCTGTAAAAAGTCGTATGTAAATTCCGGTGTCCGTCGATAATTTCTCATTTTACTAATAGTCCTTGCCGGAAAGGGCTATCAGCTCGCTGGACGTATTTAATGAAGTAAACAACGTCGCAACTATTTTAGATTAATTTACATAGCTGCCAACTTTTAACTAATCTTCCATAATACCTGGATTAGTTTGATCCAGGTTAACGTCATTTGAAAACAGAAAATATATTTCATGAATCTTTATTTATTTAATTTCAGGAGAGAGATTCTAGGATATTTGGTCGAGGAGCCTGGGACACTTGTCCCAGGCTCCCCCGAAGCATGTTACTGGAACATATTTAACTTCATTACTTTGAAAAAATTCTGGTTCGAAACTCATTAAACCAGGGTCAAATTAACGCATGTATTACGGATAATCGATGTCAGGTTGGCACCTATGAATTTATAACATGATTTTCAATCGGTAAATCAGTTATAACAGATGTAAATTTTCCATGTGGGTGAAAAAAAGTCCGGCCCAGGATTCGAACCAGGGATGTATTGGCTGAACCGTCAATGCTCTTCCAACTGAGCCATCCCTGATACGAACACAGGAGGACTATTTCACACAAACAACCTTAACGATCACATAATCTGATCTGGTACTGTGGATCAGCTCAACAGTTAAATGAAAAATCGTTTTATATTAATCAAATATAATATCGTATGCAGCGTTTTCTGCAGTTTTATGTATTGACCTTCGATTTATTCTGTTGAGCTGATCCATAGTATCAGATCAGATTATGTGATCGTCAAGGTTAGTTGGGTGAAATAGTCCTCCAGTATTGGTCCTGAATGGTTCAGTTGGAAGAGTACTGGCGGCTTCAGCCAATACATCTCTGGTTCGAATCCTGGTCCGGACTTTTTTTCACCCGCTTGGAAAATTTACATCTGTTACAATTGATTTACCGATTGAAAAATCGTGTTATAAATTAATCTAATATAATATCGTATGCTGCGTTTTCTGCAATTCCATATATTGACCTTCGATTTATTCCGTTGAGCTGATCCAGAGTATCAGACCAGATTATGTGATCGTTAAGGTTAGTTGGATGAAATAGTCCTCCAGTGTTCGTGTCCGGGATGGCTCAGTTGGAAGAGCGTTGGCGGCTCCGCCAATTCATACCTGGTTCGAATCGTGGCTCGGACTTTTTTCACTCACGGGGGAAATTTACATCTGTAGCAACTATTCTTTGAAATAGATGTGAAAATATTTAAAATTGAAGAACTATGTTACTTCACTTTTAGTCATTTAACTGCTTTGAATTATTTCAAAAATAAACTTTACATCACAATATTCTTTAAGCCTCTCGATTTATGATACATTATTTCTAAAAATTGGGATATTTTTGTTTAATGAAGAGTGGCAGTAATTTCTTTAAATTTCTGTCTAATTTATGTTTAATGAATAGTGTAGGATTGAGTTTTTTGGCGCCTGTTATGCATACAACGGAATTTTATGCTGTCGTAAAACACACTCTTTTTCAAGTCATTTATCAACTAGGTGTCAGTCAGAATCAACCTATTTCAAATAAATTAAATGCTCACTGAACGTATTTAATGAAGTAAACAATGTCGCAACTATTATTTGAAATAGTTGTGAAAACATTTAAAATTGAAGAAATGTGCTATTTCACTTTTAATCTTTTAACTGTTTACAATTATTTCGAAAAATATTTCGAAAAGAAGCTTTAGATCATAATATTCTTTAAGCCTCTCGATTTATAATACATAATTTCTGAAAATCGTGATATTTTTGTCTCATGATAACGTTCCAGAGATTATGAAGAGCAGAAATATTTTGTTTCACTTATTCATTAAATTCAGCCTTTTACTCTAAGAATCATATTTTTATACCGAGTCATATGCCTCACTATAAATTAAGAAGATAAACTTTCCTCGAATTCAAAATTTATATCGGAACTGAAGAGACTTTGAGAGAGAAATTTCCCCGTCTTTCGTTTTATATAAATTGGTAATCTATATATTTTTAGAAAGTGCTTATATTTTGGAAACGCTTTGATTTTTATGTTTTAACGAACATCTGAATATAATTAAAGACAAAGAGAAGAAAGGAAACGTTTTCTCTGAAACAATTCGTTTCTAATTTGTTTCGATTGAAATTAAAGAAGCATCACATTTGATGTTTTTAAAATGTTGCTTCTTAATATCCTATAAAACTACATCGAATAAAAAGAAATTTGTAAATGATACACTTTGAGATTGATGCTGTTTATCAAAAGTAATTGTGTAAGCCAAAAATAAGTTCAAGGACTATTTAACTCACGAGAAAACTTCATTTACTAAACTGTTAAAAATCTTGTTCTAGTTTAAACCAAATTTTGGTATTCAATAGCTGCCACTGTAAGATGGTGAAATCTTGAACCAATAGTTGGAGCTCCTGTTGAAGCATAGTCCAGATAATTGGAACGAGGTTGAAACAGGAAGCCCCAAATGTTGGTATGGGATTTCACCATCTTATGGTGGTAACTCTGAGCATGAAAATTTTGTTCAAACTAGAGCAAAAATTTTAACAGTGTGATTTTTATCCTATGAAAAGAATTTTTTAAGATAGCTCGTTTGCATTCCAATAATTTTAAATGATTTTTTTTACTCAAGTCCATTCTGCAAAAGTTTTTCTTTTCACTTTTTTAATTTTCCTTTTTCATTTATTTTTATTTTTAATTAAAATGCTTCCATTTTCGAAAACGACATTGAAAATAAAAGCATACTACTACTACTACTACTACTACTAATAGAAAATTATAAACAAAATTGAAAAAGTAAAATGTGTCATTTGTTCAAATCGATCTCAGTTACTCAATGGACATATTATAAAAAAAAAGTAAATTCAGACGATCTATTTTATATAATCCATATAGGACTAACATTAACGAATGAGATTTTTTTCAAACCCATTCCATATACATAGATTAACATAATGTTTGTACTTATGTTATAATAATATACATAATGTGTATAATATACATTAAGGAATACAGTTGTACTAAATTTAACTGAGCAACAGTACTTTAGAAATATTACAAAAAAGTTCTTAAAATATTTAAATTGTATATCACAATTATTATTGATTCCTGGGGGAAAAAATGTATCTTTGACGTAGCATATTGAGTGATTAAGCTAAGAACAAGTACATTTTTTTGTGGGGGGGGGGGGATAATGAAGGGATCTTGATTAAAACCAGTTACCGAATGATAATGAACTGACTTTCCTCAGTCCGCCGGCATTATAGCTCATCTCAAATCCATAGGAGCAACTTTATAACCCAAGTTTTAATTCATTTCTTTTATCGTAAACGTGTGAAATTGGAGGTATTGTTATTCAAAAACTATGTAATCAAAAGACGATTTCCATTCCCCTCCCCTCTTTTTTTGTTGTTAATGGCAAACGATTTTTCAGAAAATACGGTCAAAGTTGGCGTTTATGAACAGAATTTCTGGATTAAGGAAAAAATATAGCAGAGGAAGAAAGGGGAAAAACTGGTTGTCACATGATTCCAAATAACTTGTAACTCCATATACACTGCTCAAAACAATTAAAGGATATTGCAGTTTTAGGTGGATTTTGTATCTGGGAAACTTTTTAGCTGATTGATACATGGTCGACAGACATAGTAGGTTATATGAGAATAAATTACACATGTTTGGCAGAAAAAAATGCATTTTATTGCGCATTTGTGTACAAAAGGGAAAAAAGCACAATTTGTGCATATGAGAAAAAAAGAATAAGAAAAGGTGTTTTCTTCAAAGAAAATCATTTTCAGTAGGGGGTATGGTTTCCACGGGCGGCCAGCAACGTTGAACACCTTTGAGGCATCGACTCAATGAGGCTATTAATGACGAGTTGGGGTATTCTGCCCCACTCTTCCAGAAGAGCTCTTTCCAGTTCTTGGAGAGCTTGTGGGGGTTGTTGGCGGCCAGAAACTCGTCTTCCTAGAGCGTCCCAAAAGTGCTCGATTGGATTCATGTCTGGAGAACATGCTGGCCGTTCCATTCGAACGATTCCTTCCTCGAAAAGGAAATCCTCCACCAGGATTGCACGATGTGGCCTGCAGTTATCGTCCATTAAAATGAAGTTATCTCCGATTGCTGCAGCGTAAGGGACTACAATAGGTCTGAGGATCTCATCTCTATATCGGCGACCAGTCAGAGCTCCATCTCGAATGATGTAGAGGTCAGTGCGCCCGTCAATGGAGATGCCACCATACACCAACACTCCTCCACCGCCAAATCTGACACTTTCGTGCACGAACGCAGGATTATTCCTACTGCCACGGTCCCTCCAGATGAAAATACGCCTATTATCCGGATGCACAGTATCTTTAAGCATTTAAATGTAAGGCAATGAACAGTACTAAAATAATCGAGGTGGGCGACTTTTTACACACAAACATATTTAATAAAACTGACGGCACTACAGACGACATATACACATATTGTAAACACAGAACAACTATCTGGAACGTAGATACATTATGTTCCTTACATAATTCCATGGAATAGACAAGGGGCGCCATCTACCGTTTAACCTGAAAAGTAAAAGTATAAAATACCACAGCTCTTCCCCACTTAGTAATGAAGTCGGTCAGGAGCTCTTCGATGTCTTCTGGACCTTCTAAGTACCTGTGGAGAAGAAGAAGAATTAGTTTTTACATGTTCAGGGGCATCAACTGTAGCACTAGTAGGAACCGACGTTTTTTGGTGAATATTATCAGAGTTAGCTGAATTAGAACTCGAAGAATCAGGATTATGAAAGTCAGTTGGAGTAGGATCTGGAACAACTGGAACATGAGAGTCAACTGGTTGCGGATCTGTGAAACTTGACTGTAAGGGTGGAAAATCATCTTGCTTCACACTTGTATTTTCACTTCTAAAATTTTCTGTAACATTTTCTTCTGAATTTGGATCATTGGTTAAAGAAATATCTTCTCCTACATTAGTTATTTGATCCACATGCCTTTTCCAAATATTCGAACCAACTTGAACTCTGTAATGTAATTTTCCTTCTCTTGCTACAATTCGACCAATTTTCCATTTGGCTTCTGGAGTATAATTTCTTACAGCTACTTTCTGGTTGACTTCAAATTCTTTTACTTTAACTTTAGATTTCCTTGCAGTTTGCTTTTCATGAACAAAATTTGCAACATTTGGCACGATCAAATCTATGTTTGTTCTTATGTGACGCTTTAGAAATAAAGACGCAGGACTTTCCCCCGTTGTAACATGTGGCATCTTCCTGTACTGCATAAGAAAGTTATTCAGCTTCATTTGTAAAGTACCTGGTTCAGACGCTAAGGCTTTTAATCCACGTTTGACCGTTTGCACATATCTCTCAGCCTGTCCATTTGTAGATGGATGGTACGGTGCACTAAACTTATGTTTTACACCATGACTTTTTAAGAACATTTCAAATTCTTCAGATGTAAACTGCCTAGCATTATCTGATACCAAAGAAATAGGAAAACCGTATCGTGCAAAGAGAGAAGAAAGACAAATAATTGTATTTTCTGAAGTTGTACTAGGAACTATAAATACTTCTGGCCATTTACTATAAGCATCAACCACTAACAAAAGCATTTTTCCGTTAACAGGACCAAAATAATCAATATGAATTCTCTGCCATGGAGCAGTAGGCCATTCCCAATGATGTGTATCAACTTTAGGAGGATTATTTTTCAAATTTACACAAATAGAGCAATTTCTTGCAATATCTTCTATATCATGGTCTATTCCTGGCCACCATACAAAACTACGGGCTAAAGATTTCATTTTCACTATACCAAAATGACCAAAATGTAATTCCTTTAATATTTGTTGTCGATGGATTTCTGGGATAACTACCCTACAACCTTTTAAAATACAACCATGCTGAAGAGTAAATTCTTCTTGTTTACCACCAAAAAGTAAATTCTTAGGAATTTCTGAACCAGAAATGAGGTGATGAAAAATTTGTCGCAAAAGAGGATCGGTTTTTGTAGCTGAAGCAATAGATTTAGCATTTAAAGGTAAAACAGAAAGTTGATTTATTTGAATGATTTCCGATTCATCAAGTCCTTCATTTGAATTATATTCGTGGGGCAAATCTTCACTACGTAATGGAAGACGTGAGAGTGCATCGACATTACCGTGTTCAGTAGTTTTCTTATAGCGGATGTCATACTGGAACGCTTGTAAATATATGGCATATCTTTGCATTCTAGCAGCTGATAAAACCGGAATACTTTTAGAAGGTGAAAAAATTGAAACTAATGGTTTACTATCAGTAAACAAAGTGAATCTGTTACCGTACAAATATTGAAAAAATTTCTTAACACCAAATATTATTGCTAATGCCTCCTTATCTACTTGACTATACCGTTTTTCGGCATTATTCAAGGTTCTGGATACAAATCCAATAGGCTTTTCAGTCTTGTCTGGCATCACATGCGAAAGAACTGCAGAGATACCATATGGAGAAGCATCCGTAGCTAAGATTAAAGGTAATTTAGGATTGAAATGCGTCAGCACTCTGTCCGAAGTAATTTCTCTTTTTATTTTTTTAAACGCTTGATCACATTTGTAAGACCAGTTGAACTTTACATTCTTTTTAAGCAAATTATTCAAAGGATGTGCAATTGTCGATAAATTCGGTACAAATTTTGCATAATAAGTTACAAGACCAAGAAATGCTTTTACCTGGGAAACATTTTCTGGCTTAGGGGCATTTACAATTGCTTCTATTTTATCTGGTGTTTTATGAATACCATGTTTATCCACTTTATACCCACAATAAGTAATTTCATCTGCCATAAAGAATGATTTTTCCTTATTTATCCGAATATTATAATTTCTCAACCTTTCTAATACTTGCTTTAACCTTTGCAAATGAATTTCGTCCGTTTCCCCAGTTATTCCTATATCATCAATAAAAATTGTAATTCCCTCAATTCCACTTAAAATTTGTTCGATTTTTCTTTGCCATATAGCAGGAGAACTATTAAGACCCATTGGTAATTTAAGAAACTGAAATAATCCTTTAGGTGTATTAATGGTTAATAATTCCTGGGATTCCTCATCAACGGGCAATTGGAGGTATGCTTGATTTAAATCAATTTTTGTAAAATGAACACCACCACTTAAAGTAGCTAACATATCCTCTATTTTAGGCAAGGGATATTTTTCTACTTTCAGATATTTATTTAATGTGACTTTAAAGTCTCCACATAAGCGTATTTTACCATTAGATTTTACCACTGGAACAATCGGGGTTGCCCACTTGCTATTTGTAACTGGTTTAATTATACCTGCTTCTTCTAATCTTTGTAATTCCTCATTGACTGCAGCACGTAGTGCATAAGTAACAGTCCTAGCTTTACAAAATATGGGTGTAGCATCCTTTTCAAGGTAAAGCTCTGCCTTTAACCCTTTAATTTCCCCTACTTTATCAGAAAATAAATCAGAAAAATCATTTAACAATTCTTGTAATTTATCAGAATAATTTACAGTCTCATTAACATAAACAGATCTTAAATTATGTGGAAAAATATCGAATGCAGAGGCCCAATCGCGGCCAAATAATAATGGAAAAGTATCTTCTTTTATCAAATATAATTTTAACTTTTCTGTTTTATTTTCATAAGTAACATTTACTTCAACATAACCTACAGGTTTAAAAATTTCACCAGTTGCAGTTTTTAACTGAACATCTGGAGGAAATATTTTATAATCAGGAAAAATTCTGCGAAATCTTTTTAAAGGAACAGCAGAAATTCCCGAACCGGTGTCCAATTCCATATCCGCTCTGGCTTTATTTTCAATTAACACAGATAATTTAATAGGATTTGCACCTGTATTTTTTATAGTTAATACATTTACTGTATCTACCGAATTTACGTGTTTTTGGAAAGTTTTACTTCTACAAACCTTTCCAATATGGCCTTTTTTCTTACATATTTTACAAGTAGCATTAATAAATCTACATGAATTGGCTATATGGGAAGTATTTCCGCATCTATAACATTTTAATTTACTTTTATTTGCTTCAGGAATTGTATTATTTATATGATTGTTGACATTTGACTTCTGACAGTCGTTAGAAAATTTCTTTGGGTGTACATTTTTTGAACTGGAAATTTTATTAATACTGAAATTTTTATTTTTAATTTCAGAAATTTCAATATCTACATTGTGTAAGGATAAAGCTTTCTCCACTGCTTTCTCAAAAGTTAAATCCTCTACTTGCGTAATCAATTTATTTTGAATGCTTTCGCTTTTCAAACCGCGTAAAAATTGTTCAAGTAAATTTTCATTTAATGTATCACCCGTAAAACAACAAAAAGTTGTATTTTTCTTTAATCTAGCAGCGAAATCTTGAACTGATTCCGACTCATTTTGGTAACACTTACGAAATTTGATTCTTTCAATAAATTTGTTGGGGGCGGGGCTTAGATGCTTTATCAATATATCAACAATCTCCGAATATTTTAATGTTTCACAATCTTTAGGGAAACATAAATTACTCAGTAAATTATACAGCTTAGGGCCCATGCAAGATAAAAGGGCTGCAACTTTTTTTTCCTCTTTTAATTCATTCAGAATAAAATTCTGTTCCAGGCGTTTAATATAAGCCTGAAATGTTTCTACTTTATCATCATATTCCTTGAATGAAAACATCGTATTCTTTATGCAATAACACAGGAAAAAAAAAGTACTTTAAAATTCAATGTACTTACCACCCCCTTGTTTTAAAGCTGCTGAAATTTTCTGGAAAGCTGCTGTTACCTTGTATGTTTGTCGAACGCAAAAACGAAAGAAGAAGCCATTTCTCTTGGGCGCGCCGTTATTCCTTTGAAATTTTTACGGTAGAAACTTTTAACATCTCGTCGCCATTATACTATCTTTAAGCATTTAAATGTAAGGCAATGAACAGTACTAAAATAATCGAGGTGGGCGACTTTTTACACACAAACATATTTAATAAAACTGACGGCACTACAGACGACATATACACATATTGTAAACACAGAACAACTATCTGGAACGTAGATACATTATGTTCCTTACATAATTCCATGGAATAGACAAGGGGCGCCATCTACCGTTTAACCTGAAAAGTAAAAGTATAAAATACCACACACAGAAAATCGGGACTCGTCAGAAAACAGAATATTGCTCCATTCATTTCTCCTCCAGTTGAAAAGCTCGTTTGTCCACTCCCTGCGGTCGCGACGATGCCTTGATGTTAATCTAACACATACCATCGGTCGGCGAGCATTCAGACCTACAGCATGGAGCAGGTTTCGGACAGTCTGAGTTGAAATCGTGGTGCCTGTAGCCAAGCGAAGGTGTTGTTGGAGAAGAGTAGCGTTCATGTTTCGGTGTCTCCGAGCTGTTAACACTAAATACCGATCTTCATTGGGCGTTGTTGCCCGTCTACGACCTTGCCCTGGTCTTCGACCTGCACATCCACTCTCCAAAAAACGGTTCCAGATCCTGGAAATGACACTTTGTAACACTCCAATGGCTTGCGCTACTTCGGCTTGAGTTTGGCCCCCTTCTAATCTACCAACAATTCTCCAAGCTTCTGAATCTGTCAAATGACTTGTCTGAGACATCGTACTCATCGAAACAAAGCAGTCACTGAATGCCGATCATCCTTGTCTTCATTCTCTTTTATCCAGTTGAAAGTCAAATTTCATTCGCTGCCGCTGAAGCGACTTTTTTGACGTCGAACTCAAAATTTGCATACTCCACAGTTTGAAAACCAGAAAAATTTGCATTTGTGATTCTCTACTTCTATATTCGGCAAAAAATTTTCGTTTATATCTTTATTTTATATAAAACTTCAAATATCCTTTAATTGTTTTGAGCAGTGTACAAGTTATTTATAAAAAAAAAAAATGGAAATTGTCTTCTGATTGCAAGTCACTTCCTTAAACAGCTCTGTCAATTTTGTGACTTTATTTTTCTTAGCACTTGTGCGTAGAACAACTTTTATTAATTCCTGAAAAAAAAGGATCATTGATTTAGTTTTTGAAATGACCGATTAAATTAGGAATAAATTCTTTTGTTGGGGATTACAAAAACAACATCTGAACTTTTATTATCTTTAAATGACCTTAAATGAAAACGCTTATTAAACAGTGGATTTTAGAAATGTCTTAAGATATCATTTATGCATGTCCGGTGAAAACGTGATGTTTTAAGCTAAAAGTTAAAGACATGAAGAACAACATTTATAGGTACTTTAAAATCGCTAAGTTACAAAGATTAAGATTCCAAATATTTCCTTAGCACTTGTGCGTCGAACAACCTTTATTAATTTCCGAAAAAAAAAGAAAGAAAACTGGATCACTTATTTAGCTTTTGAAATGACTGATTAAATTAGGAACAAATGCTTTTATCGAGGATTACAAAAACAATTTCTGGACTTTTATTATCTTTAAATGACCTTAAATGAAAGCATCATTTGGAGTGATTGAATTTATATTTCCCACACGAAAATCCCTTCACAAAATTCGATCTTTTGATTTAGATTTCGCGCTTTTAAAACGAATTTTCTTATTGACTTAATGCAACCAAATTGAATTTCAAAGACAACAGGTGTTTAACTTTCTTAACGATTACACAACTATGTTTTTCAATCAGGAATGATTTATAAATTTATCTCCTGCTCTAAAAATGCTACACATTGAAAGATGTTGTCTCGAGTTGCCGAGAACAAGAAAGCGGCAATCTCTTTCGCATACTACATCTGCTTTTGGCTCCCTTTTGTCAAGTGCAAATAAAGGAGCCGGAAAACAAGGTCTCCATTTTAAATAACCTTAAATGAAAACATTATTTGAAGTGGCTGAATGTTAAATTTATATTTCCCGCCAAAAAGAAAGGGAAAAAAACAACTTCACAAAATTTTGATTTTTTGATTTACATTCCCCGCTTTTAAAACGAATTTTCTTATAGACAACAATTTTCTTGTGGAGATTGCAAACAAACTCAATTTCAAAGACATCAGCTGTTTAACTTTCCCCTCTAAGCGTTTGTCCCGTAAAATTCCGTACACTAAGCTCCAGGTTTCACTGCAATATAAGCAATGTTTAAGATATTAATATTCTATAAATTTAATGAATTTTCAAAGTATTGAAGAATGATTAAGACTCTCAAGGATTACATTTATATTCCTAAATAAGATTTTTTATGTAATATTGAAAGAATCATATTTTATTTGCATTTAAAACAAAATTAAAGAGAAAACAACATTACAATTTTGCTCATTTGCAAGACGCTTGGAGGGTTAACGATTCAACAACTACGTTATTCAATCTGAAATGCTTTGCTGTTTAACATTCTTAACGATTCAATAACTATGTTATTCAATCAGGAATGATTTACACATCTATTTTCTGCTCTAAAAATTCTACATATTGAGAAATATTGTCTCGAGTTATCGAGAAGGCGCCAAATCTCTTTCGCATACTACATCTGCATTTGGCTCCCTTTTGCCAAGTGCAAATAAAGGAGTCGGAAAACAAGATCTCCATTTCCCCCCCCCTGTCCCGTTTGAGTGGCAGCGGTAAAAGAGTGTGCGTCAATATTTGAAGACGGCCTTTGCGTCAACATGGAGCAACAGGGACGAGGGATGTTGACAGAAGAAGGGACACACAGCCCCACCCTGCTCAACTCTGCTTACGAACATATTGCTTTCGAATGAAAATCACTTCTATGAAATTATTTTATCATTTATTCAGATTTTTTTTTATTTCAAGGATTTGTAAAGAACATAAAATCTTCTTGAAAAATGTGAGTAAATTCTTCAGACTTTATCTTACTCCCCCCCCCCCCCCCCCAAAAAATAGTATAAAAGTGTATGCTTAAAAAAAATTATCTATTTTACAAGAGAAATTACGTTAATTGAGAGAGCTGTTACAAAAATAAATAAATAAATAAAAACAAATTACATTGACATATTTCGATTCCAATCTAATAAGAACCATAATCATAAATATAATTAGATTAATAGTAATCTTAAATAATATTTTAATCAATAATAATCTTATAACTTATATAACTCATAAAACCATAATCATAAATATGATTAGATTAATAATAATCTTAAATAATATCTTAATTATTAATAATCTTATTAGATTGGAATCGAAATATGCCACTGTATTTAATTTTTTATAACACCTCTCTCAAGCAAATAAATTGTTTAGTAAAATTTTTATACAAAAAGTGAAGTATTTAAAATCTTGCGATTTAAAAATTTAATGGATTTAATAAACTTTCTTATCAAAAATTATCTAACATTAATTTTTACCTCTCTATAAAAAGTTATAGAAATATTTCATATAGAATGTTTATTTACTGGCAGTTACACACGATTTCAGAAAACTTTCTCTTACCGCCAGAATCAAGCTATGAATTTTAAATATTTATCTAATATTACATGACTGAGCACCTAATCTTTTAGACCCTTGATTGGTGCATCAGCTTGTATTTTTAAATTATACCGTTACTAATGTACATCAAGCAATGTTGCTTGCATCACTGTTATTATAGTTGCAAACATTCTCTTAATTATTCCGAAGTCTGATTCAAGATGAACATGTTTTTAACCGGTTTAAAATGAAGTCAAAAATGTATCTCGTAGAAAACAGACATATTTTCTTACGTATTTTTTTCCGGTTTTGGGCATGCAAACCTTCAATCAGACTTTATAATTCAATTCAGACTTCAATAATTAAGAGCTCTTCGCATCTATGACTGTTATATACGTAATATAATTTAAAATATTATATCCATTATTCAACCGTCACCATAGATTTAAAAAAAATTCAAATTTTGATGTTGCTGTAATAAAAAAGTATGTATGATACAATCGTTATTTTCAAAAGAGAGTTTTTTGTACTATATATCCCTTCCAGAGATTAAAATAGATCTTTCGAGACGTAAATGTAACATGATAGATGCACTCTAGGAAGTATCGAAAAATAAATAATAAGTAATATACCTGAAAATTTTGCAAAAAGTCTTTTTATCTTGGAAAGAATGCTGTAATCGTACAACTCAGAAACAAGATTATTTGATTCATTATTTTAAAAATTGGTCTTCAAATTCAAACATTAAAAAAGACCCGAGATAGTATTAAAAATGCATAAAAACGTTCTGTCTTCTTGCAGTACACATATTTTCGTAATGTTTTCTTAGATACAGAAAATTTTTTCCTATTTTACAGTGCAGTACTAGATTGATAATAACTTTCACAAATATCGCTCAACATGATACATTACTCTACCAGCGAAAAGATCTGAAAGAAAATAGTTCCTCCTATTATTGTTGCAATTCATCATAGAAAATTGAAAAAAAAAATAAAAGAAATGTGATATGACTCACTTCATTTTACCAAAAATGAAGCTCTTGTTGAAAAACGAAAAATAAAGAAGAAAGAAACCCTCCACTGGTCTACAAGAGTAAGGACCTCTGTTATTATCCTCTGAGTGGCCTGAGGAATCGAATCCCTGGACAGACGGACAGAATGGAGAGGGAAGAGGAAAAGTAAATGCCACGGGGATGTGATTAGTTCCAGCCCTTCCTTCAAGTTCCATGTTCGATTTTAAGGATATCGTGGTTTAAGACGGCTCTCCAAAAATACTTGCCCCCGCTAAAATAGCAAAAAAATTCTGAAAGATTTTTGAGTCTTTTTTTTTTTTTTTTTTTTTAAACGTAAAAGCATGGTTTTTTACATGTATCATTATTGAAGGGATTTCTAATAAAAGAGGTTTTTTTAATTTCCTTATAATTGAATATTTTGAGTTATAAGCAATTATTATCTCAGGACGGCAATTTTATTTCTCTTTACTCAGCTGTAGACTCTTTTAATTCGGTATAAAGTGCATATTTTCACAGTATTTTTTTACCAAAAAATGCAAAAAAGAAAAAAAAAATGTAAAAAAAAAAGGCTCAACTACAAGGTTTCCTAATACTAACACCTTCCAATTTTAATGCATTTGTGAATTAAAATGAGTTAAAAATGTATCAGAATGTAGCCAGTTTGGATTTGAGAATAATCTTATAAAAGCGACAAACTTGTGAAATCTTCTGGGAAGCAGGTTATACTTATTTTTGTTTCCTTGAGAACTACTGAAGTGATTTGAATATTAAAAAAAAGCTTTAATATTTAAATAGTGCCAAACGTACGTGTCTATTGTTCTATTATTATTATTATTATTTATTAACATTACGAAAAATAAATTGATTTTACAAAAAATAAAATAAGAATGAGACGTTTAAAATATAGTTAGTAATAATAATAATAATAAAAAGAGTCACCACAATAGTTTGTACTTAACCAGTGAACACCCAAAATTAATCATGGAGACGCCTCATCAGAATGATCCTATATCTAAAATACGTACATACAGAATGGGTGGGCACATAAGCTTTCAGGCTTTGATAGCCTGTGAGCAAAATATAAATTGTCTAATATACGCCATATGCTCCATCTTGTCACAATTGTCCATATCTATTTTATGTAATTATTTTCTTTTTCCGACAGTGGCTTAGCCAGAGGAGTAAGATTCCAAGTGCTCTTTATACCACTAAATTTTAAAAGTTTTTTTCGCTTTGATTAATAGAAAAATATTCTCCGATTAGATAAAGCAAAAAAAAAAAAAAAACATATAACAAATAATAACGTCTAGTGAATATATACCCTCCCCCCCTCTGGCTAGGTCATTGATTTCTGATATATATATATATATATATATATATATATATGCATACATACATTTAAAAAACTTTTTTGTACGATGCAAAGTTTCATTTACGAAAATAAGAATTTTATTTCTAAATAATGCAATACAATAAAAAAAAGAAAGAAAAAAGAAACGAAAATTAAAAAATTATTTTTTTTAAAGCAATTATTTGTCTAATTCATTACTTATAAAGAAACGTGAATCCTATATAAATGAAACCACATACAAATTGTATTCAATTTCAATCCACGTCATCGCATGCATTGATCAGTTAGGGACTGAATTATGTGCCCATTTGTCGACATATTATTAGGTATACAATATGCTTGTGAATTATATGATGCAAATTCTGTGTAATTGCTTTTCACAAAATGCATGCTTATATATGACTGTTTGGTGTTTCTCTTTCCCTTTTTAGGTGCATTCGTAATTACGTAAAAACTTAGCATATCTATATTCGTCGTTCAGTCTGTACACCATCCCGCATATAACAGAGGAAAAACTACCCAATAGAATCGTTTGAAATTTAAAATATATGATTGTTGCATCATTTTGTCGGGTCATTTCAAATTTTATGGAAATCGGATGCATAAATTAATTAAAGGGAAAATCAAAAGTATTCCGTAACATTATGGCCAATGGGAAAAAATAGTTCCAAGTGCATTTTAGTGATGTAACAGTCTTTTCAAAATAATAAAATTGATATGCATCTATGAAGTATATGCTAAATTATACATTCTGTATAATTTGAGGTACAAAGAATATTTGTTGTTAATTTACAGAGCCACACAAAATTATTCCATTGCATAATGATATAAGCGAAAACATTGTTTGGGCTGCTTTTTAGTTATATTAAACTATTTCACATTTTATGAAATTGATATATATTAGTTTACTACAAGCTACTTTTTGTATAATAGAAATCAGATAGCATTTACAGGGGCGCACATATGATTTGGGCTACTACATTGTATCCGAAGTACTGCATACTAGAACACAAAGGTCTAATTTTTTTTAAATATTTCGTAATAGTACGAAAGCATCTCATTTGTTACGCTTGACATGCAATTTCCAATTTGTTTCATTGGATATAGCTCCAACTATCTACAAAACTTTGAAGTAAGTATTCTATTTCCTGAAACAATTTTTCTATAATGGGACGCAAGCCGCAAACAATGGATCGAAGTAGATTACTTTATTTTTGTACTGAATTATAAAATTAGCCAGTTAATTTCATAATACTCTCTATACAAGCACTTAATTGTTAGTTATTTATTTTTACGTTTTTCTTTTAACTGCTCTTAAACAAAACGTTTAGTTCATAGTGTCACAGGGCTTGTAATAATAAATATTTGGGTGATACATCTTAGTGATTTCAAATTTTCAAGTTTTGATAAACAAAAACAAACAACATCAAAATTAAAAAGAAAAATAGATGCTTTCAAACATTAATTTACGATTAATTATGAATGTTTGATAAAAGCTAATGAAAAGCATTTATTTTATTTTTTTAATCTCATTACGTTTTATGGAAAACCGAAAATAATTCAGTTTATTTAATTGAAGTAAGCTTTAATAAGATTCCTATCTATACAAAATCTCAACAAATTGTTTTTTGCATAAAAACAATGCTTGACAAAAAATAATACGCGGCTTAATTATAATTGTGATTGTCTAGCTTTATTTGCTAAACTATAAATATAATATCCCAAATTTTATCATTTATATTTTTTCTGTTTTAAATAATCATAAAAAAGACGAAAAGAATAAAAACTAGACAAATTTAATACCTAATGTTATTTGAAAAAACATAAAACTTTAGTTTTGAATTAAAGTACTTCTGTGACGCTACTATTTCATATTTCTACTGAATACGTAATAAGGATAATGCATTATGATATCCCCCGTGAGTATTTGTGTAGTTTAAGTGTCATGTTATTCGCTTCTAAGATCACAGCTCTGTTGTTTTTAGGTAGATTTCGTATGAAATACTACCTATTGCATTGTCTCCCATGTTGGAATTTCTGAAAAATTTTTGCGGATCTACACGAATCATGACTCCTAGACCCCAAAACTACCATCAGTAAAAAAGTTTATATATATATATATCTATCTATCTATCTATCTATCTATCTATCTATCTATCGGTGTATATCACTTTCTTCTAGACACGATAACTTCCATAATTATGCTCAGATCTTCATCAAACTTTTACATAAAATCAAGGGGCATAAAATCTCGGTTAAGTTCGTTAATGGGCAAAATCGGACCAAGGGGATGGAAGTTAGGAGGGTTTTTGTGAAAACAGAAAAAACGCGATAACTTTTTAATTAAAATAGATATCGAATCGGTTTAAAGTTTATATTACTTCTAAAAAATGAGGAAAAAGTTTATGCGTGGCAGATTTTTGATAAAGTTAAAAATGGGCTCAAGGGGCGAAAAAAACATGGTTTTTGGGAGAAAAAAATTCATAACTTCGTCAATTCTCAAGATATCAAATCCAACTAAATTTTATATAAATGTACTCAATATTATCTAAAACTTTTGTATTTACAAGTTTTTGATAGGACCAATTTTTACCGATGAAAAAAATTAAAAACGAAAAGAAAAAGGGGGGAGGAAAAAGAAAAAATCCCATAACTTACTCAATTCTTAAGCAATTAAATCTAATTAAATTTATTTTACATCTTCACAATAATATCTACAACTTTTATATTGACAAGTTTTTCATAGAACCAATTCTTATAGCAAAAATAAATTAAACAAAAATAGGAGTTGGAGAAAAAACCTCAAATCCAAACTGCTTATATTCTGACTCATTTTAAAATTCATTTTTGATTTTAAACGCATCCAAATGACAGATCCTCTTATTTAGTAACTATATAATGCGACTTATTGGCCAATTTTTTGATAAAGGCAGAATATATTTTTAAAAAGGCTGCCAAAAAAGGTATTTTGAACAGATTTCCCGAAGTTTTCATCATTAAAAAATTCATTAAGTATAACAAATTGCGTTTTTCATGAGTCATTTTTAAATTCATTTTTGTTCTCAAACCCATCCAATTTACAGGTCCTATTATTTAGGAACTATATAACTTGACGTATTGGCCAGTTTTTTGATAAAGGCAGAATATATTTTTTAAAAGGCTGCCAAAAAGGGTATTTTGAACAGAATTTCACGAAGTTGTGATTAAAATTTGAGGAAATTTAAGAAATTGCGTTTTTACCGAGTCATTTTTAAATCTTTTTTTGTTCTCAAACGCATCCAATTTACAGGTTCTCTTATTTAGGAACTATATAATGTGACGGAGTGGCCAGTTTTTTGATAAAGGCAGAATATATTTCAAAAAAGGCTGCCAAAATGGGCACTTCGCACAAAATTTCCCAAAGCGAGATGATTAATGAACTGTGGGTATTCAAATAACAAATTGGTTATTTTATGACTCATTTTTAAATCCAATTTTGCTCTGACACACATTCAATTGACAGTTTTTTGTTACTTAGGAACTATATAATGTGCGTATTCGTCGATTTTTTGATAAAGGGTGAATATATATATTTTAAAATCTGTCAAAGTGGGCACGTCGCACAAAATTTCTCAAAGCGATCTTGATTAAAGAATTGTGGATGTATTAAAATAATAAATTGGTTATTTTATGACTCATTTTTAAATTCAATTTTGCTGTCAAACGAATTTAATTAACAGTTTTTTGTTATTTAGGAACTATATAATGAGCATATTGGTCAATTTTTTAAATAAAGTAAGAATATAATTCAAAATATATTGCCAAAATGGGCATTTAAGTAAAGATAGGCATTTTTTTTTTTTTTTTTTTTTTTTTTTTTTTTTTTTTTTTTTGAGATGAAAATTTTTCGAAATCTACCTCCGCCTATAGGCCATGCCGAAAGGGATTTTTTAAATTAGTTTGTTATAAATATTATGCTAGAAGTTGTTTGCAAAACAAGTATGTATTTTTATTTTCAATTGTAATTTTATAAAATAGTGTTTGTATTTCGAACAGAAAATATGAATCGCAGCTTTTGTTTGGTGCGTTAATAACTTTCCTACTTTTTTAAAGGTTTTCTAGTATTGTCCTGGACATTTTCCTTGAACATTTACATAAAATATCCCTGCATTAAAACTAAAGATAGCATTCTTAATATCAATATGGCGGAATATTCCTAATGTTATTCCAAATCCTTGCATAATAAAATGACTTTATAAAAAAATTCAGAGAAGATGAAATAATAAATATAATATACAAATATTATCTATAGTTTATTTTTGTATTTAAAATCAAAGATTAAAAATTTAGTCACAGTTCATTTAAAATATTTATGATAGAAGTATATTCGAAATTTAGAGGCATGAAAAATATTACAACTATATCAAACGCATATATTTGTTATTTAACTTTTAAATGGATCTTTTATTTCATTTAATTATTGTACACGCCTTAACTTAGATGCAATTTGTCCAATTATTAATCATTTCAGTCTTGTATTGCAGAATTTATCCGAATGCTAAAATGTAATTTCGTTCATGATAAACTGACTTTATGATAAACAAGTTGGAAATTGCACGTGAACGTAGCAAGTGAGGTGCGTTCGTCCGATAACGAAGTTTAAAAAATATTCAAATCTTGCTGATATAGTAGAGCGTACTTCGGGTACAGTATAGTAATCGAAATCCTTGTGTTTCTGTAAATATGCAGGAAGTAATTTTTATTACACCTCAGCAACGTATATCTTATTCATAAAATGTGAAATAGTTGAATATAATTAAAACACGCCCCAAATAATGTTTCCCCGTATAGCATTATATAGTGGAATACTTTTGTGTGGCCCTGTAATTTAATAAATATTCTTTGCATCCCAGACTGTACAGAATGCATATTTTAGTATATATTTCATAGATTCATGCCAATTCTATTATGTTCGAATGAGTGTAACATCATTAAAATGCATTTGAATTTTTTCCCCCATTGACCGTAATGTAATGGAATACCTTTGATTGTCCCTGTAAATGATCTATGCATCCGACTTTCATAACATTTGAAATGACTCGATAAAATTATATAATAATTATATGTTTTAACTTTCAAACGATTAAAATGCATTTGAAATTTTTTCCCCATTGACCGTAATGTAACGGAATCCTTTTGAATGTCCCTGTAATTGATCTATGCATCCGATTTTCATAACATTTGAAATGACTCGATAAAATTACGCAATAAATGTATGTTTTAAATTTCAAACGATTAAAATGCATCTGAAACTTTTTTCCCCATTGACCGTAATGCAACGGAATCCTTTTGATTGTCCCTGTAATTGATCTATCCATCCGATTTTCATAAAATTTGAAATGACTCGACAAAATTATGTTATAATTATGTATTTTAAATTTCAAACGATTCGGTTGGGTAGTTTTTGCGTTGTTATATGCGGACGGACAGACAGACAGACAGACAGACGGACAGACAGACGGACAGACAGACAGACGGACGGACTGAGCGACAACAATAGGTGCTACGTATTTACATAATTACGAACGCACCTAAAAAGCGAGAAGGTATAACAAACTTAGCACCAGTAGAACATCGATTATCCGATCCTTGTTTAAACCGTACTCTCCGTAAACCGATGTTGATTTGCTGACCTTTTATTTATTTATTTATTTATTTATTTATTTATTTATTTATTTTGCATTCTTTGTGTATGCAAGTGATACTTTCCGAAGTACGAGTACAGAGAAATATTTTTGGTTTTGCCTTTCTTAGAATTCCATTGAAAAGCTCCTTTCAGTAATATTTTATAACATGAAATTTGGAGAACTAAATTTTTATCGTGTTTTCGAAAGAACACTTAAAAGCCGTCGTTATGTACTCGAAGAAGTGTACAGTTTGTTCTTCAACTTTGGAAAACGAAGAATGGAGTTTTTCGTAAAAAAAAAAAAAAGATTTCGCAGATGAAGCCATCAATAATATGTAAATACAAACATCATGTATAGTAAGTAATCATGAATAAACATTATAAACAAAACGTACATGCTTATATTTGAGAGTATGTCCATGTTTTAAGAAATGAGTAAATATATGTTTCAAATTTGAGTAACTTTGATTCGGAGCCATTTTGACACTGCGACGTATTCAGATTTGAATATTTCTTGCTCAGTTTCAAAAATGCCGTTTTTAGAGTACAAATGCATTTTTTTTTTTTTGTGTGTGTCTGTGTGTGTGTGATTTATCACTTTAAATGGATCATTTATTTTGTTTAACACGTTAAGTGCTACGTCAGCCACCGACGACTGACAGTCTAAAACATGCTATAAAACTTAAAAAAAAAAAAAAAAAAAAAAAAAAAAAAAAAAAAAAAAAAAAAACGTATATTGTTTTAAGCAGTTACTTTAAATTTACTTAATTTTTTTTTATTATGGGATTATATATTTTTAATAATTACTTAAAGCAATGTAAACGTTTTAGTTTCATATCATATTTTAGACTGTCGGTCACCGGTGATTGACGCGGCCTAGACGGAAGGTTCAGTGACAGTAACCGCGGCACTCAGTGTGTTAATTAACAATATACAGCTTATCTTAGAGGAAATTCGTCTAAAACCGACCACTTTAATCTCGTATTTCAGTGTGTTTTTGAATGTGATATACAAATGCGCACAAATTCTAACAAAATGCATTTATTGCAAATAAACTCTATTTTATACATGTAAAATTAGGGGGTACGTAGCACATCAGCTACACCGTGCATTGAAGAATTAAATCAGATTAACCTTAAGAATCCACACTGGTCATTCAAAAAGACCCGGATGACAATGTTAAGTCTACGGGGGCGCAATTTTCAAATATCTTGCTTCAAATTTTAATAATTTACATGATTTTTTTTGCATAAGATAACTGACAGGACGATCTACAACCGGACCAGTCTTTACTTTTTCAATTTTGGTTTCAGATTTTTTTTTTTTTTTTTTTTTTTTTTAATACTTTAATTGTCGGAACAGTTTGAAACTGTTTCTGAAGTTGAAACTATCATAATATAAACAAAATATGTAACCAAAATTAAAAAAAGTAAAATCTATTCCGGTTGTAGATCGTTCTCAGTTATCCTATGCGAAACAAATCATGTAAAAATATGATTTGAGCGAGAGATTCTAAAATAACACCCCTTTAGATTTAACATTATCATTCAGGTCTTTTAGAGTGAAGTATTTTAAACAATGGCACTGCGAACAAAAATTATTACAAAATCTGTTTTCGTCCTGAATTTTTGCTCTAAACTATATGGACTCATACCATTTTACTCCACAACATGTTTAAATAAAAGAACCTTTTTGTTTCTTATTCGAAACTGACCGTTTTCCAGCTCTAATTGAATGTATCCCCTCCAGGAAAATTGCATCTATTTTTTTCCAGTCTTCCTCCTTTTTTTCCATTTACTGAGATTTACTTTATCTTTAAAAATTTGCAGAAAAACTCTTTTCTTATAGCTGGAACAAGTATTTTAAGTATTTTTTATCAACATGTCTGTGGAATATAGAAAAAGATTTCATGTTATAAAATATTACTGAAATGTTAACTAGATACATTTATTGTGAATTAATTTCCCTTTATGTTCAACCACATGTAAAATTAGCGGACATGCAACATATCAGCTACATTATGCATTGAGGGTTTAAATGTGATTAACCTTATACAATTACACTGCAAATAAGATTTATAATAAAGTTTGTTTTTGTGTTAAATTTTTACGCTAAACTATGTAAACTCATACCATTTTACTCTACAACCTTTTTATTTCTTATTAGAAACTGACCGTTTTCCAGCTCTAATTGGATATATCCCTTCCAGAAAAATTGCATCTTCTTTTTTCTTTTTCCAGTCTTCTTCCCCTCTTTCCATTTACGAAAATTTCCTTTATCTTTAAAAAATGTGCATAAAAACTCTTTTTTTCTAGCTGGAACAAGTATTTTAAGTTATTTTTCAGCAACATGCCTGTGGAATAAAGAAAAAGATCTCAGGTTATAAAATATTATTGAAATAGTAACTAAATGGATTTTTTATTGTGAATTAATTCTCCTTTATGTTCCACCACATGTAAAATTAGCGGACATATAGTATATCAGCTACATTATGCATTGAAGGTTTATATCTGATTAATTTTATACAATGACACTGCAAACAAAAACTATTATAAAATTTATTTTTGTCTTAAATGTTTGCGCTAAACTATATATACTTATACCATTTTACTCTACAATGTGTAGAGTAAAAATAAGGGAACCTTTTTATTTCTTATTAGAAACTGACCGTTTTCCAGCTCTAATTGGATCTATCTCTTCCAGGAAAATTGAATCTTTTTTTTTTTTTCTTTCTCTTTCAAGTCTTCCTCCCCTCTCTCCATTTACGAAGATTTCCTTCATCTTTAAAAATGTGCATAAAAACTCTTTTCTTTTAGCTGGAACAAGTATTTTAACTTATTTTTTAGCAATATGCCTGTGGAATATAGAAAAGATTCCTTGAGGGCAATGGAGATAACATGAAACTTTCTCTTATCAAGCCTTCCAGAATCATATAGAATGAAAAATATTCCGTGACAGGGCCATAATAGTGCGCCGGACAAAGGTCCTGAGCGGAGAACAGCTGAAAGTGATATGTCACTGAGATTTTCTGTAAGCAAATGGTTCTCTCAAATGTCTTGTCAGGGTACCACTTTGTGTGTCATTGATCTTGACGTATTGAATTACCTGCTTTGATTTTATTTCGCGTCTGATATATGTTATACAGTGACACTTTTTACTTTATTTTATTTTGAAGTAAGCTTTTCTTAATGATTTTTTTTTCTACCCAAATAAAATATTTGGAGATCAAAATTATAATAATAATAAATACTTTACCACAAAAAATCGTTTAGAAAATTTCGTTTCTCATACAGTTAGGGGAAAAAAATCCCCACTAGAATATTTAAATATGCTTACGGAAAAGCGCAATTAAATTATTAGATTACTATATTTTATTATTTTTACAGTATTTGTAGCATCTTCATTGATTTGTAGTATGGAGCTTTTATTTTTAAATTATTAACATTAAAAAAAAACATAATATATGTTTTTGTATGAATAATTTCTAAAATTAGACCACTTTTATATTTTGAAGCATAGTGATATAGAAATATCCCACTTCTTGTGATTTTGAAAATGGATAATTTGACATTTTTGAAACCAATTCAACATATTTAACGTATTAAAATTATAATGGCACACAGGATAAATATAATACGTGGATTTTTTTTATAAATATTTTGCTTACGTGTTTATTCTTCATAAACATCAGTAAAGCAATTGTAAAATTAAACTCCTATTACTCTTTGAAGCATTGTAATATCGGCACATTCCCCCGCCGCTTAGTTTAATATCTATAAAACCTATTTACCATCCTACGATTGAATCTAGGAAAAAAAGGGACCGGAAAAAAAGTTATCGGAAAAAAAGTGACATAAACTACAAAAGCGGAAAAAAGTGACACGGAAAAAAGTGACAAGGAAAAAAGTTACCGGAAAAAAAGTGACAAAGAATTGATTTTGGGGATTTATTATTGATTTTGGGGATTCATTGCTTAAGTATGAAAGGGAGATCGGGGAGGGGGCTCATAGTTTAGGTAAATGGGTTTTTCATGCTGAATTAACTGTTTCGGTTCAATTTTTGGATGTACGTTTATCCTGAAAAGACGCTTGCCTGATTAGTTTTGGGAAGGTACAATTACTCCCGCTTCCATCTGTCCTCAATTAGATGAATGGGTTTTTATGCAGAATTGTCCAACGTGTGTCAAATTTGCATATAGGTTCTTTTCGATAAGGCTTATATATAGTATATAATGCCTGAAGAGATTTAGGAGTTCTAATGGTTAAGTATAGAGAGGGAACGGGGGATAACCTTTCTAAAAATAAATTAATAACTTTTTACGCATAATTATCCGATTTGCTTAAAATTTTGGACATAGGTTCATTATGATAAGACGTATCTCTGATTAGTTATGGGGTCTTCTGCTTATTATAAAGGGGGGGGGGCGAGCAATTATATCCTCCTTAAACTAGAAAAATAGGTTTTTATGCAGAATTATCCCATGTACTTCAAATTTTAAATATAGGTTCTTTCTGATAAGGTGGATCTCTGAATAATTTTAAGGATTTAATATCTAAGTATAGAAGGGGAATAGAATATAACCCACCTTAAATTAAATTACATCTTACACAGAATTATCAGATTTCCTTCAAATTTTGGATTATAGAACCATTATGATAAGGCGTATCCCTGATTACATATGGGGTTATTTTGCCAATTAAAAATTGGGGCGGGTGATTATCCTCCCCCCCCTTAAATTAGATAAAAAAAAATTTTATGCTCACTTATCCGACATATTTCATATTTTGGATACATGTTCTTTCTCATAAAGTGAATCCCGGAATAATTTTAAAGGTTTAATGGCTAAGTAAACACTGGGGGAACGGATGATACCCCCCCCCTTAAATTAATAAATGGCTTTTTACGCAGAATTATCTGATTTGATTCAAATTTTGATTGGGCGTTCATTATGATAAGGCGAAGTCCTGATTAATTGTGGGTTATCCCCCTTTCATCGCTCTATACTTAGCCATTAAAACCTTAAAACTATTCAGGGCTTCACTTTATCAGGAAGAACCTATATCCAAAATTTGAAATACGTTGAATAGTTGTGAAAGAAAATAAACAATTTATTTTATTTAAAGAGTAGAGGATTAATCGCCCGTTTCCCCTATTTAATTATCAAAAGAACCCCATAATAATTCAGAGATTCGCCTTCTTATAATGAATATACATCCAAAATTTAAAGCAAATCGGATGATTCTGCGTAAAAAGCCATTTATTTAATTTAAGGGTTTTATCCCCCGTTCCCCCTCTATACATAGCCATTAAACCCATAAAACTATTCAGGAATTCACTTTATGGGAAAGATCCTATATCCAAAATTTGAAATACATCGGATAAGTGTGCATAATTTTTTTTAATCTAATTTAAGGTGGGTATAGTAATCATCCGCCCACCTTTTTAATTACCAATAGAACCCCATAACTAATCAGAGATACGTCTTATCATAATGAACTCATGTCCAAAATTCGGAGCAAATCGGATAATTCTGCATAAAAAGCCATTTATTTAATTCAAGAGGGGTTTCCTCCATCTCCCCTTTATACTTATCTATTAAATCCTTAAAACTATTCCGGAATTCACCTTACCAGAAAGAACCTATATTTAAAATTGAAATACATGGGATAATTCTGCATAAAAACATATTTATCTAATTTGAGGGGGAGAATTGCTCGCCCCCCCCCCCTTTATAATAAGCAGAAGAACCCATAACTAATCTAAGATACGTCTTATCATAATGAACTTATGTTCAAAATTTTAAGCAAATCGGATAATTATGCGTAAAAAGCAATTAATTTAATTTAAGAAAGGTTATCCCCCGTTCTCCCTCTATACTTAACCCTTAAACTCCTAGAATCTCTTCAGGCATTTTATACTATACATAAGCCTTATCGAAAAGATCCTATATGCAAATTTGACACACGTTGGATAATTCTGCGTAAAAACCCATTCATCTAATTTAGGACGAATGGGGGGGGGGGGTAATCGTCCCTTCCCAAAACTAATCAGGCAAGCGTCTTTTCAGGATGAACGTATATCCAAAAATTGAACCAAAACAGTTAATTCAGCATGAAAAACCCATTTACCTAAACTATGAGCCCCCCCCCCCCGATCCCACTTTCATACTTAAGCAATGAATCCCCAAAATCAATAATAAATCCCCCAAATCAATTCTTTGTCACTTTTTTTCCGGTAACTTTTTTTCCGCGTCACCCTTTTTCCGCATCACTTTTTTTCCGCTTTTGTAGTTTATGTCACTTTTTTCCCGATAACTTTTGTTCCGGTCACTTTTTTTCCGTTTACCCCTACGATTATTGTAATTATAATGTCCTGCAGAAAAAAAGTAATTATGCTTCAATTTTTTTAGTGCTTATTATTCATAAACGTCATAAAAGCTTTTAGTATAATATGATTCTTGTTATTCTTTGAAGAAAAGTGATGTAAGAAAGTCCCAATTCTAGTGATTTTAAGTGTGCCGATTGAGTCTTATTTATAACAATTCATTAACAACTCGAACGCATCGAATCAACAACAGCAAAATATTTTTCGTGTGTTTTCATCCATTTTTATTTACGTGTTTATTATTCGTAAACAACAACAACAAAAAATATTAAATAAAAGATTTCAGTAAAATTAGATCATTTTTATTCGTTGAAGCATACTGATATAAACATGATTTTTAAAATTTATAATGTGATCTATTTATTTGATCTGTGATTCATAATGTGATTCCTGAAGGAATCAACGGATCAAAGGGTTTAATTTATACATTAGTTACAGTAATTTTTTTACGATTCATTTTTTATATTAGTTGGAAAATCTATGAACTGGACACAATATTTTATTCTCCTATGAATCAAAGAGCGGATGTTCACAATACATTTAAGACAATGAAATGATCATAAATTTCTTTTCAAGCAATTATCATTCACAGAATGAAAAACATTCAGCAACTGAAGTGTAATAGTGTGTGAAACAGAGTTATTCAACCCAAACGCTCTCGTGAATTATGTGCCACCGAGGTCTTCCTTGAGCATCTTTTCCTCTCCGAAGATTTGTCGTTTCGTGTCATCGTAGCGTTTTAAAAATCATTAATCTCTATGCATTGAAATCTAAGATTCGAGCTTGTTTCTTGATCTTGTAGTTTTATCGCCGAGAACCCTACTTCGCATCTTCATTTTTGTTCAATCAGTTATTGTCGAAACTTAGTATTTATTGGTCAGGAAAAGTATAAAACGGAAAGCGTATTTTTAATAGCAAAGATGATATAATTTCATGTTCTATATATTATTATTGCCGCCCTTTATGAGAAAGAAATTTATTTTACATTTTGATTTTTCTACCTTTTCTTTCTATAGTAAACGGAAAACTTGTGAAAATCCTATTATTTTTTATGCAATTTATGGTTTGAAGAATTAAACATGCAACATGTTTTTTAATAAGTAGAATGTTCTCTATATTTTTAAGAAAATATTACTATCCATGGAATGAAAAATATTCGGCAAGTAAAGAGTATGAAAGGAAGCTATTGAACCTAAGTGTACTTTTTAAAACTTCCTTATAGTACGAACGCACAACATTTGCTACGCTTGACGAACAATTTCCAACTTGTTAAGTTATACTACATCAGTTAGTATACAATTTCTACGATTCATTCTTTACAATTGTAAAATCTATGGACTGGACACAATACTTTATTTTATTCTCCTGTGTATCAAAGAGCGGACATTCACAATATATTTAAGACAATGAAATAATCATAAATTTCTTTTCAAACAATTATCATTCACAGAATGAAAAACATTCGGAAACTGAAGTGTAATAGTGTGTGAAACAGAGTTATTCAACCCAAACGCACTCGTGAATTATGTGTCACCGAGGTCTTCCTTGAGCATCTTTTCCTCCCCGAAGATTTGTCGTTCGTGTCATCGTAGCGTTTTAAAAATCATTAATCTCTATATATTGAAATCTAAAATACAGGCTTGTTTCGTGATCTCTTTGTTTTATCGCCGAGAACCCTACTTCGCATGTTCATTTTTAATCAATCATTTATTGGAGAAACTTAGTATTTTTCAAAGGTGCCATATCGTTCATGAAAAGTATATAACAGAAAGCATATTGTAGCGTATATTGGGTTCTTTTGATCTTATGGTTAGACAACTTCAAACTCTTGCTCTTAGAAAAGTGGAAAATAAATTATTTACAGACTTCAGAACAACAGAGTCTTCGAAACTCACAAATATTACTGGATATTCAAAAATAACTGCTCAAATCTATCGTACAATTACAGCTTTAGACCCCAAAGACTCTTTATACAACGTCTCAACACTTAATAACATTCAAAACAACATAGATGAAACTCAAGCAAACTTGCTTACGCCTTGTTCACTCAATTACTGACTGGTAAATAATGACCACACAGCTCGCATCCGGCTCTCCTATACATAGTCTCGCCGCATGCGGTAGAAATTTCTACGGCCTTCTAGAAAAACCTGGAAAACCACGGAACAACATTCAATGTATCAGTAGACCTAAGGGGGGGTTACCATAAATAGGGAAGGGTTACCATCGCCAACAATCGCCAAGTTTGTCACCAACTTGGCGATATATCGCCAAATTTGGCGACCAAAATTAGTCGCCAAAAGTGACGCCAACTTGGCGATATCTCAAATATTCCGCAAAGCTGCCATAGACATTCACTGAAAATAATAGACAAGTTTGCTTGATAACAGAGACAATGTAACAAAAACTAATATTAGTAAAGAAATGGAGCTTAATAAGATTATTTACATTATTTTACAGTACAAACACTAACTATTTACAAAATTCGTAACACTACCCCCTCCTCAAAGACTGCACGTCCCGGGCAGTGCAATCCTTGAGTTAGAGGAAAACACTTAAAATAAATAAATAAATAAAATAAAAAAATCATCTGGGAAAGAAAAAAACTTTAAAAAATAATTGTAATTTAAGAAATTACCCCAACCATTTGAAAAATGTTTCACTCGATACATTCATCTATCATTTTAAGCTAAATACCAGTTGTTTTATTGTGTATTATCCGTGCCACTGCTATAAATGACTTTATACATGCTGCAATTTGAAGGTACGGTTCGTTTAAGTTATATCACTCTATTGTCGCCAAGCATAAAAGTTGGCGACGAAAGAAACATTTCAAACTATTTAACATTGTTGGTGCAAAAGTAATCATTATTAAAATACAGCTTTGGCATATACTGTTATACGTGTAAGACTTTGGCATATATTGTTTGATTTTACAGAGCAGAATTTTGGTGATGGAGGTTTTAAACCAAAATCGATCGCAGCAGATGCATCTGTGAATGGGTCCATCAGACATCGAATCAAAAAAGTTTTTTCCCAGTTTTTCCCAAGCCGATTGCTTTTTAGTTTTCTTTTTAGGTGGTGGAAAATCAAGAGTAATAGCTATAACATTTTCCGGCTTGTTAGAATCACTATTGGCACTCAAATTTTCCTGGTTAGAACCGACCGATAGTAAAACGCCATGGCTAGTGGATTGGTCGCCCTGGCGACATGATGTTTTACAATTAATCGGTTCGGCATTAAATTGCTTCCTTTTTCGTGATCGCCTTTCAACACGTAATTGGTTTTCAGCGGCTCAATAATCTTTTGATTTTATCATTTTCTGCATTGAAAGACGTTTTTGCGCCAAACCAAATACAGTATTACTCAGTTATCCCGTCGACCAATTTCGCCAAATGATACGAATCGCCAAACTAATAAGCAACTTATACATGTTGACTGTGTTTAATATCATTGAATGCGATATTCACGTTCATTCATTTCTTTGGCTTCGGCTTTTTCCGTATCTGTTAATTTCCGTCTACCCATTTTTAAATTTGTTAGTTTTCTCCTTTATTACAATGATTTTAACCATTTTAATTTACTATTCAAATAAAAATTCTTCTAAAAGTAAAGAATTTAATTTAAATTCAAATAAAAACTCTCTGCATTGAAAGACGTTTTTGCGCCAAACCAAATACAGTATTACTCAGTTATCCCGTCGACCAATTTCGCCAAATGATACGAATCGCCAAACTAATAAGCAACTTATACATGTTGACTGTGTTTAATATCATTGAATGCGATATTCACGTTCATTCATTTCTTTGGCTTCGGCTTTTTCCGTATCTGTTAATTTCCGTCTACCCATTTTTAAATTTGTTAGTTTTCTCCTTTATTACAATGATTTTAACCATTTTAATTTACTATTCAAATAAAAATTCTTCTAAAAGTAAAGAATTTAATTTAAATTCAAATAAAAACTCTCTGCATTGAAAGACGTTTTTGCGCCAAACCAAATACAGTATTACTCAGTTATCCCGTCGACCAATTTCGCCAAATGATACGAATCGCCAAACTAATAAGCAACTTATACATGTTGACTGTGTTTAATATCATTGAATGCGATATTCACGTTCATTCATTTCTTTGGCTTCGGCTTTTTCCGTATCTGTTAATTTCCGTCTACCCATTTTTAAATTTGTTAGTTTTCTCCTTTATTACAATGATTTTAACCATTTTAATTTACTATTCAAATAAAAATTCTTCTAAAAGTAAAGAATTTAATTTAAATTCAAATAAAAACTCTTCTAAAAGTAAAGAAATTAATTTAAATTCAAAAGTGACCACATCATTCAAAAGTGGTAACATCATTCAAAAGTGGTAACATCATCGGGTCCATTCTCCCGAAAACAACAACCATTTTTCAAATGGTTAATAAATAATAACAATAATAAGAAGTACATAAATAAGAACTAATTACTATTTACATATTTACAAAAAGTGACTTTCATGACCATGGTCTGAAATTCCAGTTTTGAATTTCTATTCACTTTGGACAAAATAAGGGGCTAGCCGGTTATAATGTACGACCCTGGGTTTGGTGTGTGGCGATTTTTGTATGCGTACAACGACGTCATTCAGCCTGTTGACGACTGTGTAAGGACCGTCCCAGTTTCTTTGTAATTTTGGCGACAGTCCTTTACGACGTATCGGATTCCACAACCAAACTTTGTCACCTTCGTTGAACTCATGTCCTGTTGCCTTTGTGTCGTACCGTGTCTTCATCTTTTCCGATGCCAGTCCGATTCGGTTCCTCGCTAGGCAATGAATCTCCTCAATCCGCGCCTGGAGTTCATCGACATATTCCTCAGGCGATGAAGGAGCATCAGGAGGACGGCCAAACAAAAGATCCGCAGGTAGACGAAGATCACGACCAAAGAGCATTTGAGACGGGGAATAACCAGTGGCCTCATGAGCAGCACTCCTGTAGGCAAGCAGGAACAGAGGTAATTTCTTGTCCCAGTCCTGTTGATCTTTAGACACCAGGAGGGAGAGGCTATTTAGGATGGTACGATTGAAACGCTCCACCATGCCGTCCGATTGAGGGTGTAAAGGTGTTGTTCGAGTTTTGTCCATGCCGAGTAGTTCACACATTTCCTTGAACACAACCGAATCAAAATTTCTTCCTTGATCGGAATGGATTTGAAGAGGAACCCCGTATCTGGAAACCCAGTGTTGAATCAGTATGTCTGCTACGGTTACCGCCTCTTGATTAGGAATGGCATATGCTTCAGGCCACTTAGTGAAGTAGTCCATGACAACGAGGATGTACTTATTGCCATCAGATGTTCTAGGAAGTGGACCCAGGATGTCTAAAGCAATTCGTTCGAAAGGAGCTCCTACATTATAACGTTGCAATCGTCCACGGGTGCGCCTCTTTGGACCTTTACGTGCTACACTGGTGTCACAAGTTCGACACCACTTCTCCACGTCACTGCGAACATTATTCCAGTAGAAACGCTCTCGAACCTTTTGCAGGGTCTTCATTACACCAAAATGACCTCCTGTGGGACTACCATGCAGTTCTTGAAGGACCATAGAAATTCTCGACTTAGGGAGTAGTAGTTGCCATCTACATGTCTTTCCATCGTCAGACTCCCATTTTCGGTACAAGATGCCGTTCTTCAAATGTAAGGAATCCCAGAGAGCCCAATAACGTTTAGTCGTAGGGTGGTAATGGGCCATGTCTTGCCAGCTGGGCTTCCTGTTGGACTCCTCTTTCAGCTCTAGAATTGGCTTAATTTCAGGATCAGCAAGTTGATCTTTACGCAGGCTCTCGTCACTCCACGGATCTTGCGATGATGTAGACCCAGTTGTAACTTGTCTTAATATAGGACCTTTGACATTAAATTTCTTCTCAACCCGGTCGCAGTATCTACAATTCTCTGAGCAGGGTCTTCTTGAGAGAGCATCTGCATTTCCATGTGATGAGCCTTTTCGATGGCGTATCTCCATATCGTACTCTTGAAGCTTTTGTATCCACCTGGCTATCTGGCCTTCAGGGTTCTTAAAATTCAATAGCCAAGTTAGAGAAGCATGATCAGTTCGGATCAGGAACTTTCGACCGTAAAGTTCTATGGTGAAAAGTGGTCTATGGCTTTCACTACAGCAAGAAGCTCTTTTCTTGTTACGCAGTAGTTTCGCTCGGCCTTTGACAAGCACTTGCTGAAATAGGCGATAACACGCTCCTGGCCGTCGATTTCCTGGGACAGTACAGCGCCAATGCTTTCGTTGCTTGCATCCGTATCAAGTATAAACTGTTTATCGATTTGAGGATACGACAGAATTGGAGTGGATGTCAAGGCCTCCTTAAGCTTTTCGAAAGCAGCGTCACATTCCTGTGTCCACATGAATTTTTGATTGGCTTCTGTTAATTTATGAAGTGGTCTTGCAATCATCGAGAAGCCTTTGACGAATTTTCTGTAATAGGTGCATAATCCTAGAAAACTTCGAAGCTGGTGAACATCTGCTGGACGACTCCAATTTTTCACGGCCGATATCTTCTCCGGATCAGTCCTAACTCCTTCCGCCGAAATGATGTGTCCAAGGTAGGTGACTTCATTGCGAAACAAACTGCACTTCGAAGGGCTTAACTTCAAATTAGCTTCCTTTAATTTTTGTAGCACCCGCCTGAGGTGGTTCAGATGTTCATCAAAAGATTTTCCTATGATTATGATATCATCTAAATAAACAAGACATGCTTCATATGACAGTCCCCGGAGAACCGTTTCCATAAGCCGTTCGAAAGTTGCAGGTGCGTTACATAGACCAAAAGGCATTACCTTGAACTGCCATAATCCTTGTCCCGTTGTAAAGGCAGTCTTCTCGCGGTCGTCCGGATGGATCTCTACCTGCCAGTAACCATTCTTCAGATCCAGAGTCGAGAACCAAGTGTTGCCCGCAAGTGTGTCAAGAGTGTCGTCAATCCTTGGCAGAGGGTAACTATCCTTTTTGGTGACGTCATTCAGTCGGCGGTAGTCTACACAAAATCTTGTAGAACCATCCTTCTTTCTCACTAACACAATGGGAGACGCCCATGGACTTGTTGATGGTTCGATGACGTCATTTTCTTCCATATCTTTAATTAGATTCTGCACCTCTTCTTGCTTGGCAAAAGGTAATCGTCTAGGGTGCTGTTTAATAGGAGAGTGATATCCCGTGTCAATTCGGTGTTGTGCAATTTTAGTTCGTCCAAAGTCTTCAGATGTTTGGGAAAATAAACTTTGGAATTCTCTAATTAAATTTTCAGCAGCTTCCATCTGTTTTGGATTTAAGTCTGTATTTTGTAACAAATCCTTGACTAAATTATCTGAAGATTTCTCAGAGTGACTGGAATTTTGACTTATGCACGTCACAGGAGCACATGACGCTATCACCTCTCCTTTCTTGATAGTCCTCGTCTTATCACTGATGTTAGCAATTCTGATTGGAATGGTCTTTTTCGAGAGGTCTACTACAGAAGAAGCCACCAATACCCCTGCTTGTGTACTATTGTCTTCTGGTTAATCTATATGGCCAAATCGGTAATTAGTTTCATTTTTAATTACAGCTGGAACTAAAAATTCTGTTCTTGGATCTAGATTGATGTCTTCTTTGGCTATTACTGCTTGTTTACATTCAATTTCGTTATTCAATCCAAAAAGACTTATTTCTTCAAATTTTGAGAGCATTTTGTTATTTTTGAAATCAAGCTTGAAGTCAAACTTCTTCAGAAAATCTAGCCCGATTAAGCAAGGATCTGTTATGTCAGCCACATATGCCGTATGGTAATATTTCGTTCCTCCAAAGTTGATAGTTAAATTTGCCTTTCCATATATGCCTATCTTGTCGCCCGTCACAGTTTGCAGGGTAACGCATGGTGGAGTCCAGATGAGTTTACATTTCAATTTTCGAGCCAAATCTTCTCTTACTATTGTCACATTGGCTCCTGTATCGACAATCATACGGCACTGAATTCCGTTAATAAAGCCTATCACATATAATTCGTTATCACCGCCGCTCATTTTTGATATCTGGAGGATCTTCAGGTGGGGCTTTTCATTCTCTGGCAACCTCCGCCCCGCGAGATGGCCAAAATTTAGTTTCCCTGCTGACTGTTTGAATTTATCTCACGTTCGTGGATTTTGGGGCAATTTCTTCGGAGATGTCCTGTATCACCGCATCCCCAGCACGTGAGATTCTGTCTTCTTGCGCTTGTTCTTCCATATTTTAAAGCTTCAATCTCTTGATTTAATTTCCTAATTTCTTTCAAGAAGTCGATCTCAGTGTCTGAGCTTTTGTTCACCGTTGCCCCTCGGACTGAATGACGATCTCTTCGGCTGGCTTGTGTAGCTGCTTCCAACTTTAAGGCATATAGTAATGCAGCCTTTAAATCCTGTACATCTGCCATTCGTACCGCTCTCTGCACTTCTGGATCTTTTATTCCGTCTACAAAATATTGCAGTGAGAGCATTTCCCGTACATTTGTTGGAAAGTCAATGAATGCTAAATTTGCAAGCCGTTCAATTTCCGAGGCAAACTCTTGAAATGTTTCACTCGATTTTTGATGGCGGCTCTTCATTTGTATTCTCGTATAATCCTTGAAGAATTTTTCGCCGAATCTCATTTCAAGTCCACAACTTAGAGTCTCAAAATTGAGTTGCGTCATATCGGGCAATGTTTGCAGCACGTCGGCGGCTTCTCCTCTTAAAGATGCTGCCAGTTGACAAGCTTTCACCTCGTCACTCCATTTGTTCGCTTCAGCTACAATGGTGAATTGGGTCTTGTAAACTTGCAGGAACTCTTTCCATCGTATGTCGACAGCTTAATGTGCACGGGAGAAGCAGGCGGATTCCTAAATTCTTCATAATTACCACTAGACGCTGAAAGTTTATTCTCAAGATCTTGTACTTTTTTATTTAGCTTTTCATCTACTTCACCTAGTATTTTCTCTTCAACGTTACTGATTTTCTCTTCAACGTTACAAACTTCTTTCTGAATTTTCTCTTCTACTTCCGCCATTTTCCTTTCCATTTTCTGTTCAACATTACTAACTTCATTCTGAATTTTCTCTTCTACCGAATCTATTCTTCTCTCTACCGATGAGAACTTTTCTTCCAAAGTTTTCTTCATTTCTTCTTGGCTTTTATTAACTTCCTCCTTTAATTCTTCCATTCTCTCTTGGCTTCTTTTCATTTCTTCAGTCACATCTTCTTGGACTTTGTCGATTTTATTCGCCAACTCTTCTTGGCCTTTATTCATCTTTTCCGCCAGCTCTTCTTGGCCTTTATTCATCTTTTCCGCCAACTCTTCTTGGCCTTTATCAATTTTATTTGTCAACTGTTCCATTCTTTCTTCGTTTTTATTCATTTTGTCCGCAAACTCTTCTTGGCCTTTATTCATTTTATCCGCCAGCTCTGTTTTTAATCCGTTAATAGCTTCTAACAGTTCTTTCAAGTGTACGTCCATTGTTCGTGTTTTAGCCATAAGATCCCGACTCCTGACACCAAAAATTGTAGCGTATATTGGGTTCTTTTGATCTTATGGTTAGACAACTTCAAACTCTTGCTCTTAGAAAAGTGGAAAATAATTTATTTACAGACTTCAGAACAACAGAGTCTTCGAAACTCACAAATATTACTGGATATTCAAAAATAACTGCTCAAATCTATCGTACAATTACAGCTTTAGACCCCAAAGACTCTTTATACAACGTCTCAACACTTAATAACATTCAAAACAACATAGATGAAACTCAAGCAAACTTGCTTACGCCTTGTTCACTCAATGACTGACTGGTAAATAATGACCACACAGCTCGCATCCGGCTCTCCTATATATAGTCTCGCCGCATGCGGTAGAAATTTCTACGACCTTCTAGAAAAACCTGGAAAACCACGGAACAACATTCAATGTATCAGTAGACCTAAGGGGGGGTTACCATCGCCAACAATCGCCAAGTTTGTCGCCAACTTGGCGATATATCGCCAAATTTGGCGACCAAAATTAGTCGCCAAAAGTGACGCCAACTTGGCGATATCTCAAATATTCCGCAAAGCTGCCATAGACATTCACTGAAAATAATAGACAAGTTTGCTTGATAACAGAGACAATGTAACAAAAACTAATATTAGTAAAGAAATGGAGCTTAATAAGATTATTTACATTATTTTACAGTACAAACACTAACTATTTACAAAATTCGTAACAATATTTTTAATAACAATGAGGATTTAACGGTTTGAGAGGCAAGCAATCGCGTTTGTATAATTCTGAACTCCCACCGGAAATTTGAAAAAAATTTACTTCAAAATAAGGAAAAGCAATTTCATTTTTTTTCATCAAAGTTAAAAAGGTGAAATTTAATAAAATTTGTCACGTGCAAATCTTCATTAATCGTGCCCCTCAAAGGGGTAATTTTAATTATTAATAATTAAAATTAGTCATACATCACTAAATATTATTATTGCCGCTGTTTATAAAAACGAAATTTATTTTACATTTTCATTTTTCTTTTATTTAATATTTCCTCCTTTTCTTTCTTTAGTAAACAGAAAATTTAGTGCTATTTCTACCTTTTTTTATACCATTTATGGTTTGAAAAAATAAATATGTAACATGTTTTTAAATAGGTAGAATGCACTATATACAGGGTGTTTCTAAATTCATGGTACAAACTTTAAGGGGTGATAGTACACATCAAGACAAACAATATTAAATAAGAAACTAAGGGTCCCAAAAGTCTTCCGAAGGAGATAGGCGCCATTAAAGTTTATGGTCTAAAAATTCAAATGATTATAAAAAACAGAAAAATTGGTCGATTCGTTTGCGGTTTTCACTAAAACTATTCTTTATGTCAGTATTATCTTGAAAATAAATTATAAAGATAAATTTCAAAAAATGCCGATAGAGGGCGCTTTAGACTTTGGAGAAACGAACAATCATTTTTTTCTGTTATTTTTGCATCTCATTAGATTTTTTCTGAAGGTTAGACGTAAACTTAAATTTTGAGCTCAAAATCTAAATCGTTGGGAGTGGTTAAGCAGCGCAAACTGAACTGTGGAAGGAGGTTCAAATTCCAAATGATTATAAAAAACGGAAAAATTGGTCAATTGATTTGCGATTTTTACTAAAATTATTCTTTGAGTCAGTATTATCTTGAAATTAAATTATAAAGATAAAATTCAAAAAATGCCGATAGAGGGCGCTTTAGACTTTGGAGTAAAGTAAAACTATATTTTACCGTTATTTTTTGCATCTCATAAAATTTTTTTAGAACCTTAGACATAAACTTAAATATTGACATGAAAATCTGAATCGTTGGGAGTGGTTAAGTAGCGCAAACTGAACTTTGTTCAATGGGGGTGGGAAGGTTCAAATTTCAAATGATTATAAAAAACGGAAAAATTGGTCGATTCGTTTGCCGTTTTCGCTAAAACAATTCTTTATTTCACTATTTCCTTGAAAATAAATTTTAAAGATTAATTTTAAAAAATACCGTTAGAGGGCGCCTTAAACTTTAAAGTAACCAACAACTATTTTTAACCGTTATTTTTTGTATCTAATTAAATGCTTATAAATGTTCAAATTTAAATTTTGAGCTCAAAATCTGCATCGTTGTGAGTAATTAAGTAGCGGAAAATTGAAATGTGTTCAAGGGGTGGGGAGGGTAACATTTCAACTCCTGAACACATTTCACTTTGCGTTCTTTACCCCTCCCATCGATTTAGAATTTGAGCTCAAAATTTAAATCTAAGCATTTGCAAGCATTTACACTGGTGTCCAAAAGTTAAGCATAATTGGTAATTAAGTAATTATTTTTAAGTAATGAAAGAAATATGAATCGGAATGTGCTGAAACTCCAGGTGTGTAAACAAAATAGTACGCGTCACATATTTTCGCGAAGAGTTTTCCCCGAAATCGAACAGGGGACCGTCAACAAATTGAAAAAAAACGAAGATCTTTTGGATAACCCTGTCAAAACTAATGTAGCAAAAGCGTTCAAACTGCACATTATGATTAATTGGCTTATTGTAATGTACTGTGTTAATTTTTACAAGGATAGCATGTATACTCGTAGAGAAATTAAGGTTTTTATAAAAACAGTCCTAAATTTTTCCAAGTTTTTTGCTTATAATTTGCAGAGTTCTTATTATAAAATAATGTTCTTTTCTGAAAATATGACAAACATCATTGTACACAATACCCTGTCATCAGAATTTAAAAATAATAAAAATTGTATGAAAAATGAGTATGTTTAGTAAATAATTTTTCATTGCGCATGCGTCAACGATATCAAAATGTCATTTGCATATTGTGTTAGCTAAATGTATAGAGCAACTTCTGTAAAAGTTTCAAAAACATAGCTTGAAAATTCTGAAAATGGGAGCCTATAGAATCAACTCAAAATCCTTTATTCTCTGATTGAAGCAAAAAGATGAGGGGCTGTATCCATATTCCATTGTTTAGTGCCTACACAATATTGCACGTACAACTATATTTAGGTAAAACCCCTGATTTTTTTGCTTCCTTTAGGAATAACTGATTTTGAGTTGATTCTATAGGCTCCCATTTTCAGAATTTTCAAGCTATGTTTTTGAAACTTTTACAGAAGTTGCTCTATACATTTAGCTAACACAATATGCAAATGACATTTTGATATCGTTGACGCATGCGCAATGAAAAATTATTTACTAAACATACTCATTTTTCATACAATTTTTATTATTTTTAAATTCTGATGACAGGGTATTGTGTACAATGATATTTGTCATATTTTCAGAAAAGAACATTATTTTATAATAAGAACTCTGCAAATTATAAGCAAAAAACTTGGAAAAATTTAGGACTGTTTTTATAAAAACCTTAATTTCTCTACGAGTATACATGCTATCCTTGTAAAAATTAACACAGTACATTACAATAAGCCAATTAATCATAATGTGCAGTTTGAACGCTTTTGCTACATCAGTTTTGACAGGGTTATCCAAAAGATCTTCGTTCTTTTTCAATTTGTTGACGGTCCCCTGTTCGATTTCGGGGAAAACTCTTCGCGAAAATATGTGACGCGTACTATTTTGTTTACACACCTGGAGTTTCAGCACATTCCGATTCATACTTCTTTCATTACTTAAAAATAATTACTTAATTACCAATTATGCTTAACTTTTGGACACCAGTGTAATTAGATACAAAAAATAACGATTAAAAATAGTTGTTGGTTACTCTAAATTTTAAGGCGCCCTCTGACGGTATTTTTTTAAATTAATCTTTAAAATTTCTTTTCAAGGAAATATTGACATAAAGAATAGTTTTAGCTAAAACGGCAAACGAATCGACCAATTTTTCCGTTTTTTATAATCATTTGAAATTTGAACCTCCCCATCCCCATCGAACACAGTTCAGTTTGCGCTACTTAACCATTTCCAACGATTCAGATTTTCATCTCAAAATTTAAGTTTATGTCTAAGCTTCTAAAAAAATTTTATGAGATGCAAAAAATAACGGTAAAAAATAGTTGTACGTTACTCCAAAGTCTAAAGCGCGCTCTATCGGCATTTTCTTAAATTTTATCTTTATAATTTATTTTCACGATAATACTGACATAAAGAATAATTTTAGTGAAAATCGGAAATCAATTGACCAATTTTTTCGTTTTTTATAATCATTTGAAATTTGAACCTCCCCCCACAGTTCAGTTTGCGCTACTTAACCACTCCCAACGATTTAGATTTTGAGCTCAAAATTTAAGGTTATATCTAAGCTTCTAAAAAAAATTAATGATATGCAAAAAATAACGGTAGAAAATAGTTGTTCGTTACTCCAAAATCTAAAGCGCCCTCTATCGGCATTTTTTGAAATTTATCTTTATAATTTATTTTCAAGACAATACTGACATAAAGAATAGTTTTAGTGAAAACCGCAAACGAATCGACCAATTTTTCTGTTTTTTATTATGATTTGAATTTTTGGACCCTAAACTTTAATGGCGCCTATCTCCTTCGGAAGACGTTTGGGCCCCTTAGTTTCCCATTTAATATTGTTTGTCTTGATGTGTACTATCACCCCTTAAAGTTTGTACCATGAATTTAGAAACACCCTGTATATTTAAGAAAACATTACTATTCATGAAATATTTGGCTACTAAAAATTCTGAAACAAAGTGCAGCTCCGGCTTTTTAAATACCAGTATTTTAATAAAGAAAATGTTGTTTTGTTTAATTTGAACATTTGGCCGTTTTAAAGGAACCTCTAAGATAATAGTGGTGTACAAAAAGCCGGAGACTTGGCAACTCTGAATGAACCTAAGTGTACTCTTGAAATATGTTTCATTGACAAGGAAGGTTTCCATATGGGCATATCCAGAAATTTCTAAAAAATTACTGATTGTTCTTCTCATGCGGATAGGTATGTTTATGAAAAAAATTTTGGCGGAACCCCAGCAGAATGAACGTAAAAATAAATAAATAAACATTTCTTTTATTTAGCGAATTATCGTCGGTGGCGTAAAAATAAAATTTAAAAAGATACTTTTTGTGCCAAATGCTTTTTAAATTGCTTTATGTTGAAATTGTCCAAACAAATTTAATATAAACAACTTTAATTTTGTCTGTTTTAGTTTGTTTTAACTATAGTTTCGTCATAATATATTTAAATTGAAAATTAATTATGAAAGTTTATGAAATAAAATAAATTTTTAATTAATTAAAATTGTTTCAATCACAAAATAAGTCTAATCCAATTGAGCACTGTCGATTCAATTTTGTTGCTATGGAAACAAAAACTTCTCCGATATTGAAATGCATTGCTACAATATTCTTCATTTTTACAGGCTTTTTACTGTGATTCTGCCGCTAAATTTAACTGATTCCTTATTACACACATGAGTAGTTTAATTAGTATTTTTTTTCACAATTTTCTGAGTATACCCAGTATGGAGACCTTCCTTGTGAGGCTTTCCATGACCACCATCTAACTTCTGAAGATTTCATCTTTGAAATCGAAATTTCGGGCTAGTGTTTTGGACCTGTTTAATTGCCGAGAACGCTGGGAACCTTACTACTATACACTCGCGCTCCCCTCGATTCCTTTAGTAAATAAAAAAATGTAGTATTACCTGAGAGCTATTTTTAAAGTAAAGGCCGTTTATGAATTTAAAAAAACAAATGAAAGGAAACATTAAAAAAAAAGTGCGGAACTAATTTTTATGAAACTTAAATTTGACCAATTCCGGAATATCTTTTTCAATTAAGAAAAACAAATCGCACAAGTCAATTGCGTAGTTCTGAAGTAATCGATGAAAATACATTAAAAAAAAATACATATGCATTGAATTGAGAACGTCCTTAATTTTTGAAATCTTTTAAATGAAATAAAATTAAATAAAAACATAGATTCAAAAATAAAATGTCAACTTCAAAAATCAATAAATTGATAAAATAGTTTCCTAAAATTAAGCAGACATTAAAAATAACTGAAAATTGTATGGTAAATTAAAAGTTAGTTTTGTTACAGTCATCAATAATTATTGCAGTTTTTTTTATGGAGACAAAATAAAAATACGTACATTTTTAGTGATTATACTAATGATCCTTTTTAACAACAAGCTACAATAGCAATTAAACATTTTTTTTTTTTTCACGAGAAACAGCATATTTTCTAAGTTCAGCAATTTTTCTTTTGATTATTTCTTTTTACATTATTAATGACTTAAAAAAATAAGTACTAAATAAATTTAACTGATTTCCCTTTTACTTCCTTTAATGATTGCCCCGAAGTATTTTTTAAAGGTGAAAAATACACAGTTAAAGCACAGACATTCTAATAAATTTTTCTAATGGTTTAAAGAACATAAAATCGGTAAAATAAATTGATCACTTCTAAAATTAAAAGCTACTCCCGTAGCTTATTGAATAAAATTTTAATTCTCAAATTAAATCGATCGTTATCAGTCGTATGGGAATACATTTAATTAAAAGGATGAATATATAATTAAAAACTTATCAGCAAGCGATCGTATTATTTTTAATAAACTGGTAAATAAGATTTTGATTAGATCAGCAGTAATTTTGGATCTGGAGTCGTATCGTCTTATCGATCCATAACTCTTCGCATTTAAATTGTTAAAATATTGCTTATTACACGCATTTTTAATTTTAATGAGTATCATATCAGTGACGCATATTATTATTAATGTAATGTAAATATTTTTCAATTTAAACTACGCCATTTTTCTTCTTCGAAGTGTATATCAAGCTGATAATACGTTTCAATCTTTTATTTTTTTCTTTAAAAAAAATCAAATTGAATATCGATTTATAAAAAAAAAATCACTTTCTAGATTAATTAATTTTATTTAAATTCTTTATGTAACCAATACATTTATGATTTATTAATTAATCAAGTAATAGTTAATCCCATTAATCAGTTTATATTAATATTAAAATTCCGTTAATTTTAAACCTTTCATTTTAAAATTCCATTTCATTTTTCAATTTTATGTTCTTATACAATCATTAGTATTTTAATCATTTTAATAATGACGATTTATTAAGATTAATTTGCTTAGTTAAAATATTTCTCAATAGAATAGAAAAAAGCTAAATATATTAATTTATTGAAACTGGTTTTTTTTTTATGGTACTTGTGAAGCCATTACACAATCAATCAGCTCTGTGCCTTGTTTGATTAAGCACTTTGGCTTTATTATAAACGAAGTTTGAATTTATTTTTACTCATATCAAAGCAATCCATGAGTAATGTCACATGATGACATTTTCCTTATCATTAGCAAAGCTGCCACACGCGACTATTTTTATATTCTGTCAGCACCAGTATTCTTTTAATAGAAAATTTTACATGAATTTCATGGTTAAAAATTTTGTCAAAACTTCTGTTAAAAATTTCTATTTAGATAAAGTGGTGAGAGTTAGAATAAAAAATAAATAGTCGCCTGTGGCAGTCTTGCACTAACTAAACAGCTCAAATTTTAAAACTTTTAATGAAACAGCAAACTTCATACTATAACCATAATAAGCTTTTTTACAAACCTATTAAGATCGTGAAAAAAAATATTCAAATAATTACAATAATAATGCTTAAAAGAGACTCTGCGTTACTGACTGATTTATTTGCTGTTCATTATTGTCACTACAAGCTATTTCCATGCGAACTTGTTTGTCTGTTACGTACTACGATTTTTGGCTACCAGTATTTATATCGGAAACATATGACTTATTTTGTCGAAGATGTCTCATCAATTGAATAAAACGAAGTAAACTTTTCGAAAAGAACGGTGGCCAGCAAGCTTAGCCATTTTTAGCTGCGTAACTGACAAACAATTCGCATGGAAATAGCCTACATCTGTTTTAAACAAAACTAATGTACTAAAGTGAAAGCATCTAAAGAACTATTAATTTCAAAGGGCACGATCACATACCGTAATGGGATAAATCATCTCCCATTGTCTAGAAAAAAAAAAACTCAGCTGATATTACAACATTTTCAGTAAAATTTTCGTGGTATTGATTTCATTTTAACTTTTATTTTAACTGTATAATAAAAGATCTACACTGCAAACAGCGGCGTCTGAGATTCGGACACATATGTAACTGAAAAAGAAATTCCAACACTTAAGTGTCTGAATATGAAATTTTAGGTACCATAGATGTCTGAAATTAAGTCACTTAATTATCTTACCCTGATCAAGGTATAAACAGTGTCAACTGAAATGTCTGAAATTTAGACACATAAGTGTCTGAAAAGGAGTTGTTCAGTTTTAAGACATTTTAAAGCGTGTTTATTTTTAAGACTTAATTGCACGTCAGTTTAAGACTTTTTAAACGTCGAAATTCATCCATGTTTGACCCACGTCATATCTGTCGACTATAGGCAGACATTTTTTCACCTTTTTTTTTGTTCTTCTAAATTCAGACGCATAAAGTTTCTGAATTTTTTTTAATTAAAATTTTGGCATTTTAAAGCGCCTGAAAATTGAATACTCTGTTTAAGATACTTAAGTGTCTTAATTTCAGGCATTTCAGTTTACAGTGTAATTAATATGGCTCAGATTCCGGATTTAAAAAAAAATATGTTTATATATCGGTCTTCTCATATGATCCTTCTTTTCCATGGATCAATTGTAAATCTTACAAAAGTCTAATAATTAAAATATCCGCATCTCCTCCACTTCTTTTTTTCATACTTTCAAGACCGCAGGACATTCTTTTTGCATTATCATTGGTAAGGGTGGGAGTCCTCCTCGAAATTATGAGAGTTAAAACTGGTAAATAATTATATTTTGTCAGGAAATCGTAGAAATGTTATCTCTAAGAAAGAACAGTGTTCGATAAGAAATAGATTTCTTCTTAATTTTATTCTAGTTTTAACTAAAAATATAAAGATGTTTCGCTTGTACTAGCCGTGATCCTGCTTTTTATTTACCCATCATACGTAGTATAAGGTGTCTTGTTTAGTTCGTAAAAAGAGTGAAATTCATATCAGGGTATTAACCTCTTAACTGATTTGCCCGTACGCCGTTCGGGCAATTTGCTTAATTCATCATTTAAAGCTTTTCGACACCACTTATTTTTTTAATAAATAATTTCTTACGATTAAAAGGCGGAAATGTTTAGACTAAATGTTACGAATATTTTATTTAAATGATAGTGGTATAAATCCGTTATTTTCAATTTATTGAACGGAAAAGAAATAGCCAGTTAAGGGGTTAAAAGGGACCAACCTTTTTTAAAACTCCATAACTTACACAGCTATCAAAAAATATTTTTGCTGAAGAGTAATGAAATATGTTACGAGTATTTTTGTTGTTATTCTTGATTTTATTTAAAATAGCAACGATAGATAGAGCTGCAAGCAAAAGGTGTTAAATCGGGGACTGAATTTTGGTTTCTCTCGTCTCTAAGTATTGATATCAAAGAAAGTTTTAAATATATTTAGTGGTACTCAGTTACCAATGCAATTCTGTTCTATGTGGCCCAATCTATATAATATTCAATCTTCTACCCTCCATCAATACTGAGAGAAGAGAAAGATCAAAAATCGGCTGCGATTTAGCACCTATTGCTAGTAGCGCATCTCTCGCTGATATTTTAAATGTTCATAAAAAATCTTTGAAAAAAAATGACATACTCACCATTCTCAAGATATTGCATTTTAAAATCAGTCAATCTTTTTTAGGACACTTGTTATATAGATTAAATGATATCTTAACGGTCAAATTGCTTGTTAAACTGTGTCCTCGTTTTATCCGTGCTCGTATTAAATGACTTCCACTTAGGGATTACAATCCCGGGATCCCGCATCCCGGGATTCCGGGATCCCGATGTATTTTTAATCCCGAAAATCCCGGGATTTGTCAGAAGAAAATCCCGGGATTTACGGGATTGTCCGGTTTTTTTACTGGCATAATATTCAGCTGAAATTAAAAAAAGATATTTATAAAATTTCGCTTTTGATTGGGAAAAAATCAATTTTCTTGAAGTTTATGCATGATTGAAAAAGAATATATACCTTAAATATTTTTACATATATTTCTAAGCGATTAAATCTTTTACAGTGGAAATCTTTTGAATTCCAAATAGATGTAACACACACAGTTATTAGGCAGAAAAAATGAATTCGTTTGTTTATTTCGATTTCACTGCGTATGTAGAAGTTTTATTCACTTCATAGGTCATTTTTGAATTAGATTTTACTGATAAGCTTCGCATTTGTGTATGATGGCCATTATGTGCTAACTTCTTAGCTTTTCGTGCATTCATATTTATTTCGCTTTAAAGATGTCAAATGAAAAGGATTCCGTAGCTCATCGGAAAGACAAGGATACATCTTCAGTATGGGATTACTATTATATGGCAGTATGGTACGTCATTTTGACGTACCATTACTATGGTACGTCAAAAGATGGAAAAGGTGCTAAATGTAAAAGTGTAGCGCAGTGCTTGAAACATTAGGTGGATCGACTAATTTATACGACACATTTATACGGCACTAAATTTTAGAAAGAATATATTACATCCTCTTTTCCTTCCAAAAGTCACGATTAAACAGAAGATAAATTGCCTTCTAAAAGTTGAAAATAGAAGACTGATAATGATTTGCCAAAATCTGCAGAATCAGTTAGAAATCGTGCAGTGAATTACAGTTTCATAATAAAGGTGTTAATTACAAGAAATGTACAATTTTTTTAAACTTCGGGAAAAAATAGTTTGACTTTTGTCGAATGAACATCTATTGCAAACATACGATTTATGAATATTAATGTTCATTCAAGAAGTATAAATTTAAACAAATTCTGTAATTTAGGGCTTATGCGCATACATGGATCTTTCACTGAAAAAAAGTGTATAGAAATGCTGAGAATGTGCCTCTAAAACAGTATGACATTTCAATCAAAAAAGACGTTGTTGCTATCGTAACTGATGGACCAAATGTAATGCTGAAACTCGGAAAAGAAATTGAAGCTGATCAACAGCTTTGTTTCTTTCATGGCATTCAATTAGCAGTTTGTGATGATTTATATTGTAACCAACGAAATACAGAACCATAAACTTCCTCCTGTAAAACAGTTGCTGAAACTTGCTGCGGAAGTTAAAATTTAGCTTTGAAGAAAATGATAAAGATGAAGATATTAAATCTACCGAAAGTTTAGAATTGGGTTTTGTTTTAATTTTTAAAGACGAAAACGCTTTTCATACTCTGATGAGTATATCAATGAACTTATCAAAAAAGTTCGAAAATTAGTAATTAATTTTAAACGATCTGCAACAAGGAATGAAATTCTTCAAAAGTATATTAAATCTGAAAAAGAGAAAGAACTTCCACTTCTTTCAGATTGCAAGACTAGATAGAATAGCCAAGAAACTGTACTTGAGCAATTTTATTTCTTGAAAAATAGCATGCAGAAAGCTTTAATTGATTTAAGGCATAAGATCTGAATTGACGATTCCGATTTTCTACTTATAAACAAAATTGTTGAAGTTCTCAAACCGATACAAATCACAGTAGAAGTAATCTGTCGCAAGGATTCTAATTTATTAACCGCAGACACAGCCTTAAAAATTATTTTAATCGCATTGTTGGAGAAAAAATCAAAATTTGCTTGCAAAATGACAGACGTGCTAAAATTTTGCATTAAAGAGCGACGACGTATGGAATTATCGCGTGTTTCAAATTATATGTATAATCCTAAACGAAATGACCTAAGTGAAAACTAGCAGTATGTTTTCGATTCCTAACAAAACTGTTATTAAGAAGCAAGTGAAACAATAATTGGAAGAGCAAACAGTGTTGACAATGGTAATTTTGAAGATACAGAAATAACGTATATTGAGCCCACTGCGAAACGGCAAACGGATTAACGAACATATAAGGAGAAATTGTAACAAGAAATAGAAAAAAAAACATGAGATCTGCCGAACTTGAAATACAAAAACAAAAGGATTTATTCATACAAATTAGAAATGAAATGTCTCGTTTTCAAAATGGAGGACTACGCGGTCATCATTTTAAATTATCTTATCAATATTTCCTGACAATTCCCCCCGCGAGTGTAGAAGCAGAACGAGCCTTTTTAGCAGCAGAATTTATTGCAAACAAAATTAGAAGTCGACTTGGATATGATACTTTAAAAGTTTAGTTATTTCTTAGATCATATTTTCAAAGGAAAACCGTTTAGTTAAGAAACACTGAGCTATTCAAACTAATCTTTTTATCTTGGCATGTTATAATTTTTTATGTTATGCAACATTTTCAAATTTAAACAACTATCACTAATTATAAATTTAAATAATACATTTAGTTATTTTTTTATTGATATATGTGAGTATGTGTTATGCACTTTTATTTCAAGAAAAAAAAAGCATTCTGTAGGGGAAAATCTTGTGTTTTCGATATCCTAAATTTGTAATCTTTAGTTATTTGGTTATGAGAATAATTCAAAGTTTAATTAGTAATATTAAATTACTGATTGTCTTTTCATATTGTAAATATTTACCCATTAAAAAACTTTTGTAGCATCAAATGAAAGAAATTATTTGGAAGATAAAATATAGACTTTTTTGTTACATTGTTAAACATCAACAACTATTTTGTTTTAATTTCCAATTCTTATAACTTATTCTATACTTTTTTTATTATTAAAGTAATAAATTTTGAACTTTGTATATTTTCATAAACTAGGCTGTATTTTTACTTTAATTATTTTTTTCAATATTGGGAAATTTAGCTATTGTTAGAATTGATAATATTGGAGAAATTTTTCGTAATCCCGGGATTATCCCGGGATCCCGGGATTGAATCTAAACAATCCCGAAATCCCGGGATCGGAAATTAGTCTCGGGATTGTAATCCCTGCATTTGTTTTGTTTTTTTCTCTCAAAGTTTTTTTTTTCCCCAAAACCTAAAACTGACGCATCATCATTTTTTGTAATTCTGAAAACTCGTTCAGACTAGTTCACTTTTCGTATACCAAGAACAAAATAGCATATGAATAAAAATTTACCGTGACTTATGATTTTTTTTAGAAAACAACCCTTTTATTCAAAAAAAAAAAAAAACCTTAAAATAATTTATTAATCTTCAAAGCGATTTTGCAGTACAAAAAAATACCTCCTTATTAATGTACAATTTGAAATCAATTAGATTGATTTCTTCTTCATTTCTAAAGCTTATTAACAATCAACCACCGCTAGTTTAAATAAATGTCAATGTATTCATTTCTAAAGCTAGGTTAAGTTCAACAGATACGTTGAATTCAATAGCTAGATTAAAAAATGAATGCTGATTGACAACTTATAAGAAGTTTTCATTCATCTATTTGTTTTTAATTACTACGCTCAACCCCTTCTTAAAATTGTTTCGTGACTTCATGAACGTTTAGAAATTACCACTTTTTACTTCTTTTATATGAGTTTTTCTCTTTGAAGTACAGGTGCTTGTATAGAAATGATGAACAATTCGAAGTAAATATTTAATGTGGAAGTTTCTGTAGAAAATAAAAATCTATATAGCGAATGAAAAATAAAAGTAGAATGGTGAAAAAATGATAATCATTTAAAAACCGTGCAGTAACAGACTTGACATTTGGTAACAGACTTGACACTATGTTGAAAATGGCCGATCTCGAAAACTAATTAAAATTTTTAAAATATAATATTAGTTCTGAGATCTGTGGATCAATTCGGATTTTTTGGTGTTAATTTTACAGCATAATATTCAATATTTTAGGAGACATCGCCGTAAAACAAAATCAGTCGTATGACCAGTCGTTACATAAATTCGTTTTATTATGATTTTATATATATGGGTTAGATATATGTGTGTGTGATAAGAATAACCTTTTATATAAGATTAAACTCAATTAAATACGCATGCCACATTTCATATTTAATGTGAGGTTATTTATTTTATTATTTTTTACTCAAGAAGTAATCAATATTTTTTTATGATTTTTTTTCTGCAAAATCAGCGATTAGCTTCATTTCTAATTACGATTTTTTCTTTCTTTTAAATGGCATTTCCTGTTTCCACTCATGCGATTCTTGATTGCGTTATCATGACAACGGTTTCTTAGAATGTCTTCATCTGAAAATATCATTTGATCTAATCCAATTATTTTTCCACTGAGTTTCTAAAACTTTTTCCAGTTCTACACATTTAATGGAGAACACGATGTCAAAGGACACGAGATCGCGTGATTCTTTCTCCCCATCCCCCGATCACAAAAGTCCGACTTTTATGTAGCAAGGCAAGCGCTGAAAGTTGGTGTACCATCTTTCCCATAAAACGGATCCCAGAAGAAAATGTCCATACCGGAAAATCCGGGAACCCCTGAAGGGCTTCTGGATCATTATTTTTTACGGCTTCAGCCCCTGGCCTACTATAGTGACGTCAGATACTTTTTGTAATCCATGCACCTATTGCCAAAGATTTTTAGGTATTTTGTTGTAAGCGGTCGATGAGAGAAGTAAATTTTATCTATGATTAAAAGACAGGTGTTTGAAGTTCCCAAAACAAACATTATATTATCATTTTTTTTTTTTTTTTTTTGATAAATGTTGAAACATTTTAACAATAATAAAAAAAGAAGGAATCTATTTTGAAGTTATGTACCCTTATTTTGAAATATGTGAAAATAAATTGAAATAAAATATCAAAATTTTACTCCTAAAGAAAGCATAAATCACTAAATTGTGAAAAGAAATCGTAAATATATGGTTGCAATTTAAACATGTTTGATTTGTTATTTCATTAACATATTTAGTCATTTCCATGCGAACTTGTCATGTCTGTCACACAGCTAAAAATCCCTATGCTTGTTGGCCACCGTTATTTTCGAAAAGTTTGCTACATCCTATTCAACTGATGAGATATCTCCGATAAAATAAGTCACATTTTTCTGTTATAAAATACTGGTTGGCAAAAAATTTTGTATGTGACAGACATGACAAGTTTTCATGAAATTAGCCATTTGTAACTTTTGGCAATCTTAAAAAAGAAATAGCCAGTCAGACGACATTCGAATTACCATATAATGCATAAAAAAAATTACTTTATAATTAATATATTGTAGGTTGGTGAATGCTTAAAGACACATGGAGCATAAAATGGTTCATTTTTTTTCAGTTTACAGTTATCGGCCTAAAAAATAGTGTGAATCACTTAATTAATCAATATTTTTGAAAAAAAAAAAAAAAAAAAAAAAAAAAAAAAAAAAAAAAACTTTTCAAATAATGTTTATTTTTCTCGTGTCTTTTGCATAAATTTTAATCTTTCATCACTGGTTTTACAAAGAAGAAATTTTTGCTTAATTGGATGAGAAAAATGCTTGGATTAAATAATACAACATTTACAATAAAATTTTACTGGTTTGAATAATAAATTTTGATTGAAGTAAAGATGCCCGTATGTGGTACGGACACATCATGATTGGCAAAAATACGTTACCCGTACTACGTACGGGCAAAACAGGGAAGTGGTTAAAAGATTATTATGCTAAATGATCATGGACCTAAAAGATTATGGTTCTGGAAAGTTTTAAAATTACATATTTTAAAATCCGAAAAAGTGCATATAGTTTTTTTTTCTTTTTAGTGAAATGAATTTTTTTACGCTTTGGTACACTTTCGTAAAATCTTGTTGAAATAGAATTTTAGAAAAGTGTACCAAAGCATTAATAAATACATTGTAAATAGTTATATTGTTATATGGTAAAAGGTTGAAACTTTCCGAAATTGTATAACTAACTTTTTTTAAAATTTTATTTATGTATTTATTTATTTATTTAATACCTAAAATTATAGGTTCAGATAAAATTATTTTTTAAAAAATTAAAACTATGTTCTTATTTTTTTTTTTTTTTTTTTTTAGAATTTTCAAAGTTTTATAGTAAAATATTTTTAATTGTATTTAAGCCAACATGAAAATTTCTTATTATTATTTTCAAATAGTACGTGTCCTCACACGCTACAACAATTTTTAAGGTGATATATTTAACGATTTTTTAGAAAAGTGTGCCAAACAGATATATTGTTAAAAAAATTAAATATTAATTACTTCTTGAAACTAATTCATGAATCAAAATAATTTCTTTTCATTTATATATAGGTTATAATGTCTGTATTTACTAAAAAAGAAAACCCCATATATTTTTGGATTTTAAAGTAAAACAAAAAAGAAAAATTATGCATCAAACATAGATTATGAAACACTTTCCAACACAAGCAGAATAACGTCTCAAAACTGCATCGTTAAAAAAAAAATAAATAAAATATTACGATTCATTTTACCATACGGAATTTTATAAAACATTTCAAAACCGATTTTTAGATTTTCCCACCTACAATCGTAAATTATCCGAATTTTTCAGCGGACCTGCATGTGATTTGTGTCGATTAACAATAGGCATTCCAAAATTTATTTCATTTAAGAAACACATATATTTTCGTTGGAAATTCTTCTTGAGCAATTTCCTCTAATAAGGATAATGTTATGCGAATACTTTTGTGCAGCCCTGTATATGAGGTATAGAATTCATATATAAATAGTAGTATGGAAAAAACTAATTAAATTTAAAAGCGCATCTCGAATTTTAAATTTTACACTTCGGGAATTATTCGCGAAGGCAGTACAGTAACCGGTTTCATTTGTGTATCTCTGTAAATTAAAAAAAATGCTATGAGTGCTCCGTTTTAACGCGATCATAGTGAAAACTTTGTAAAATCACCATAAAAAGAATAATTAAGCAGGACGAGTTTCGAGCTACAACAATAACAGCTCGTCATCATCTAATCCAACACGTGTCCCAAGGGCTCTCCGAGTGTCTGTACATTATAGAATAATCATTTTATAGTTAAATATATATCTTCATATCAAGTGCTTTGCTTTGTTCTAAAATGCAAACTCAAAAACATATTATCACATAAATCTATAACTTATCTAACAGAACGCGTTTCTAAACAATCAAAAGCGTGTTCAATCTTGACAAATATCATAGTAATCTTATAGCGAATAAAATTTTCATTGTTTGTACTTTTAATGAATTTTCAAATGTGCTTTCGAATAACTCAAATTTCAGATAATTCATAATCATTCATATTCATAATTTATAATCATTCAAATTCATAATTCATAACTCAAATAATTCATAATCAAACTTTCAATGTACTTTCAAATAATTCAAATTTCAAATAAATAAAATTTCAAATAATTCACAATCAAATTTCAAATAAATCAAGAAATGTTTTCAAATGTACTTTCAATACTTTCAATCACCCAAACAAAAATTTTTCTTTGAGTATGTACTAATAAATAATTTGCATCTATGATTCATTAAAACATGAAAACCAACCAGCATTATTTAATTAACTCTGCAACTTCTTATGGGATTCAAACAAGCGTAAAGTATGTAGATCTAGAATACCCTATATCCATATTCTAATAATTTATTATATCATGAAGAGGTAATATAGGACACATAAATTATTAATCGCAAATCTCCGAGTGTCTGTGCATTATAAAATTATCATTTCATCGTTAAATATATATTCTCATATCAAGATCTTCACTTTGTTCTGAGATGTCTCTGAAACATACTATCCCATTTTTCTCTAACTTATCTCATTGAACACACTTATAAATAAACAAAAGCGTGTTCAGTCTTGACTAATAACATAATAAACTACTAGTGAATAAATACTTTCAATGTTTGTATTTTCAATGTGTTTCGAGTTCATTTTCAAATAATTCAGTTTTCAAATAAATTAAATTTCGAATAATTCATAATCATTTAAATTCATAATTCATACTTTATAATCATACTTTTAATGAACTTTCAAATGAACTTTTAAAAATCCAAATTTCAAATAAACCAAATTTCAAATAATTCATAATCAAATTTCAAATAAATCAAAATTTTTTTTCAAATGTACTTTCAATACTTTCAAATTTTTCCTTGGGTACCTAATAAATAATTTTTATCATTGATTCATTAAAACACGAAAACCAAACATAATTATTTAATAAACAATGCAACTTCCCATTGGATTAATACAAGAGTAAAATGTGTAGAAAATCCCGTTATCCGCATATTAATAATTTATTATATCATGAAGAAGTGATAAAGTGCATAGAAATTATTATCTTGACAAATATCATTGAACTAATAGTGAATAAATACTTTCAATGTTCTTACTTTCAATGTACTTTCAAATATACTTTCAAATAATTCAATTTTCAAATAATTCATAATAATTCAAATTCATAATTCATAATCATTCAAATTCTTAATTCATAATTCAAATAATTCATAATTAATAATCATACTTTCAAAGTACTTTCAAATAATTGAAATTTGAAATAATTCATAATCAAATTTCGAACAAATCAAAAAATGTTTTAAAATGTACTTTCATTACTTTCAACTACCCAAACAAAAAAATATTCTGTGAGTATCTGATAAATATTTTGCATCTATGATACATTAAAATATGAAAAACAAACATAATTATTCAATAAACTATGCAACTTCCTATTGGATTCAAACAAGCGTAAAATATGTTGAATACCCGGTATCCACATACTAATAATTTATTATACCATGAAGAGGTGATATAATGCATTGAAATTATTAATCGAAAATCTCTGCGTCTCTATATTATAGAATAATCATTTTATAGTTCAATATATGTCCTCATATCAAGCGCTTTGCTTTGTTCTGAAATGTAAACTCTAAAACATACAATCACGCAGTTCCATAACTTATCTAACTAAATGCACTTATAAATAAACAAAAGCGTGTTCAATCTCGACAAATATCATAGTAATCTAATAGCGAATAAATGCTTTCAATGTTTGTAAGGTGAACCGCAACAGAGAATTTTCAAAGCATTTGCATGCAATATCGCACTTGAATGCTATGCTTTCCCAAGATTATCCGTATATAAATATATTTCTTAAATGTGCAAACTTAAACAGCATTTTAAATCAATTCTTACAATCACAGCACACTCCTTATCTTAAGTCCCTTATTGAATTTCAACTTACCGACACAGTTCCTTTCCCAGTTTCCAAGCACAAAGCAAAATTCTATTTTTCCGCATTCAGACAGAACAACACAATTGTAGTTATTTACCCAGTTACCTTCACATAACAACCCCCATTTTCTAACACCATGATTTCTAAATTCGTTTCAACATACATTAAGCCTGGGGCCTAGAGATCGGATTTGAGATTTTAAATCTCAAAAATGATCTTTCGCAAATGTTCTTTTCTATCGTAATAAAATTTATGATTCAGAACGAATGGTGGGCATCTTTAAAATTCCGCCCAATTGAGTTGCCAAGGATTTCATCCCTTCACTTTAAATGGCGACGATCAAATTAATAGATTCTATAGAATTTGAGGGAAAAGAGGTGTTTACTGCAGTTTAAATTCTGCTCAAATGACGTTAACTATTTCTCAACTTGCGTAAATGAAAATAATCTTTATTATATGAACCCTGTAATTTTACTGAATATATTTTAATGAGTGCTTTTAAAGCCATGCTGAAGGAATAATATCATTGCTTAGAACTCTTCAACAGGCTATGGAATATTGGTATGTTAGAGAAGTCATTATTATTTTTATTCAGTAGGTTTTTAGTTTTGCAAGTTTGCACATATTCAGGGAGAAAAATATGGATTAAGGGGCTGTACAAATATAATGCTATCAACATTTGGTAATTTTGGACCCCGTCCCCCCTTCCGATATCATATGTTATCATTCCTCGACCCTCCCCCCCCCCCTGTAATAATATCGTTATCAAAATGTAAAATTTTTTGATTTTATGAATTTATTTATTTTATTTAAAGGATATACAAAACTGGTCACATTTATTTTTCTCATACTTTATTGATTCAAATGAAGAGAAGTTAATAAAGTATCGCTTTAATATTCAATAACAATTATAAGAAATATTTACTTTTAAAAAGTATTTTATTACAACTTTTTTACTACATAATTCATTCAACAGTAATTAAGTTGGGTTATACTTGTCCCGAACGGAGGAGGTGTGTGTGTGTGGGGGGGGGGGGGGGGAGAGACAGAAATTCTTATTAACAAAACAATTGGATAACATTTTTTCGCCTTTTTTATTTATTAGTAAACATAAGATTTAATTCAAATACACTTTATATATAGTTTTTCGAATCGTGATTATATATGTTACACATAAGAAGAATAGGAATGACAAGTGTTGGGATATTTCATATTTTAGAGATAAATATTTTTGCAATAAATTAGCCATTTTAATAATCTTATATTTTCGTAAAAATAGATGCTCGACCAAGAAACGATAACATATTATTTTAAACCAAAGACCATGTTACAAATAAAAAAGAAAAATTTTAAAAGGTTAAAAATTATATCGATATCAAAAGACAACCCCCCTCCCTCTACAGATATATTACATTCTCATGATATCATGCATGCAATGACTGAATGGTGTGAAAAAAAAGAACTGTTATAATTTCAACAGTACACGAATTCTGCAAAAGACTATTTCGTTTCTAGTGATAATATATTAAAAGCATAATCTGTTTAATCAAAAGTCAAATTTTCATGTTTATGCATAAAATATTAATGAAGACACACTAATTTAAACATTCAATGTTTTTGTTGAATTTCATCGAGTTTTAAAAGAGCAAGACTCATTATATCTGTACAACATTGGTAATTTATAAAAGTCGCTATTAATCGTAGAATAATTAACAAATTCTTTATTGTGCATTACCAATAGTGTAAAACTTTTATAGTCAAATCGAAGTAACAATCTAAAAAAAATCTGTATTTAAAATAAAAAACACATTTAACAAATAAAAATTATATGTATATATATATATATATATATATATATATATATATATATATATATATATATATATAAGATGAGAAAATAGAAACACAAATTACTTTTTAAATTCATTTATTTATTGATTTTTAGCTATATGAAATTTAAAAATCTCATAAAAAAGAAGAGATAGTTGAATTGTTATCGAAGAACTTTAAAATTATAAATGAGACAAAAGGTAAATTATCTTCGAATATAGAAATATAATATTTGGAATAACACAAATAATTACATATGATTATAGCTTGTGAAGTCTTTGTAGAAAAGAAATTTTAAAATGTATTCCAGCTGAGTAATTAATATTTCATTGATTTCAAAAATCAAAAAATGTTCCAGAGGCTATTCGAGGTCATAAATATCCCAATTACTCAATATGATAAGAGATGGTATCAAATTAGTGCCACGTTGACCTAAACTATTCGCAAATTCATATCTCACAATCAGAGCCGTAATTCATTAAAAGTTAGATCGTGTTGATAACGATATTAAAAGTGAAAACATTTGATGATCAGTATCTACACAACAGCAGCGTTATTAGTTTTACAAAACTGAAAGGTGATACTGTGTTGTGGCTTTTAGATACGATAAAATATTAGTAAAATTGTAGGTAATTTTGTTAATGAATTTTAAATAACAGTATAGAACCATGCGTTAAGTGCTTTAACTTTTAAATGTAATTTTCAAAGTATGTTTGCGTTAATCAAAGAAATTTCGGAAATATCGATTTTCAATCTATATTAATTCTTATATATTAATACATAAACATGAATTGGTTAATTTTTAATTTTTAAAACATTAAATGGTCATGTCCATGCAAACTTGTCATGTCACATTTTTTCGTTCTAAAATACTGGTAGCCAAAAGTCGTTGTATGCGACAGACATTTCAAAAATATGCATTAAAATATTTAATTGCTATAAAGGACGTTAAATACTAATAAAAACATTAAAAGATCTTAATAATTTTTACATGTTTCGATTGAATTTACTCAATCATCATCAGAAAAACAAAATACAAATAAACACAAAGACACATAGATATTTTGTTTAATGAAAGTAGAGTAATTTATAGGTCAGATTTTTATTTGCAACTTTTTATTAGAGAAAGTATTGAAATTTACGTCAGAAGCTCAATGGTCTGCAATGATTCCTTGTCATTTCAAATCCCAAATATTTGGATTGAATTGTTAAATAATTTAAAAATTAAGCAATGTGATACATAATTAAAATATAACGCGCGTGATTTTTATTTAAAAAAAAATTAATTTCATTTGTAATAGTTTATTGTCATTTTACATCTTTGTGTTTATTTGTATTTTGCTTTTCTGATGATGATTGAGTAAATTCAATCGAAACATGTAAAAATTATTAAGATCTTTTAATGTTTTTATTAGTATTTGACGTCCTTTATAGCAATTAAATATTTTAATGCATATTTTTGAAATGTTTTTAATGGACGTACAAGAAAACTTCTATTTATAATTAATGCGACAGACATGACAAGTTTTCATGGAATTTGCCAAATGATAATAAACATTAACTTAGTATAATAAAAAAAATTATAATCTATAACAGATCTTACAAAATATGAATTTCGAAAAAAAAAAACACACTTTTATTGTTAATAATTTACATTGTGGATTTGCATCTAAAAAAATACTCTAATCATTTTCTTTGATTTTGCCACGGATGTTAAAATATTATAAGTAAGTAAGAGCGTAAAATAACACATAAAATTAATAAATCTTTATTTTATCAAAAATAAATCTTTATTTTACAAAGAGAATAAAAACTACCCTAATAAAATATCGGGGGTCGCAACGTTTCTAAAATTTTCACGCTTTCCTACCACAATTTAGAATCAATGATAATTATTGTAGAATTCCATTGTAGAATGTAGGAATCTGTGAAGAAGTTTTTTTTATTTATAATACTGGTAGGAAAGTGTGAAAATTTTAGGGACGCGGCGACCCCTGAAATATTTAAAAAATATGCAAAATGAAAACGTTGATAAATTTGTGATTATTTAAATTTTTACATTTCCAACAGCATTTTATTTATTTATTTATTGCTAAAAAAAATATAATAAAGGGCGCTAACGAAATTTAAACTAAATTAAATTTATTCTTAGCTATAGGAGTAAAAAATATATTTTAGAACTTTTGAGGCAATAGATCTGATATACATTTTATGGAAATACATATTTACGCTTTCATGTATTTCAATGAATATTGTTGCTTAATTTCGGAAATAATTTATTACTTCATTCAAATTAATTAAACAAAGTTTTCAAGCAACGATGTTTGTTGTTTATACATAACTCTAAATAGTATCTATTTATTTAGCAGAACTTTTAAATAGTTATTAAATACATTCTTTTATACTACGAAAGCACTAGACTATTTAAAATATCACATTTGTTTTGAATTTACACACAACCCATTAAAATGCCTTCAACACTATAGAAAATTAGCAAATTAAATTTAAATGAATTCTATTAATTATTCTGAAAAAGAAACTTTGAACATCATTATCAAATAAATACGCCTTGTTATGAATGCTTTTCAGTGATAAAAAGTATCATTAAAATTCTTCTGAATAAACGCATTTTTCACCCTTTTAATTAACAGAAAAAGACCATTTAATTCGGAAAAATTATATTTCTTTTTAAAAGATATGAATAAGATTTACTGGCATTTAGATTATGTGAGAGCACGTAAAGTTTTCTATAATTCTGATACAGTTTTTTTGCTCATCTTGCTGTTATTTATAAAGTTTCAAAAGTGTTGTTAAACTGGGAAAAATATTTCTGAAGCATCCTTGTGCTTGTCAGATAAAGAATTACTCTTACAAATTCCAGTAAAAGTGAAATTGCTTTAGCATTTGAACGCTTTCTGTATAACTTTTTTTAATGGTAATTAAAATAAAATAGTTTCTGTAGCATGTTTATGTAGTGTAAACATAGACATCCAAATAAGAAAGCTATATTACATCGATTTGGACCAACATTTTACAATAAGGCATAGGCATTGTTTATTGTCTTGAAATGGGCCATATTATGTTACTTGTTTGACAGTTTTTCTAGATATTACTGCTATTTTAACAATGTTATTATATCTCCAAATTCAAACAATTATGCTAATATGCACATCTGGGGATTTTCGTTACTTTTAATTAGGGTGTTAACAATTTTAATCAGTTGATTTAAATCAGTGATTGGAATCAGTACTGACTAGATATTATTACTATTATTATTTAAATCTTCACTTGATGCATTTCGTTTAATGCAAAATTCTAAAAAAAAAAAAAAAAGGTTAGCGTGGCGGGCGAAGTCTGCTCAAAATAGTCTGCTCTTTCAAACATATTAGTCTCAGTCTCGTTAAAAACCACCAATTTCTTCAGATTTTTGATTTCATTCATTAGTTATAAATTCAGTTTCAGAAAATTCTGAGTTTTAAAGTCTGTATACCTTAATAAAGCCTTTCTCTTTCTTTCACTTTTTTAAAATTTTTACAATGTAAATTAAACCACATTAATTCTTAATTCTTCGCATATTTTCCTGTAATAAATATTTACAATTATTTACGCCCATTTCAGACCCTTTTAGTCTTAATCTAGCTAAATGATGTACCACCGATTTCTTCAACATTTTTAATTTCATCCATTAGTTATAAAATCAGTTTCAGAAAATTCTGAGATTTAAAAGTCGGTGTACCTTAATAAAGCCTCTATTTCACAAAATTGAAATTCCGGAAAGAAGAACCCGAATTGCGGCGCCTTTTGTAATAACTATTCACGCGCTTAGAGCTTTGGGGAAATTTGGAAAAGTGTGGAGCGTGCTAATTGCACTAATGGAAATTTTCTGCCTCGGGGAGTTCTTTTTGCGAGTTTACTCGGTCTTTAGAAATTGGGTGTGTATTGGCTTAAAACACCCCCTTCTTTTGCAGCTATGATGTATGACAGAAACAGAAAGAAGCGCGTTAATTTTCTGTTTTAGAGTTTCTTTTTCACACCATAATGAAGGGAGATCTGAAATTGTCACTATATCTGTGTGCACATGTTTAAAACCCGTTCTGTGAAAAGAAATTCCCAACTTATTCTTCTTCATTGAAAATGTTTTTAATTAGTTCGTTATAAATGATAATAATAAATGGGAAAATAAAAATGAAAACCTATTAATTTTAAGTTAATTAATAGGTTTAGGATTATATGTATGTTATATAATACTATAAATCAACACCTACAACAGAATATAGAATAACGCAATATGACAAACTTGAACTCGACAAGACAATCAAATGGAATCAGGAATATTAGAACAATTACAAATAAAATTGGAGAATGTGGTACATGGCTCGATTTCAAGGGCAATGCCACGCAATCGCAAATAATTGCGATTAATTTCTGAGGTAGAAATCAGGAAAATGTCTTAATGCATAATTTTCTAACATTTCCCAATTAATCGTAACGAAAACACATATAAGTCAATAAACCAGGACATGTAAAACCACATACAAACTGAATCCTATAATGAAATCGATGAACATAAAATGTTTTGACTATTAAAATGAGAAACTGAAATGAGAAAAACTTATATTGCACTTTGTCGCCAATGTGTTCAAAAAACACAAAACTGCATATTCATTTTACTAACAGTTAATGAACTTGAGTTAAAATCTGTAGCTTACAAATCCATTTTATTTACAGTATATTTCCGTATTCAATACATTTTTTAAGCATCAACAATCCCTATTTACAGTTAAATACATATTCTTGTTAATTAACGAACCTATTTGATTGTCAGTTACGTTGAGTAATTTGTAGAACATCCAATTTATTCCACATTCTATTTCCGCATCCATTAATTTTTTTTTCTTCAGCCACAGTTTATATGTAACTACAGTTACATTCATTCTAAAACATCGTAAAACTATAATAAACAGTGTCTTGCCAAGATCAGTTTGATCCTTTTAATCGGAAGAGATGGCTTTATGGATTCAATTATTTTCTCTTCAAACCCTAAACAAACATATCTTGTCTTTCCTGACTAGAAACAGCATCAACACGCAAGAATTTTCATGGAGAACTAAAGAACAACATATTGGGAAAAAGAAAAATCTGCAGCTTATATATCCCTATTATTTATGTTATATTTCCTTATTCAGTACATTTTTTAAGCATCAACAATCCCTAATTACAGTTATATATATATTCTTGATTCATCCCATTAACAGTTTTATCCTTTTAATTGGAAAGGATGGCTATGTTAATTCCATTATTTTCTCATCATCCCTAATAAGAAAACATTTCTTGTCTTTCCTGACTAGAAACAGCATACGGTGAATAACTTGTCCGTACATTCTATACACGCATCCTTATATTCCTTACACCTACATTCTATATATAATTACATCCTTATACTTACATTCCATTTGTGTTGAAATTGAATCCATTGAATTTTTTTAGCATCCATAATTTCCAACTACACTTACATTAATTCTAAAAAATCGCAAAATTATAATAAACAACGTTTTGCCAATATCAGTTTTATTTTGTTAATCGGAAGAGATGTCTTTGTGGATTGGATTATTTTCTCTTTATCCCTAAGCAAATGTTCTTGTCTTTCCTAACAAGAAACAGCATACGGTGAATAACTTGATCTTGCATTCTATTTCCACATCCTTATGTTCCTTATACTTACATTCTACATCTAATTACATGCTTATACTTACATTCTATTTCCGCATCCACTGAATTATTTTTAGCATCTATAATTTCTAACTACAATTACATTCATTCTAAAACATCGCAATAACTATAATAAACAGCGTCTTTTCAAGATCAGTTTTATCTTCTTAATCGGAAGAGACGTCTTTGTGGATTCGATTATTTTCTCATTATTTCTAAGCAAATGTTCCTTGTCTTTCATAACTTGATAAAGCATACGGTGACTAACTTGTCCTTACATTCTATTTCCACATCCTTATGTTCCTTATACTTACCTTCTACATCTAATTACATCCTTATACTTACATTCTATTTCCCCATCCATTATACTTTTTTAGCATCCATAATTTCTAACTACACTTACATGCATTCTAAAACATCGCAAATCTATAATAAACAATGTCTTACTAATATCAGTTTTATCCTTTTAATCGGAAGAGTTAGCTTTGTCGGTTCAATTATTTTCTCTTCATCCTTAAGCAAACATTTCTTGTCTTTACTGACTAGAAATAGGATATGGTAAATAACTTGTCCTTACATTCTATTTCCGCATCCATTGAATTATTTTGTAGCATCTATAAATTCTAACTACAGTTACATTCATTCTAAAACATCGCAATAACTATAATAAACAACTTCTTACCTGTATCATTTTTATCCTTTTAATAGGAAAAGCAAACACGTCTTTTCTTTCCTGAATAGAAACACTATACGGTGAATAACTTATCCGTACATTCTATTTCCACATCCTTACATTACTTGTACTTAACATTCTATATCTAATTACATCCTTATCCTTACATTCCATTTCCACATGCATTGAATTTTTTTAGCATTTATAATCCCTAACTGCGCTTATATTCATACTAAAACATCGCAAAACTATAATAAACAGTATCTTGGCATTATCACTTTTATTCTTTTAATCGGAAGAGATGGCTTTGTTGATTCAATTATTTTCTCTTGATCCCTAAGCAAACATTTCTTGTCTATCCTGACTCGAAACAACATCAACTCACAAGAACTTTCACGCAGAACTGAAAAGCAGCATATTGGAAGAAAGAAAACTGTAAGTGTAGATCAAGATGCCCGACATTCCTGATTGCATTTGATCTACCCCCACCTTCCATTACGGGGACTACAGAAGGAGGAATGACAGTGGTACAATGATCACATTGCAGGTCCTTAATTAGGGGGTCCATTGTTTTTAGAAAGATGGACAGGTCGTGATGTCTAACGAAATTTCTGTTAGTGGTCAGGGCGGTGAAAGACACGTCAAAACGTGAGTGAGAGAAATGTAATTCCTTTCGATAATGTGGTCTGAAGGATGTCAATTTCTAGTTCTTGTTTACCTTGTGTTGTATAGAAACTTGCCATTCATATATAAATAGATGGAAGTTAAAAAGGTTTTTTTAGTGTGTAGGGTCAAGAAACGTTTCACAAAGCATCTTTTTATTTACTCGTGTTGTAAGTTTTGTACTTTTTGTTTGTTTACTTGTTTGGCGGAATTAGGAGGAAAAGATTACAAAAATTGTTTGAAAGGAGGAAGCAATAAAAAAATTAATAAGAAGAAAATGATTTTCATTAGCAATTACAAACAATAGAAACGCTCCAAAACGTTACTAGAGTCTTTAATGGTGTAGATTGAATTTTTTTTTAAATTTAAATGAGCTCAAAAAAAAATCTGAATTTTTTTTTTCTATTGCCATTTTTTCGTTGAATTACAGAAATTTCCGCTTCGATGTCAATTTTGCTCCAAAATACTAAAATTTCGCAAAAAATTATGTATTTTCATATAGAATTTATTGATTCCTCCAATATTAATAATATTTTCGTCAAATCACAAGGGTGTTCGGACGTCTGCCATTCGGAAGAAAAACGCTTTTTCATCAGATGCAAAAGATCTAACATCACGAGAGCAGAAAGAAATCTTTTTTTTCCATTCTTGTAGCAGTCAGGGCCTGACTACTGCAGGGGCATACGGGGCAATTGCCACGGCCCCCCCGGCTTGATGGGGAGGGGGGGGGCAAGGACAGATATAAATTTACAAGTTTTTCGTTAAAAGAATGTCAAATGAAAAAAATGGCCAAAAGTGATCAAAAAAATTTTTTTTTCAGTTTTAAGGGGCTCTTTCTTCTCTTACCTCCTCTGTTTCCGTGCCCCATGCCTCCTTAAGGTCTCACATTTATCCTTATATCCCTGTAACCGAAAAAAAAAATTGCTTTTTATAGTTTCTTAAAGTTACCCTTCTTCTGCTATTATATATATATCGATGTGAATAGTACTTGGTATGAAATTTATGTACAGATACAATGGGTATGAATTTTAATTTTAGTCACTTCAGTATAATTTATGAAAAATTTTAAGATAGAAGGGGAGGGGGGTAATAATGCTTGCCCCAGGGCCTCCACTGTCTAAGTCGGGCCCTGGTAGCAGTAGTAAGTACTACAGGTCACAAAGAGACATCAATTATAGAACTTTGTAAGAATAAAAAATAACGACTTAACAACTTATTCCAGAAACAGCCATTTTTAGGCTCTATCTGACGGTGGGGGAATTTGACTATACTGGTAGCCAGTTGGAATGCAAAAGAGAGAAAGAATGCTATGACATACATTATTCACATGTGTACAAAAGAACCAAAATGTGTCAATAATTGATTAGTATATTAAAACAAACTGAAGCTACGAGGCTGGATGTTAATGGGTTAAAAAAATCGATATACTAAACAAAACATAATAAGTATCCAAACTAAATTAATAAAGAGTTCTACTAAAAAAATATGTTTTATTACCTGAAAAGAACAAAATATTGCTTCTCATCGTAATAATTGCCATATTTGTATCATGGGAATCTTTCTAATATGAATGACAAACAATATACGAGGATAAATTTGGAGATATCAATCTGTTTCATCCGTTAATATGTTCCTGCAAAGACATGTGTATTCATAGCAGTTGCCTGGTCATTCATCTCTCTGAACATATATCATTCGCAGATAATATATTCACGTAATTTGTGTGTAGTGCTATATATAGAGATTACAAACTAAACATTGCCGTTTCAATTAGTCTAAATTATTTGATAATGACTTCAAACTCTGAGGCAGCATATTTTGAAGTTTAAGGACCTCAGTATTAGATTCTACTAGTTATGTGAAATGTATCCTTCTGGTTTTAAATATCATTCTAGTTTCCTTAGAAATTTGAATAATTTATGTTCAAAAATTTTAAGTTGTGCTATAAAGTCTTTTTTAATGGTAATTATAAATAAAAAGAAAGATAAGTCAAATAAATAGCTTTAAAAATATTTTTTTTAAAATATATTATCTCATTTCATCGCCAATTTGGAGTTCTTGTACATGTATAGTAATGGTTTTTTAGCCGTTTTATCTGGTCACGATTTTTAATAAATGGTTAAATTCCATGAAAACTTGTCATGTCTGTCAAATACAGCGATTGTTAGCTACCAGTATTTTAGAACGGAAAAATGTGACTTATTTTATCGGAAATATTTCATCAGTTGAATAGGGTGAAGGAAACTTTTCGAAAATAACGGTGGCGAACAAGCATAGCGATTTTTAGCTCTGTGACAGACATGATAAAATTTCCTGGAATTAACCAAATATGAAATCGTTTATTTATTCTTATTTATTTTATACATAAAATTAGCTCTGTTTTATCTCTGCATTTTTTTTTCTTAGTATTTGATTCTATTAATTATGTGACTTGAATCCTCCTGCTTTTAAATATCATTCTAGTTTCTTTAGAAATTTGAATAATTTTATGTTCGAAAAATTTAAATTTTGCTATAATGTCTTTTTTATGTAAATTTGATATATGTCTTTTTTATGTAATTATAAATAAATATATTAACAAAAGTCAAATAAATTGCTTTAAAAATCTATTTTTAAATATATATTATTTTATTTCATTACCATTTTGTTGGTCTTGTACATATATATAGTAATGGTTATTTAGCCGTTATCTCGGGGTACAATTTATGAGAAATATGAAGTCTGAAATCCTTTATTTAACTTATTTATTTGATATATAAAATTCGCCTTGCTTTACTTCTGCATTTTTTTTCTACTGTAAAGCAAATAGGAAGTAGTGGTAAAATAAATATTGCTTATCACTACAGAAAATGGCATAAAAGGAAAAAAATCCATTTGCGTATTGTTGCACCAATAGGTCTGATTTAGTTGAGTCTTTATACATAAAAAATATTATAAGTGTAATATCCGAAAAACCTCTAGTACACTGTATTTCACTTTTAACATCTAATAATTTTATTTTTCGATACTCGTCGGTAATCTATGATTCTTCCAGGGTTTGCATTCTAAAAGAAAATTTTTATTGTTGCTACCAGAACTCCTAATCAGTAATCTTTTTTATGATTTTATATAAAATTTGCTTTAATAAGTACGATAAAAATTTTATGAAGAATTAAATTTTTCCCATAGAATGCGACTCCTGTTCTTCCATTGGAACCTCAGATACCATAAAATTCTAAAATTAATGTAAATATATATTGACATCCTTTTAAAAACTGAGCGAACTGGAAAACTGAAATTGACATTTAAATAACTGTTTAATCAGATTAAATTTCAAATATTTCAGTTAGAATTTTAGATTTTTTTTTAAACTGGTATCTGTTAAACATGTTCAAACAAAATAAAATCTGGCACATACATTTAACTTAAAAAAAACTGAGACTAGTCAAATATTTTAGACAGCACTTAATATTTCCTCGCTCTTTTTCTTTGAGTATGCTTGAAGTGTAAAATAGAAATACGATATTCCCTTAAATCCAGTTTTGAATTCTATTTTGCCGTGTCAGCTATTTCAAATATTACAAGAGCGCGAAAGTTTACCAACCTTTTGACGTAAAGTCTACTTCTATTGCATATTCAGATGTTTGTGAAGTTATTTTTTAAGGTTTCAGGGGATAGGGGAAGGGGTTGAATGATGGATAGCTTCTTCGACTGACGCACAGGCGCCTTAACCCTCAGAACATATTCAAAAATTTTTGTAGAAAAAAAAATGATGAAAGAAATTTTTCTTTCAATAGTATTTCTTGGGGGAATAGAACTTCATTATTATAAAGGGGAATAAAAAGGGATTTAATGTGGTTGGGGAGATTGAAAAAGAAGAAAAAGTAGAGAGAGAGGATGTTTCTAAGAGTAAGGTGTAGAAAGAAAACAAGTTCATGGTGCAAAGAAATTTATTAAATTGAATAGGTTTTTAAGATATTTAAGATCACTTTTGAAAAATGTCTATTAAGCTCCAAATTATTCTGAAATGTGTCCAAAATTTTCCAAGCGACTTAAAGTAAGTTAATATTTTTGAATATATAATATTTTATCTTTATTTTTTCGGATGCAGAAAAAGGCTTCTCTTGAATTACTTTTTAATATTTTTTTTTCGTTCTGATGTTTATACATTTACTTTTTTATGAGCCAAAAAGTTTCTTACATAGAAAAAAATAGAATTGCCTTTTAAAATATTAAGGGAAAAAACAACTTTTGTAATATTTTTTATGTGCAAGCTTTTTAAGGCAATTCTTAAAATGTTTTATAAATAGCATTATTTTTTATGTCCAAGTTTTAAATTCCAATATTATGAGACAAATAAATCGTATTTTATTGACTTGAAACCATAATAATTATACTACTTTAATTATAAATAAAATTAATGTTTCAGTGCAGTATCTTAAGATTTCACTTGTTTCTTTATTATTGTCGGCAGTAATAGATGCACGTTCTCTCTACCCTTGTTTAAACAAAATACTGAGTAATGAAAATATCAATATATTTCTGAAGTTAAAAATAACATATTTCAAAAATATTTCAAACACAACTGATGAACCGTTATAAGATTTTTAGGGAGGGGGGGGGGGGGGGGAGGTGCATGCATTATAGTTTCACAAGTACTGCAAAAGCTTATTTTAGCTTATTAGCAAAAGCAATATGCTTATTTTCGCGAGCCCGTCGTCATCGCAAAAATTTAAGCCTCGCAAAATATTTTCTTCGCCTCAAATAATAATAATAAAAATTCGAAAATTTTTACTTATCCAAAATTTAATGATCACAGTTATAAGTACAATTTTTTAAGAATAAAAACAGTCATACAATTACTATAATGCAGCTCATTGATTTACAATATTTACACAAACTTCTTTGAAGCTATTCAAAACTATCTCATGTTTCGCTTCAACACCATTAAATGTGTTTTTGGATTTTTCAACTTTTGGTTCAGTTTATATAAAATTCGCGAAATTTTCTGCTCGCAAAATCACCGATGTCTTCATTTTCGCGAAAATTACGTATCGAGAAAATAGGTGCTTTTACAGTACATAAAACTTATTACAATTATGTAATTTTAAGAATTAATTAATTTGTTGAAATTTTCTTTTATATTGATTTTACTTAAAGAAATGCAAGGTTTTGAAAGCATCCAAAGTCATTTATATGCATGTTCTTTTAACTTATTCATAGAATTTTTCCATTTAAATATTATTTATTTATTTATTTTCTTTTAATAAGAATAAAGTGCCGTTTTCTTTTAAAAAAATAATCAAACTCATTTAAATTTTTTAGACTTTTAATGACTCTCACTTTAATGAACATTTATGCTCAAAAGCTTTTGTCACGAGCTTCTGTTTAAATTATTTGTGCAAAACTACGTCATGGTTATTTCATTTCAATACAAATAATAGCAAAGTAAAATGTAGATTCAATCACAAAATCTCATTAACGGACATCTAAAGCAGGTAAATATATATTTTTAATGAGTGCAATAAAGATTAAAGCGTTTCCAAATGCTGGTTTTAAATTTCTGCTTTAATTATTTGCTAGTAATGACGGAATATTTCAAATTTAACTTTTACTCTTATTTTAAAATTTGAGAAATCTTTAATAATATTTGGATTTATTCATCGAATATTTTCATTAACTGACAGTTGGACTAGTTGCATATTTTAAAATCTTTTTTAATCACAAACTATGAAAAAGTAAAAGAAAACATCATTAATTATATTATCACAGAACTGCACATAAAATACCATTCTATATTAAGTAGAAAAGCAATAATCTGTTCCGTATAATTTTATTAACCCTTTATATTTTCAAGTGCACTGTAAAAAAATATTTTTTTTTAAATATGAAAATATAGCCAGAAACAAAAATATAAAAAAACTTCTTCCCAAGGAAAAAAATTCATTTTTAAATTTATAAACTTTGGACACCAATCTATTTTGTTATAATAATAATAATAGTAATAATTAAAGGAGCATTTATAAAATTTCAATTTATTTTGCTGCCATAGATTCAAAAATATATATTTAAAAAATTAAAGAAAATTAAATTATTTAAAGAAAATTCACTCAAATGTAATGTTTTCCAAACAAAATAAAAAACCAAGCATGGAAGTGTTGACTTGCTACATCGTGTTTAAACAACGGTGAAATTAATATTTAACCCTTAAAATCAGTACGCCTGTTTTTTTTTTTTTTTTTTTTTTTTACATCTTCAGTTATGTCTTAAACTATAACGACAGTAAAACAACAACAACAACAACAAAATGAAAATAAGAAAAGACTCATAAAGAATATAATTTTTTTCACAAATCATTTTTTAGTAAAAGTCCTAAAAAAAAATTTATTATCAGCTGTTTCATGTTTTGGTTTTTAATGAACAACCTAGTATGACCAGTTATTATCCTTATTAGTTCAGAATATTTACACTCGCATTAGGAGCCACATAGAACACGAAAATGGGTATACGTGCCTTTGAAGTCCTAGTGATAAACATTTACTAAATTCCTTATGAATCTGAACTAGTACGTTCGACGTGACTGCAATGCTGATGATCTAACGAGAGTTGAAGTAAACAGAGATTTATGTGGGCCGCGTTTTGTTTAAGGATGGAATTTCAACACTTCTCAGCCGACATTAGCATTCAAGTGAGATGTTAAGCAAATCTTCAATTCAATGTATTGGACTGTTTATGTACGTTCAATTTCAATACATCTGTACGGAATCTGATTTTAAAGAAATGGATTTTTTAAGCAAATGTTACGTTTTTTCAGCTATTGTGTAATCCAGAATCGCAAATATGATTGTTATTTGCAAATGCATTTTATAGCAAAGAAAACATTCATTTTCAATGTAAAATAAAATATATTGGTACGGTTTTAGCTAAAATTGAAATAATCATAAATATTTGGCAAATTAGAATCTTTTTTTTTTTTTTTTTTTTTTTTTTTTTTTTTTTTTGTAAAGAGGTGGCGAGGGAAGGATATATTATTATTAATAAATGCTTATCCGCGCTATAGCTATTTTAGTAAGGTAATTTCTAAAAAAATATAAGTTATGGTTGCAATATAGGATGTTTAAAAAAATTAGCGTCGACGTTTCCTTTCCATGTCTTTTGATTCGGGCATAGAAAAGATCTCGCGTATCCATACTCTAATCATACTTTATTGTTCTCACCAGTAAAATTTTATTGTAAATCTTGCATTATTTAATCCAAGCATTTTTCTAATTCTATTGGGCAAAAATTTCTGTTTTGAAAAAACCGGTGATAAACAATTAAAAATTCTGTAAAAGACATGAAAAAAATAGACATTATTTCGAATTTTCTTCAAAAATATTGATCAATTAAGTGATTATTAGTAATTCAAAAAGAAATAAAAACAAGTTGAAAATTGCACGTGAACGTAGCAAATGAGGTGCGTTCGTCCGATAACGAAGTTTTAAAAATATTCAGATCTTGCTGATATAGTAGAGCGTACTTCGGATATAGTATAGTAGTCGAAATCTTTGTGTTTCTGTAAATATGCAGTTAGTAATTTGTATTACACCTCAGCAACGTATATCTTATTCATAAAATGTGAAATAGTTCAATATAATTAAAACACGTCCCAAACAATGTTTCCCCGTATAGCATTATGTAGTGGAATACTTTTGTGTGCCCCTGTAATTTAATAATAAAAATTAAATGCATCACAGATTGTACGGAATGCATATTTTAGTATATATTTCATAGATTCATGCCAATTCTATTATGTTCGAATGAGTGTAACATCATTAAAATGCATTCGAAACTTTTTTCCCATTGACCGTAATGTAACGGAATCCTTTTGATTGTCCCTGTAATTGATCTATGCATTCGATTTTCATAACATTTGAAAGGACTCGACAAAATTACGCAATAATTATATGTTTTAAATTTCAAACGATTAAAATGCATTTGAAACTTTTTTCCCCATTGACCGTAATGTAACGGAATCATTTTGATTGTCCCTGTAACTGATCTATCCACCCTATTTTCATAAAATTTGAAATGACTCGACAAAATTATGTTACAATTATGTATTTTAAATTTCAAACGATTCGGCTGGGTAGTTTTTGCGTTGTTATATGCGGACGGACAGACAGACGGACGGACTGAGCGACAACAATAGGTGCTAACGTATTTACATAATTACGAACGCACCTAAAAAGGAGGGGAGAAGATAGCGTCTAAATTTGCAGTTGCTCAGTTTTCACGTTAATTTATGAGTTAAATAATTAATTCTTATATAAAAATATTATTCTATTGGAGGAAAGTTTTTTTTCATTTATTTTAAAGAAATCTGACCGTCTAAAATTATCAGCAATTTATTTTACCACATCGTGCAACCGAAATTTCCGACGAGATATTACTTGAATAATTTAGCGATTTAACAATACAACTGCGATTCAAATTTTGAAATACTAAAAATTTCAAAAGAATGATACAATTATTTGTTTCCTATATGTGTATTTTTTATGTTTAATTAATTATTTTGACGAGAAGTTAATAGCTTGGAAAAAATAGAAAAGCTCTCGAAAATTCATTTGTCATAATACTTTCTATGATGTAAAAAAAGACATGATTTCTAAATAAATTCTCTCATGAATGGATGTTGGAGTAATAGTCATTATTTTTAATATGAAAAAAAATGTCCATATTAGACTTTATTTTTTTATATACTGAAAAATATCATAGAACTTAGGGAACAGAACGTCAAGCACACTATTGAAGAAACACATCAAGTTTTCTGCATTAATCTCTTCTGTTTGTAAAACTGAACTTTTCAATAATTTGAACTTGATGTTAAAAGTAATTAGTTTTCATTGCTTTAACTCATTTGAATATTTTAACACAGACGTGACATCAGAATTTTTGAAAATCGTGATTCCGTTATGTTACATGTTTTGAATAAGATATACTATCTATGACTTTAAACTTAACGAGAAACTTTATTGTTACTGTGTTTTACATTTAAATATCGAAGAACTTAATTTTTATAATTTCTATTTCAATTTATACTCATTTATATCATAAAGACAAAGATTTAAGTAAGAACAAATATGAAAATTCATAAGAAATTCAAATATTAAAAAATAAAGCCCCACTGACGGCTGAGAGGTTTGCCCTCGAAACAGGTAGACAGGTAGTGCTGTGTTCTAGGCCAATCGTGGCCGTCGGCGTAATCGTTCGGAATTTTCTGTGGTTTTCTTTGAACCTTGGATTTTATTGTGTATATATGGGTTAGATTGCCTTAGAAAGACCCCTATGGAGGGCACTTTCCCTTTAGGGTGCATATCTCATGTGTTGATAATTGGCCGTCCTGAATATATCCACCCTAAATGAGAAAAACAATTATTACTGCGTTTTACATTTAAATGCTGAATAACTTAATTTTTATAATTTCTATTTCAATATACATTCATTTATATCATAAAGACAAAGATTTAAGTCAGAACAAACATGAAAATTTATAAGAAATTCAAATATTAATTAAAATTTGAACGTAAATTTTATTTTCTTTCTTGAGTAAATTTAAATCATTTCTCATGCTTCAATCTTAAAGAGTTATTTACTCCATGAAAAATTCATTTCAAACTTCAAGTAGAATCTTGACGAAAACGCTATTACAAATTAAAGACGATCCGAAAGAAGTGTGTCTTTGAACGTATATTGGCTGATGTAAATACACTTTGATCTGTCTCAATATTTACTTTAAAAGTTTGCAGAGGGTATTACGCTGTGCTAATTGCGATAATGGAAATTTGATGCCCAGGGAAATGTTTCTTTTTGTAATACTTTTACGTGTCTTTTCACGTTAGATGTGATATCAAAACGTGTAATTTAGCTGTTCCTTTGGGAATCTGTTGATAAGTAACCTCTGAAAAGGATGCTTATAATTGTTTAAAAGAGTTTCAAATGAAAACCTTGAGCGTGATAGTTGTTTATGGTCTGGTAATCTTAATCAAAGAAAGTACAAAAAGTAAGTTATTTTACAGAGTTACTGACATTAAAAGAAGTAGATCATAACGCATGTATAACAACTGTACCATCAAATATAATAAATGAAGTTTATACATTAAAAAATAAACTTGCTCAATGGCACACATAAAAAAGAAATTTTATATGAATTTATATAAGAAGAACTAATGATAAAGCATGAAATCAGCGTTTCAAACTGCTCCTGCAGTCGTATTCAGGATAAATATAATGTTAAAATGTTTAAATGTCGAGATGAAAGTTTTTGTCAAGTCTTAATCAATTACATGAATAAGATTCATACAATTGATCAAGATTCGACATGAAGCTTTCATCTCTGGGCATTTCAACATCATATTTATCCTGAATACGATTGCAGAAGCAGTTCGAAACGCTGATTTTATGCTTTATCGTTTATTCTTTTGTACGAGTTCATATAAAAATTCTTGTTTATGTGTATCATTGAGCAAGTTTATGTATTTTGACGCATAAATCTTATTTATTAGAAATAGATCAGTTTTACTTATACAGCTGTATGAATATTAAAAGGGACTATTAAGTTAAAAAAACTTTTAGTTTTAGGCTCTTTTTTTTTTTTTTTTTTTTTTTTTTTTTGACTTTTTAGAAAAAAAAAATTAGACGATTTCAGATTGCGACAAATTATTACAGATTTCTTTTGCATGTTTATTTACTTTTAAATATGTAGAATTGTCAAACATTCTGGCGAATCTTTTAGTGTCTTCTGGAATCAAATAAAATCTTTTCGCTATAATTTTTGTATAGTACAGTTACATGAATGAAAAACCATTTGGTAACAACTATGTAAAATAAAATTAATATATATATATCTAGGAAAGGAGAGATCCTGGCGTATCTATAGCTTCTGACATCTTAGCGATGAAAGGATCTTTCCTTTTCCTTTTAGGTTTTAAAGTTTTAGAGCAAACATAGAAAAAAAAATAATAGAGAAAATCTCCAGTAGACTTTTAAATAACGAATTATCGCACCTAATTAAATTATCACGACAGTTCCTTTCCTTTACAAACACGAAGACCAGTTTTAAAAACTTCTAAGACCCCCGCTAGGGATTTCTTACTTCTTTTCAACAATAGGACAACTTCGTTCTGATACTTTTCAATGGTTTATGAAGCTGATTCGGAAAACTTCTTTACTTTATCACTTTTCTTTATCAATTAACTTTGGGAAGCAGCTTGCATATCTAACTTTAGAACAAAGCTCTTTGTATGGAGATATCTCGGCAAGCTTTACACCAGATCTAATTGCCTAATGGAAATATGATACTGCATTCATGTCGGAAAATTCATTTTTTGTCAAAAGTCATTGTAATTGGTGAAAGGATGTCTCCTAACTTTCATAGGCTCTCCCCAGCCATCCTCATCAGTAAATAAGAGACGAAAATGAACTGCAACCCCTTTGTTTTCAAGATCTTGTTTAAAAGTTCTTAAGACTTACTTCCAGTATATTAAAAAACTTTTCGAAGCGAGTAGAAATATAACTTCTGCTTTAGTTTAATACCTTTAGTCACATAGAGAGACAAGTAATAAATCACACTTTTCTTGTGACAATAAGAAAAGTGGACGAATAACTTGTCATGATGTTACATTGAAGTAGGAAATTCCTTTTTTTTTTATCAAAAGACTATGTAATTTATGAATGAATGTATGGTGATTTTTATACTTCTTCCCTGCATTTTACATTGAGAGAGATAAAAATAAACTCTTTGTTTTCAATATCATAATTTAAAAGTTACTTCTACTGTATTAAGGATTATTTTCAATGCATTAAAAATCCTTTACAATGAGGGTAATAGATCAAATGTTTTAGCTCTCATAATGCCCAGTAATAAAAATCAATTTTATTCTTGTCATAAGACAATTGAACGAATGATATTTTATAATATTGTATTCAAGTCGAAAATTCATTTTTATTTTTATTTATTTATTTATTTATTTATTTATTTATTTATTTATTTATTGTTAAGTCATTGTAATTTGAGAAAATGTCTTCTAACCTTTATCGGCAAATATAAAAAAAAGAAAAAATCCTGGAGATTTTGTTTAAAAGTAACTTTCTCAATGTAAATAGTTATTTCACACACATTTTTTTCCATAGTGAGTAGAAATTTGTCATCTGCATTAGTTAAATACCTTTAATCTTACAGAGACCAGCAAAGACTCATATTTAGAGGTGGTCGTAATTATGTAAATACGTAGCACCTATAGTCGTCGATCAGTCTATACGACCGTCTATCCGCATGTAATAGAGCAAAAACTACCCAATCTAATCCTTTCAAATTTAAAATATATAATTGTTGTATAATTTTTTCGAGTCTTTTTAAATTTTATGAAAATCGGATGAATAGTTTAATTGCAGGGACAATCAAAATTATTCCCTTATAGTACGGCCACTGAAGTGCATTTCAATGATGCTACACTCTTTTGAACATAATAAAATTATAATATATAAATTATATTCGATTGACTAGTAGATGTACTCGTCATTATTAAGACTTAAAATTCAGTTAGCATTATTTATTACATGTCTATACTTAAAAAGCCACTTACAAAGTAAACACATTAATAATCTCCTAATAATTTAATAATCCTATAATCAATAACTGCTTGTAACGTATTAGAAATCTTACATCCATACCAAACATACTTACTTTTATCCATAAAACAATTCCATTTTTACTGGTTGCAGATGTCTTTTTTTTTATAATAGTGAATTTTGAATGAAACAAATATGCTAATTCAGGATATTTAGGAAAATTATTAAATAAATACCTAGTATTACATAGGACCGGACGCTGTTTAGTCTGGGATACTGCAACCGTCGGTTATTATCATGTGGTCCCAGGCAACGAAATTGCTTTAATATACATGCAACTTTGCATTTAATTGCTTTTCAGTTTGTATAATCAGAGATGAAGAGAGGGAGGCTTTGATTAGACAAGGGTCATATTTGGCTATGTTACCATTTGTGCAACTCAGAATTATTGTATGTAAATTGCAATAATGAGGTGGAAAGCAACAGTTGGTGTTGACTGTAATGTAGGCTTTTGCAAACTGCTGTAAACTGCATTTGAAGCAGAGGGACACGAAATGTTTCATAATGCACAGTTTAATAATTTAATTAATAGATATAAAATTGCATAGTATCAATGTGCTGTTTATTTTCTAACTTATGGTAGATTACTTACATAAAAGTCGCTATAGATACTTTGACTTATTTATAATCGTAATATTTCCTTTGACACTAAAATTTCGTTGAAATTTATTTATTAAAGACACTAATATTTCAAGTTTCATCACTGTCTTAAACTGCAAATCAGGTTCTAATCAAAACACAGTTTAGTTCAAAATTTTTTCGAGATTTTCTTTTAAAGTTTGAGGGTTTTCATCAATTTTATAATTCTAGAATTCTATAAGCGAACTCATAAGTCAATAACATAGCTGCCAACTTGTACAGATTTTTCCCTCCACTTAAATTAAAAATATATTTTTGTATTGTTTCATCGTTGGTATTCGCTTGATTTCAGCGATTGTTTTAGGTGAAATTTTCCATTAAATGTTAGTTGTAGGAAAATTTCGTACAAGTTGACAGCTATAAAATAAGTATTTCTGTTTCTTTTATTGTAAAAAAGGGTTGTAATATATATATATATATATACATATATATATATATATATACAATAATCTTGATTTTTTTTTCGAGAAATTTTCATCCAAATAAAAAACTCAGTCCTAAATTAATTTATATGATTTCAACAAAATAAGAACCAATTTTAATTTAATATATTTAATCCATGTAATAGTTTAATTTTTATTCTTGTTTTTTTTTTTTTTTTTTTTTTTTGAATTCAAAAACTTAAATTTATATCCCCACCCATATTTTTATTTTTTCGCTGTTGCCAAAGAAAACGAGCATTGTCACTACATCACATGTTATTCCATCGGAGATGTGAACACACTGCTGTAGAAAAGTTTGGTGTTTAGTAAATTTATGACACTTTGCCCAAAATGATGTTACGAAAACTTTTTACCGAGGGTCTCAAGACCTGAGTCCCACATACCTCATGACATAGCATGTTATATAGTGACAAGGTTTGTTTTCTTTGGCAACAGTGAAAAAATAAAAATGTAGATGGGAATCTAAAACTTAAGTTTTTGAATTCAAAAAGAAAAAGCAAGAAGAAAAATTAAACTTTTACATGGATTAAATATATTAAATTGGCACATATAAAATTAAAATGTTTTATAAATGTTACAGATTAAGATAATGTATTTAATTTCAAATAAATTGCAAAGTTAAAGAATATTACATATAAATTTACATTCATAATACTTGGGTAAAAATATAGAAAACACAAGGGTTGATTAGTAATTTTCATAAAATACACATAACTTCTCCAAAAACCTGTAACTTCAACTGCAAAATGATAATAATAACAATGATAAAGCCCGGAAATCACATAGTTTTTAAATTTAATAGCTGTCTTTTTATTTATTAAAAATTCTATTTCTAGTTTTACAAACACGAAAAGGAAATTTCGAAATGTAAAGCCAAACTTGGTTGACAATTATTGACATTTCTGAAATTAAATCCTTTTAAAACCATTTATAATTTGTTTCTTTTTTTAATTCTACATATTTGCAGTTATATTCATAAAAAAAAAAGACTTATTTTTCCTTTTATCGTTTGTTTTCTAACAATATTTAACTTTCTACCTACATTTCATAAAAGTTAATTTTCGTAATAATGATGAAGAATTTATGTTCTGAATTATTTCATTATAATTTTATAACAAGGTGTAATGTGAAATATTCAATTATACTGTAAAAATATATTTTTTAATCACTTCCCTTATTTGCCCATACATCATATGGGCAACGTTATTTTACCGACTGTGATTTATTATTCTCACCGTTATATTTTTATTGTAAATTTTGAATTATTTAATCAAAGCATTTTTCTGATTCAGTTATGCAAAAAATTTTCGTGATAGAAGATTAAAAAAATGTGTGAAAAGAATTAAAAAAAAAATTGCATTTTTGAAATTTTTTCTACAAAATATTGATCAGTTTAGTGATTAATATTTGAAAATATATTATAATCATAAGCGAAAATATAAAATAACCTGTTTTGAGTTACTAACGATAACAATTTTTTCTTAAGAAAACCTCATCATTTCTTAAGAAATCAATATATTTTCGATATATATAAAACTAATTTGAAAAAGTAAAGCTTATTTTGCTTCCACTGATTTTTGTAAACGTTTTGAAGTAGTTTTTATCAATCTTTTTCTTAAGCACGAATATTATTATTTTTCTAATTTTGTTTATTCTGGATTAAGCATTTAGTCAGCGTAATAGAATTCATGCATGCAAGAGTAAGAAAATAATAATAATTTTAATGTTAATGTTAATATTGTTAGTATCTCATGTTTATCTGCAAAAAATAATTGTTGAACATAAACACATTCACTTGAGAATCGATAGCATCCGAAAGACCTATATCCCGGATTCAGAAAGCTGATTAATACACTATGATTAAGAATGCCTTACAAAATCGTTAAAAAAACGAAGAATTTGATGTATAATTTCATTCGTCAGTATTTTTATGAAACACCCTGTCTTCTTTTTTTCTGTGCAAATTGTACATAAGTTTTTTTTTTTTTTTTTTTTTTTTTTTTTTAATTCAAATGGTTAAGCAGAAATTACTGCAAAAATAGCATACATACCCGTAATAAGGCTGCATTAAAACAAAATGATTGTTGTCGTAATAGCTAGATTAAAAACAATGCACTAAAAAAAATTTTTTTTTTATTTACTTTACTTTATTTTGAGATTTTTTGTTTCATTATTATTATTTCAGTGAAGTACCGATAGTTAGCTATTAACATTTTTACACACAAACATGCTACACTTAATATATGCCTTATTTATTTATAACTGAATAGCTTTTAGTGAATAACAAATCTATTTCATTAGAATAATTTTAAATAGTAAATATAAAACATCCCTTTGAAATTTTATAATTTCTATAGAAAATTAACTTGAATATAAAATATTATGAACTTTAATGAAATGCATAAATAAGAATACATTAAATGTAGTTTAATATATTGTCTCTAACTATGGCAAAATGCTTATTTTTTACTATACTTCTACTAATAGGAAAATAAGAAAATAACAAATAACTGCATTTATTAATTATATTAAGACACTTTATTACTATTAAATGGAAAATTTTCTCGAAATGCCACGTCTTATCTTTGAGTTCCTTTATCTAATAAGCAATCCTCTAACAGAGATCTGTCAGAAACACCTTGTCTTCGGATACATCTGATCTCCTCCTGACAGACAACCGAAAGTGCGCATCAGTTCCTTCCATTACGCCAAACATTAATTAATTAAATCGCTTTTCACGGATAAAACTGGAAAATTTCCAGGAGATTCGCATTCGCCTTTTATCTCAAAAATATCCCGAATTGTCATCATCTCTCTGCAAAGTTCATTATGGAGTCCGACTGTGATTGAAGAACTGATGCTGCAAACACAAACGCCCGCATACTTCTCTCTGCTTTCTATCTTTTAATTTTGACTTAATCTGATAGGAACTATTTGCATGCTAGTACTAGCATGCTAGAGCCGGATGGAATGCAGGCATTTCACTAATTATTCTTCTCATTTGAAATATTTATTGGATTGATACGGGTATTCGAATGGGGGTAGGATGGATAGTGTAGGTATAGCGCGAGAAAAGTGATAGATATCGGCGAATTTTAAACATTCCATTAAATCGTTCACTTTTCTCATTATATATCCATTATTACAGTTCCTAATATTTTTCCTTATAATTTAGTTAGTAATATTTTAACTAATGGTCAAAATATTAGAAACAAAGTGTCGAATATTAATTAAATTAACAGTAAATAACTTAATACGATAGATATAGGTGTTAGGATTCACGTGATGCCAGTTTAAACACGGTCTTGGAAAAGCGAAAGACATCAGAAAAAATTAAATATCAGATCGTTTATATACACAGTACTAGCATACTAGGGGAAAGGAATACCGGCATTTCACAAATTATTCTTCTCATTTGAAATATTTATTGGACGGATAAGGGTATTCAGATCGGGGTAAGATGGACAGTATAGGCACAGAAAAGCGAGATATCGGCAAATTTTAAACATTCCATTCAATCGTTCACTTTATTCATAATCTCCCATCATTGCAGTGCTTTATAATTTTGTTATTCTATATAATTTTTTAACTCCTTGCAGCGGTCAGAGTAACAAAATGATAATCTATGGTGAATTGGAAATTCAGAGAAAAGTAATATTTATTTGTTTTTATGAGTAAAATATATTTCTAAATGGAGAATGGTCAAAGTATCGGCAAAACAAAGTGTCGAGTATAAATTAAATTAATTGTAAACAACTTAATTAGATAAATATAGGTATGTAGATGATCGTGAAGTCAGTTTAAATAGATCTTATTAAAGCGAAAGACATTATAAAAATTTAAATATTAGATGTGTAACAGGGTGACTGCCTTCCCTAAATTATAGTATCTATAGGTGGCGCTATTGCTACTTTCGGCAAAATATCTTGAGATATTTTGCCTTCCTTTCTAAAAAGACATGAAATGAAGTGAAGTAATTGAGTTTTCAGTTAAGATGTAAGATTGGGATGTGTGTTCGCTATACATCTCTCTTAGAGATGTTCATTGTGCTAAGTAATTTTTATGAATATTCAATTGATTGAGTTGCGCTCGTCCTGCGATTTGTATATAATGTGTTATGTGTTGTGTCGTCTACAATAAAATGCGACTGTAACATCTCTGTTCTATATTTTAAGTACCGAATAACATCCCACAGATGAATTATATATCTAGTATTAGCATGCTATGCAGGTATTTCACTAATTATTCTTCTCCTTTTAAATATTCATTGGCTTGATACGAGTATTCGGATGCGAGCAGGACAGATAGTGTAGGTATAGCGCTAAAAAAGCGATAGATATCGACGAATTTCAAACATTCCATTCAATCGTTCACTTTTCTCATTATGTACCCATCATTACAATGCCTAACACATTTCCTTATAATTTAGTTATTCATCTTTTAACTAATGGCCAAATATTGGAAACAATGTGTCGAGTATGAATTAAGTTAACTGTAAATAATTTAATTAGGTAATTATATGCATTTGGATTAACGTGAAGACAGTTTAAGTATGGCCTTAGAAAAACGAGAGACGCCAAAATTTTAAATTTCTATTCAAAGCATAACATTCCTTATGACAAAATTAAAATTATTTTTCTCAATCATTTTCAGCAGTGAAATTACATACGAAATTATTGAGAATCAAATACGTGAATTTGCCGCACCTCTAACTAAGCATAAACCAACAGAGTTAAGAAAGAAAGTCGGGTTCGATTCCCGGCTTGGTCATTTTTCACACTGTTTACACCTAGTTACCAATGTGAAAAATTTCAGGGATTTAATATTCATTCCTTATAATCTAACCATCTTCGTAGCCTTAATAAATTGCATCATTGGCTGAATGTTAATATTTTAACTATTGCTAACAATACGGATATGAACATATCTTTATGGAACGGATATAAACGTATTGTTTTATTGTAATGCGACTAGGGGAAATACAGGGTGTATCTAAACTACTGGGCAAATTTTAAAGGGTGATAGTACACATCAAGACAAATAATATTAAATGGGAAACTAGGGGTCCCAAACGTCTTCAGAAGGAGATAGATGCCATCAAAGTTTAGGGTCCAAAACTTGAAATGATTATAAAAAACGGGAAAACTGGTCGATTCGTTTGCGGTTTTCACTAAAACTATTCTTTATGTCAGTATTGTCTCGAAAATAAATTATAAAGATAAATTTTTTAAAATGCCGATAGAGGGCGCCTTAGACTTTGGAGTAACGAACAACTATTTTTTACCGGTATTTTTTGCATCTTATTAATTTTTTTAGAAGTTTAGTTATAAACTTAAATTTTGAGCTCAAAATCTGTGGTTAAGAAGCACAAACTGAACTGTGATCAGTGGGAGTGGGTAGGTTCAAATTTCAAATGATTATAAAAAACAGAAAAACTGGTAAATTAATTTGCGGTTTTCGCTAAAATTATTCTTTATGTCAGTATTGTCTTGAAAATAAATTCTACCGATTACTTTCAAAAAATGTCGATAGTGGGCGCTTTAGACTTTGGAGTAACGTACAACTATTTTTTACCGTTATTTTTTGCATCTCATTAAATTTTTTTAGAAGCTTAGACATAAACTTAAATTTTGAGCTGAAAATCTGAATCGTCGAGAGTGGTTAAGTAGCGCAAACTGAACTGTATTCAATGGGGGTGGAAAGGTTTAAATTTCAAATGATTATAAAAAACGGAAAAATTGGTCGATTTCTTTGCGGTTTTCTCTAAAACCATTCTTTATGTCAGTATTTCCTTGAAAATAAATTTTAAAGATAAATTTCAAAAATTTCCGTAAGAGGGCGCCTTAAACTTTAGAGTAACCAACAGCTATTTTTAACCGTTATTTTTTTTTAAAATCTAAATACATGTTTTAAAAGCTTAGACTTAAATTTTGAGCTAAAAATCTGAATCATTGTGAGTAATTAAGTAGCGCAAAATTGAATTGTGTTCGTAGGGTGGGCAGGGTAACATTTCAATTCCTGAACACAGTTCAGTTTGCGCTTCTGAACCCCTCCCAACGATTGAGAATCTGAGCTCAAAATTTAAGTGTAAGCTTTTGAAATAATTTAATTAAATACAAAAAATAACAGTTGAAAATTGTTGTTGGTTACTCTAAAATTTAAGGCGCCCTCTAACGGAATTTTTTTAAAGTTATCCTTAAAATTTATTTTCAAGGAAATACTGACATAAAGAATGGTTTTAGAGAAAACCGCAAACGAATCGACCAATTTTACTGTTTTGTATAATAATTTTAAATTTGAACCTTCCCACCCCCATTTAACCCAGTTCAGATTGCACTACTTAACCAGTCTAAACGATTCAGATTTTGAGCTCAAAATTTAAGTTTATGTCTAAACTTCTAAAAAAATTTAATGAGATGCAAAAAATAATGGTAAAAAATAGTTTTTCGTTACTCCAAAGTCTAAAATTCCCTCTATCGGCATTTTTTGAAATTTATCTTTATAAATTATTTTCAAGACAATACTGACATAAAGAATAGTTTTCATGAAAACCGCAAACGAATCGACCAATTTTTCCGTTTTTTATAATCATTTCAAATTTTGGACCCTAAACTTTGATGGCATCTATCTCCTTCGGAAGACGTTTGGGACTCTTAGTTTCCCATTTAATATTATTTGACTTGATGCGTACTATCACCCCTTAAAGTTATGCCCAGTAGTTTAGATACACCCTGTATACTCGTTTTAATATCTATAACCATTTAAGACCTGAGGAACACAATTTTGTAAGTGATCCTAATTGAAAAAAAAAAAAAATATTTCTTCTGCGTTTAAAGTCGTGCTTGCAACCACAGAATTGCGGAGATCATTCTTTTTCATAACCTGACTCTGAGTATTTTTTTTTAAATAATTTTTCATTCAAATATGATCTAAGTAATTAGGTGAAACCACTAAAACTAGCTTTTTCTGCCAAATTTTTTCCGGTCTTAAAAAGATAAGCTAAGGGAAAATAGAGCATAACAAATGTTGCTTATTTGAGCAAAATATCTTACGGCATTAGAATATGCTAAAATAAAGAAAATATCAACATCAACTCTGTGAAGATTTTTAAATTTCATACATACTTACTGAAAAATCTTGAAAATTTCCATATTTTATGTTTTCAAAGATGGAGTTTAGATATTCAAACAATACAACATGTATATTGCTTATATAAAAGAATTTTAAGTATTAAGTAACGATTTTTTTAAGTCAATTATTGTGAATGCTGTGTCAACATAGGTTATAAAATATATATGTATTCCAGTGTAAACATGTTTGTTTTAGTTAAATTGGATTATTTTCAAAATATTTTACTACATAATTTCTGACTGATTTTTTATAGCCATTTGAGTACACAAAATTGAAGGCAAACACAGAAAAATTAACAAGATTTTGAAAATCTCACATTTCAGATTGAATCAGTGAAATTTTCATGGTAAAGTATTTGATATATTTCATGAAAAAAAAATCAATTTGTTTTAAAAATTATATGTTTAAGGATTTTTAAATAAATTGAAGGCATATTTTTTTTTACTTACTATTTTTACTTCAACGGTTTAATGGAATGGTGCGTAGCATACTTACTTTCCTGTATTTAGTTTAACGGTGGCAACAGCATGCGATTAAATCTAGCTTTAATGCTGTGTACCAGAAATATTGTACATTTTCATTTTTTTAAATATTGCATCGCAATTTACTCATTTTTTGTCATTTTAAAATTATTTTCAAACTTCTTTTTTATTATTTTATTGCGTTTTTACTGTTACGAAAAACAAATGTATTTGTATGAAAATTAATATAAATGGCATAGCAATTGTTTTCGGGTTATATTCCAAATTAAAATTAAGACTTCATTAATCAATAAATAAAATATATATGAAAGACAAATTTAAGACGTACAATTGAAACACGCATTTAAATCATTGAAATGATCAAAACGAATAGGGTTATGTAAAGGTGGATGTATTCGGCGAATTCTTCGTTAATTGATTAAATCCTTCGAAAGTATCAGTTTTAATAAATTAAAAAAAAAGTAATAATGCTTAATTCTTATTTTTATGAATTTTTTTTGTATTGTTAGCAGGTATTGTAAAAAAATATATATTAAATGTAAAATGTCTGTTAGAGTTAATATATATATATATATATATGGTTTTCATCTATAATTAGTCACTCGATAAACCCCGAATTATCTCTTTGTGTGTACAAAAACCTAAAGAAGTCTTCCTTTCAAAAATTATACTCTTATTTGGCATATGGATTAGTATTCAAAATTGGTGAAAGAAAAAAAAAATTAAATCTAAATTTATATCTGTTGATTATAAAAATTTATTCAAATTAATATTACTCAAAACTTATTGCTCGCCTAATATAAGATGAAAAATACAATGCACAAATTAAAAATATTAAAAAAAAATCATAAACTTTTAAAAATTTGCTCATCATTAAAAGCTTTTTGAATGTTAGTCATTCAAAGTATATTCAACAATTTTGAGTGAACGCAATATTTTCCTTTGTTATTTCGAAAAAGTATATTTATACTTATAAATCCAATTGAAAAAATACTAAGATTTTTCGCTTTCAAATTTCCTGTTTTAAAAATTTAAACTCAGATATTTTGACCATGACGCGTGCAGGGCTTCTACTATATTGCGTGTTAAACAAATTTCGAGAGTTTCTCGTTCAGAATTTCTTATTCTCAATGTGATGCACCGCAATACAAAGTGATGGATAGCAACGTCAGAAATGCAAGCTCTAACTCATTGAACAACTTACATTTGCGTTTTGATTTTTAAGGTAAATCTAAAAGATGAAATACGTCTCTGATTATTGGAGGTTTTCTTGGGGTACTTTCTGCTTTGAAATTGCTTGAATAAAGTATGATCTGAGTTTTTAAATTTTAATGATGGAAAACTGTTTTTGTGTTTCCATCCATACATCTAAGGTATACTTCTTTAAAAGTTTATATTGAATATCTGAAATATTTATAAATCCTTTTGCAAAACCAATATTGGACTAATATCGGGAACAAACAAAGTTCTTGACTTTTTACAAATGTGCAATTTTTGTGTGTGTGTTTGTCTGTGTGTGTGAGGGGGGGGGGGGGGATATTTATCCTTTTTGTTACTGGCTGTGTATTAACAAATTTGGTATGTTCAAGCAGTTTTTCACAAAGAAGATGTCCTTTGTTTTATCCTATAAAAACAAATAACATAGATAATCAAAATATTCAGAAATAGATGGGAAGATCAATTAATATATGACTTGCCACTTCTTTAAACATCTAAAACCGGATTTAAGAAATAAACTTTGATTCATCATAACATCAATAGTGTCATGGATTACTAAAACGTAATAAAAATACAAAATAAGGCAACATTTGGAGCTCCGATTTACCATACTTTCAAATATTAGAATGGCATTTCAATGTCTTATCGAGGTACTTCATTGTCAATAAACATTTAGTACAATTTTCCAGAAAATTTCTTGACAGCGTAGGTCACAAGATATGAAAATTTTCAAAGCAAAATCAACTTCATTTTTAGAGAAAAATTGGCATCTTCCACATAATCATAACTTAACAATAAAACTATATTAGTAATTAATTTTATTAAAAAAAACCTCTCATACATATCATTATAGACATTACTGAAACTTGTAAATTTTCATGTAAAAAAAAAAAAAAAAAAAAAAAAAAAGACACGTTTATCTTTTTTTCAGGCTAAGATTCTAGGAATAAATATTTTATGAGAATGTAGATCATAAACTGCTCAATTTTATTAGAACGGAATATTGCTCCTTTTCGTGATGTTTAATTTTGGAATGATTAATGCTCCTTATTCAGTAACTATTAATTATGAACATTTATTTCACCTTATTAATAATATATTATGTTTGAAGAGCATGAATGAATAAAGAATTCCCTAAATTAAATTGTAAAGCATACTAGAATTATTTTAGTTTACATTACATAGGCAAACGTAGTTCGTTATCTATATAGGGAGAATATCGTGCTGGTCAGACACGACTAAACTGCAAGACTGGATCGCAAGAACTTCATGACTTGCCATAATAATTAAATTTCTGTAAACAGAATTACTGCTGGTCTTGCTCTTCAGGCGTGGGATTTTGTCCATCTGGTAGGTGGCGTTGCATGCGTACAAATCCTTTTCGTGATGCCAACGCTATTAATTAAATTGTTTTCCCCTCGGAAATCTAGAAATATTTGAGCATTTTCTGCTCACATGTGTTCTTAGAAATACCATTTACGTTCGCCATCTAAAGTTCATAACCAGGTTGGATTGTGATTGGTAGAATAAGGCAGGTTCCGGAAAATATACGCCAGCATAGTTTTCCGCGTTTTCATCTTTTAATTATGACCTAATCGTTTACGAACGGGAATAATTTGCGTGTTTGTGTTCTTGAAATAGCGTGCTTGGATGCTTCCATAACTTCTACTGGATATTTATCCGGTACACACGGGGGTTCATGTTAAGATATTTTTGAAATTTCTGAGCGAAGCCTTCAGTGAGATGAACGAAAGAGAAACTTTCGTAAGATTTCGAAGTTTGGACTCAGCTGATGAGACTTAGATTAAATTTCCTTTTCAACAGGAACGAAAAATTTATCCAATTAGTTTCTAGATTTATTCTGAAAATACTACACGTTTTTCTTTTAATTCCTTAATTTTTAAACAACAATAAAATTTTTCTACAAATAATATTTAGAAACATTTTTAACAGCTATAATAAAAACAGCTATAAATAATTTCATTCTTATCCCTTTATATTGCATTTACTACTAAACATTTTTTATAGGAATTACTTTAAATGAATGCAATGATAATGTATGTTTTTAATAACATAAACACGAATAAGATACGTTTTTTAATAAAATAAGGGTAACGAATCCGAACATTGTCTTCGTTTAAGAGATATTTGTAAATCTCTTTCAAAGCTTAATCAAGAGATAAATCAATATTTTTTTATTCGAAGAATATCAAAAAAGTTAGGATTTAAAAAATATATAGTCGTGCTTGTTTTCAATAATAAATGGAAAAAAATATTTATTTATTTATTTATTATTTTTATTGCTGCTGTTATATGTTTACAACAGGACCTTTAAAAAATCTTGTTAAGTATTGAAAATATTTTCCCATTCTACTATTTAAAGACAATTTTTTTTATCTTAAAAAAGTAAAAATTTTTAAAATAGATGCTTTTGCAAAGTAAAGATGATTCTAATGAAATATTTGAAAAAAATATATATGTTCAGTAGGGTGGAGCGAAAAAAATTATTTTTTAAAAATCAAAAACGGGTAGGTGCCAAAAGTTGCCTTTATACTAGTATATTAACTTTGTCAAATTTTACCGCTGAAAAAAATGGCTTGAGTCTGCGCTTTTGCTCCAAAAATCGAAATTTTGGGTAAAATTTGTCATTTTTTGACATTTTTTCAAAAAAATTGAAAAATTTCTACAGAGCTAGTTATTATTTAAAAGTGTTACTTAAACCTTTATATTTATCTGCTTAACATACTTAAACTATAAAACAATATCTTTATTCCGTATAGCTGGAGCAAAACAGACAACTTTTGGTACGAAAACGGCATTAGCACTCTATTGGGACATACAATGAACTGTTGTTTTTAATGCAGCTCTTCTTTTCAAAACTACCTTTGACATACATCGTGGAGGTGGCTACATTTCATATACCACCCGACCCAACTATTCGATCATCTTAGTACAGTGTTTTATTTACATATTGATTTGTGATTTTCGTTATCAAAATTTGGCATGTCCAAAATCCACCTAGTTTATCTATTCTTTGTATTCACATACTGCAGTGACTATCTTAATGTATATTTTTACATCTTATACAAAAAAAAAAAAAAATGACAAGCAGAGTAATGTACGGGAATATTATTAAAGGGATCTATTCGGCCATCTATTATCTTTATCAAACTTACATCCAGTTGATTTGATGAAAGTGATTGGAAGTTCTGTTACCACAACATTTTTTCAGTCAATTATATTTTTTTACGTAATGACCTGCTTCAAAGATGATTTCAGGTATTTCAACTATAAGTATGTCATCATTTATTCTGCTTTTGCATTTTTTATATGTTGAGAAGCGAGCTGTTTATTGTGATTTCTGGTGATCGTCAGAGAGAATTGCAATGATAAGTCGTCCTGCACGTGCAGAGCAACCGTTGTTGTAAATAACTTTTTTTTTCATTAGTTTTATGCCGTTTTCTAAGCGTTTTCGTAGTCAGGTAATTTCGCATTAACTTTTAGATCCCCATTTTATAAGTGAACAATATTTGATGGCCCACTGTCCTGGGCATAAACTTATAATTCATAGTACTTTTTGAGAGAATGTACAGACTTTAATCGTCTATAAGTACTCATTTAAATTTAAGAGAATTCTATTTGTCGCTGTGAACCATTTTGCATTGGGTAATCTTAGAATTGTGTATAATAATGGAGCATATGCTGCTTCAACTCCAGTGAATATCCTCAGCGTCAATTATTAGAGAAGTCGATGTAAAACGTTATAATCTACATGGATTCACTGGATCAATAAGAAAATCTTTGTCTACGTACTATTCACTTCTTATTGCAATTTTTTATAAAATAGATAATAATTTTTAAAAAATTTCTCAAATTAAGTAAAAGATACTCAGAACAGACTAGAAATTTCTGTCGGAGATTGCTAAGCTAATTCATAAGGAAAGCTATTTCTCAGAAGAATTGAGGAATAGGAATTTAGAAAACATCTCACAAAAAAAGCTTATAAAGGGAATAAAATTTACTGCTTTATATAAGCACAGATTGGCAATCAGAGTCTATAGATTCATTCACAAAATATATACCAAAGTTTATACCGCGGGACATTTTATACCAAATGTAATACACACCTAAAGAATAGGTCTTAAATCTTATTAGAAATTACTCGACTATGAAAAAACACAGGAAACGACATAAAACAAATACTAAAACTTCTTTCGAAACATTGTTGCTTTACACGCAAATTTTGTTTGCAATCCTCTGTGAAGATCATCATAATATTAAACTGCTAGCTTCTCAAAATGTATTCAATGTAATAGGTACAGTAAAAGATGAGGTACTAGAAACTGAATTCATACAATCAATTTTTAGGCATATCATTATACACATAATCTAATTGATTGAAAAAATGTTGTGGTAACAGAAGTCCCAATCATAATGTATTAATTGTATGAAAAATTAATGTAGATAATAGACTGCTGAATAGGTTCAATTAACAACATACCTAATACATTACTCAGCTTCCTCTTCTGTTATACAAGGTATAAAAATATACATGCAGCAGGTCACACCAGTAGCATCCAATGTCAGAGAAAACAAAGAAGAGGTAAACTACTTTGATACATAGAAAACTTATGCTCTTCTTCAGGAAAAAAATAACAATTCAATACAAAAATAAAACATTGGACCTAGATTACTGGGTGGCTGAAACGCGTGGGATATGAAATGCAGCCACATCTACGAGTTATATACAAAATAGTTTTGAAAGTAGATAGGTAAGAAATGCAGTCAAAACAACATTTCGTTGTCTGCTCCAATAGAGAGGTAACGCTGGTTTTTACCAAAAGTTTTCACATTTGCTCCAATTATACAGACTACAGATATTGTTTTATAGTTTAAATATGTTAAGCAGATAAATATAAAGGTTTAAGTAATACTTTTAAATAATAACCAGCTCTTTAGGAATTTTTTAATTTTTTTGAAAAAATGTCAAAAGATGACAAATTTTACCGAAAAATTCAATTTTTGGAGCAAAAGCGCAGACTCAAGCCATTTTTTTTCAGCGGTAAAATTTCACACAGTTGATGTACTAGTATAAAGGCACCTAACTTTTGGCACCTATCCGTTTTTGATTTTAAAAAAATAATTTTTTTCGCTCCACCCTAATGTTCAGTGTAAATGGCGTCGTTTTCCCATTCTTATTTTACTTAAACTTATTAACGCTACGCGCATGCTATGTTTATTCAAATACGAAATTTACAAGTACGTGAATAAATATTGCATTGTATAATGTTTAACTTTTTGTATTTTTTATTAAGTTTATACGTATTCGGTTTCAGTTTTTAAATATTTTATTTTTATATTATACTAATTTTATTTCTCCTCTATTTATAGGTAAGTACCAATTACAGCATGAAAGCTGAATGATTTTGGATAAAACACAGAAATAGGTAACTTTTTCGAATTTTCTACTGTTACTTGTCAAACAAATGAATTAAAACTCCTGGAAAGTACTTTAACAAGGTCTTTAGATTCGCAATATAATATGATAGCATAATTAGAATTAATTTGATAGATTTAAAATTTCATCAACCATAAAGATTTACCTTTTATATTTGCGTTTCTAAAATCATTTTTTATAAATATAATAGGCTGTTTAAATAAACATATATAAATTTTATAAAACAACTCCTAAATAAAAACTTATTTAATGCAGTTGATCATAAATAAATTTGATAAAAGAACTAAATATGCTATTAATTACATAATTAATAATTAATGTTAAAGATAATAAACGAAATTGCATAAATATAAATTACGTTTAAAACTGTATTGACAGCGTAAAATACTTTTTATAGATTAAATTAAGTAATTATAATAAACAACACTGAAAATCAAAATTAAAATGCGCCGATAAAATCTTGTTTGAGTGAAAAGGTGTATTATTTTCAGCAATATGGAATTCGAAAAACTACGTTCCATGTCCCGAAAAGCATTTTCAAGAAAACATCGCAAACAGTTATTCTTAAAGAAAGTTTTTGTCATAGCTACCAACTTGCACGGATTTTTCCCACCATTAAAATAAAAAAGAAATGTTTGTGTTGCTTTGTCATTCGAAATCGTTAAATTTCAGCGTACTCTTTTAAATAAAATTTTCTGTTAAATTTTTGAGGTAGGAAAAATCCGTACAAGCTCGCAGCTATGTTATTTTGAAAATATGATGGAATTCTTGAGTATTGTGTATTTTTAGCTCCTTTCAAATACACTTATTCATAATAACCAGAAGACCAAGACCAACGAAGGAACCAGAAAGTTTGTTATGATAATGTTCCTGATTCCGTAAATCTGGCTTTGCATTTTGAAAACTCTGTCAAATTTCCACGTGTTTCAACTCTTCTTTTTTTTTTCTTACTTTGAATAGCAGATGGCGAAACTAAGTTGATTTTAAAGGATTTTCGTTATTTCCGTTGGACCTTTCCTAGTTTTAAATTATTAAAAAGTAACACACTACTGATTGTTTCATGCTGATTAATATTTTAAAATTATTCTCCTGAAGATGGTTTAAAAGAATAAATCGAAACGTTGAGTGAGATATGTTTGATTGATATGTTCGTTTTATGTCTTTTCTTTTTATGAATAAGTGTACGTTGAATAGCAACATTTATTTTGTTTATAGTACATTTATTCCCACATATATTTTTTTTCGACCCAAGAAGCTCCAGAGGTGTTCCGAGTAACATATATTGTTAAAAAAAGAAAAAAGAAAAAAAACGGACGATTTTATAAATTTACGGAGAATGTAGAGGCATTCGGGATGTAAATTTTGACTCCGTAAATTCCAGAAATTTTTCTGTTTTTTTTTTTTTTTTTTTTTTTTTTTTTTTTTTTTTGGGGGGGGGGGGGGTGAGTTTACGGTAGTTTTTCCGTTTAAAAAAAAACACTAATTTGTACTGGCAACCCGATTATCAATACAATTTCTATAAAACCGTTTTTTTTTTTTAACTAGAGTTTTTTTTGAATTAAGAAGAGGTCTATATAAACCGAGATAACAAATATTTTAAATGGATCTTGAATTACTCTGTTACTAATTAGGGTTGTTGTCTATATAGTATAGATGAAACATATCAGTACTTTTAACACAATAGTTCCAGCAGTGCAAATTTGAAACAATATTGTTTATTTTTTATCCAAGAGTCCGGGTAATTCTAATTTATAATAACTAAAAGTACTATTTTGCTGAAAAACATCAGAAGTTTAATGAAACGGGATAACAAACTATCAAAAATATATTCCAGCATAAAATTTTCTTTATACAAATGAAATGTTTTACATTTTATAACGAAAATTTGAGGACATTTGAGCAACCCAATAACTTAAGCTTTGAGAAATGAAAGGTATAAGAATTTATACGAAAATTTATACATTGAATCTATTATTTTACTTTTTAATCTTTTAAATGTCATTCCATTTAATCAAATGATTCATACTTGCATAAAAAAAAATGGTGACGAATGAAATTTCTGAATGGAAAAGAAGAATTTTCATTATGCAGACTTTTTTAAATGAAAATGTATTTGATAACAATTTTTAAAGACTTTCGAAAAATTGAAAGATCTTAATAAATGATTCTTTAAAACTGGGTTAACCATCAATCTCAAAAATTAATTATTTATTCGTGTCAAATATGAAAAATAAAAAGATTCCATTGTAAGTATAGCAAAGAGAATTATTTTATGAATCACGGGTCAAAAAGTTATAAATGACTTTTAAAATAGACAGATAATCACTAAACAAAGTTAATGATTGGTTATATAGAATTCAGATATTTATTTTCTATCGTTTTTTCATGAAAAAAATATAAATCCTACTGTCTATTTAAAAAGATAAATTGCTATTTTATGAAAGAAATCCAAATTTTATTTTTAGGAGTTATTTTCTAAGCTAAAGTTTAAAAGAAATACTGAATAAATGGAAGTAAATGAAAATGAAAATTAAATGGCCACATCTTTTCTAAAAAATGCGTACATCTTCGTAAGGGCTTATTAGTGTTTCTAATAAGAGAAGCAGAGTGCACTGATGAAATACAAAAACTTTTTTTAAGGGGGTCCGGGACATGAAAATAATAAAATTTTCTAAAAAAGAATTATTGCATTAAAAATTCCTCTGTTTCTTCATGCTTCAAATGACGTTTAAATCATGTTTCTATCTTAATTAGAGGAGGAAATATTAGTTGTTTCGTTTTGCTTTGTTTTCAAGTTTGTTTTGTTTGCTATCTTTCAAGCAATGGTTGTCATAGAATTGACTTCTTGTTAAAATGCGTTTTTCTTCGTGATGGGTTTTTTGACGATTTCTCGGATTTAAATTTTTATAATTTAAGAATCGTTTAGACTAAATGCTTGAAATTTGGAACATGTTTTCGATTATTTAACTTTAATTTAGAATAAGTAAATTTGAAAAAAAATATATTTTTGAAAACATGATTTTTTAAAAAATAAAAGTTACATATTTTTTTTAAAATTTTTACTTAAAATATTTTAATTTTTTTTATTAATATTCTATAAAAGGCTGAATTAAAATTAAAATTTAGATATTTTTGTTTATTTAGATGTAAAAATCTGAAATTCTACAGATAATATTTTGAGTTATAATGATTTTAAATAACCCCAATTTTTAATAAATTTTAAATTTTGAATTTTTTTTTAAAAGGTTTGAGAAGTTTGATTATGTGATTTTATTCAAAAATGACATGGTTAACAATCACAAAGAATTAATAATTTTAAATAAATAACTAAAAATTATTTTAAACTCTATCCTGGACGCCCTTAAATTAAGAAAGTGTAATGTAACCCCAAACTAAATTGTACAATTATCTCTTTTGAGATACCATGGTTCTAAAAAGCATATTTATCATCCGAAAATCCAAGAAAAAGCGTGCTTTTGAGAATTAAAAATATATTTATAACAAATTTTTTTTTTTTTTTTTTTACTGATTTTCGGAAACGTTTCGAATACATTTTATAGTATATTAATTGATTTTCTGTCACAGGAATATCAATTTGTAATGTGAAATTAATTTTCAATTAGACATTTTTAGCTGCCTAATTGATTACTACACACTATGCATTAAGACCCAACACTAGTCATAGAAAAAGACCCGGATAGTAATGTAAAGTCTATGATGGGAGCAGCGTTCTTTTAAAATATCTTGCTCAATTTTTTTTTTTTTTTTTTTTTTTTTTCATAGGAGATAGCTGAGGACGATCTACAACCAACCTAGTATTTAGTTTTTCAATTTTGGTTTCAGATTTTTTTTAAAAAATTACTTTAACATTCAAAACCGGTTTAAATCGGTTCTGAAATTCAAACTATCATAATATAAAACACATATAAGCAAAATCGAAAAAGTAAAAACTAGGCCGGTTTTAGATCGTCCTCAACTATCCTATGCAAAAAAATCATGTAAAAATATTAAAATTTGATCGAGATATTTCAAAAGAACGCTCCCATAGACTTTACATTATCATCAGTGACTATTGTGCGGCCTTAAAAAAAATCAAACTGTACACTATAAAAACTACACGGAAATCGTTTCTGAAAATCAGCGAAACAAAAGGTGATTTATTTTTAATAGTGCTTCTTTAAATCTCGATAATTAATTGATTCTGAAGTACTTAATTAGAAGACTACTTCAGTGACGCGAAAACATTCGTTCGCTATCGCTAATCCAATGGGAGAAATAGTTTAAAATACCTCGTTTGCATTTCAATAAATTTAAATGTTTTTTTTTTATTCTATAGTTGAGGTTGATATCTAGAAAGGCCGTTTTTTTTTTTAATTTTTCAATTTTGTTTGCAGGTCTTTTTATGAGGACACTTTCGCAACCGTTTCCTAAAGTGGAGTTGTTTCAGTTAAAAATAACTGCAAACAAAATCAAAAAATTACAAAAATGTCTTTATAGAGATCGACTTCTGCTATGAAATGCAAAATAAATAAATAAATAATAAAAAATTAAATAGAAAATAATAATAATAAAAAAAATATTTTTTTTAAAAATTAAAAAATAAAAATATATAAAAATATATAAATAAAAATATTGAAATGCAAACGAGATATTTAAAAAAATTCCCATAAGATCAAAGTTAGTGAACAGGTGCTTTTGCATGATTGAATTGGATTCTATAGATAAAGAACTCTTTTCAGAATCTTCAATAACAAGAAAGTGTTTATTGTGCATTTTCGTTCATGATTATATTACATTTTCCTAGAAAACATTTATCTTACATATATATATATATATATATAAACACTGTAGCATCGGGCTGAAATAAAAATTAAAAAATTAACTTCAATTCTTTTCAGTTTCAATAAAGTCGAATGAATAATAGATGAAACGAATTCTCATTATGTTTTTTTTTCTTTTAAAATAATTTTCTTCCCTAAAGCACAAAAGAAATATTTATAGCTCCCAAAGCATATCCTGTCGGTTTTATGATTGATAGTTTCTTAATGATATTCGCTTTTCATTTTGTATCGATTACAGATAAGCAATCGATTAATTAACGTCATCTAATGAGTTTCCTTGACTTATAATTGGAAATTATTATGTGTGGTTATTAATGGTGAAGCGTAGAATGAACCAAAAATGGCGTGGGTTACGATATTTTGTTATGAATCTTAATATTTTTTTCGTTATTAGGTGATGAATTACTTCGAAATTAAGCTTCTGCTTTACCAGCATGTCCATGGAAGATTAATGAGCTAAAAGTATTATAAAATAATGTTATGTTTAAAGACAAACGAATGTTCAATTATCGCTATTATTGTTGGAGATTGTAAGTAATTAAATAAGTAATTTTCCTGCAAACATTTTTTGTTGCATATTGACAGGGATTTCAAGTAATTACATAAAAGTTTTATAATAACATTTTTAATTTCGTTGGTTAAAATTTCTTTTAATTTTAGAACTTGAACTGAATTATGTTATTTTATATTTGATATGACATATCTTATTTTTTACATATTTGGTTAAAATCCATTTTAATTTTAATATTTGAACTAAATTAATGTCCTTTTATATTTGATATGACATATTTTATTTTTTACATTCTATATTAAAAGATAAGATATGTCATATCAAATGTAAAATAACATTAATTAAATTCAAATTCTAAAATTAAAAAAAGATTTTAACCCAAGAAATTAAAAATATTATTAATGGTGAAGACTAGAATGAACAAAAAATGGCGTGGGTTACGATATTTTGTTATGAATCTTAATATTTTGTTCGTTATTAGGTGATGAATTACTTCGAAATTAAGCTTCTGCTTTTTCAGCATGTCCAGGGAAGGTTAATGAGCTAAAAGTGTTATAAGACAATGTTATGTTAAAAGACAGACGAATGTTCAATTATCGCTATTATTGTTGCAGATTGTAAATAATTAAATAAGTAATTTTTACTGCAAACATTTTTTTTTTTCGTTGCTTTTTGACAGGCATTTCAAGTAATTACATAAAAGTTTTAAAATAATATTTTTAATTCCGTTGGTTAAATCTTTTTTTAATTTTAGAATTTGAACTGAATTAATGTTATTTTATATTTGATATGACATGTCTTATTTTTTGCATTCTATGTATAAAAAATAAAATATGTCATATCGAATATAAAATAACATTAATTAAGTTCAAGTTCTAGAATTAAAATTAATTTTATCCAACGAAATTAAAAATATTATTAATCTTGAAGACTAGAATAAACCAAAAATGGCGTTGGTTATGATATTCTATTATGAATCTTAATAAATTTTTTTTCGTTATTAGGTGATGAATTACTTCGAAATTAAAATTCCGCTTTTCCGAGTCCATGGAAGATTAATGAGCTAAAAGTACCATAAGACAACGTTATGTTTAAAGACAAACGAATGTTTAATTATCGCTAATATTGCTGCAGACTGTAAATAATTAAATAAGTAATTTTTCTGCAAACATTTTTTTTCGCTGCATTGTGACAGGCATTTCCAATAATTACATAAAAGTTTCAAAATAATATTTTTAATTTCTTTGGTTAAATCTTTTTTTAATTTTAGAATTTGAACTGATTTAATGTTATTTTATATTTGATATGACGTGTCTTATTTTTTGCATTCTATATAGAAAAAATAAGATAGGTCATATCAAATATAAAATAACATTAAGTTAAAGTTCTAAAATTAAAATTAATTTTATCCAACGAAATTAAAAATATTATTAATCTTGAAGACTAGAATAAACCAAAAATGGCGTTGGTTACGATATTCTATTATGAATCTTAATATATTTTTTTTCGTTATTAGGTGATGATTTACTTCGAAATTAAGATTCCGCTTTTACAGCATATCCATAGAAGATTAATGAGCTAAAAGTACCATAAGACAACGTTATGTTTAAAGACAAACGAATGTTCAATTATCGCTAATATTGCTGCAGATTGTAAATAATTAAATAAGTAATCTTTCTGCAAACATTTTTTTTTCGCTGCATTGTGACAGGCATTTCAAATAATTACATAAAAGTTTTACATTTTTTTTTAATATTCCAATGGTTAAAATCTAGTTTAATTTTAGAACTTGAAATAAATTAATGTTATTTTATATTTGATATGACATATATTATTTTTTACGCATAGAAAATTAAATGAAATATATTTTTTGTAAACACATTTAAACACTTTTTGGAATGATGTTTGCACGGAGGAGGATACTGTACACTTTTGTTGCGAATGAAGGATAGTTTCTAAGATAAAGTAATTCTGTCTTTTACTACGGTGTCAAAATAAATTATAATTTTGTTATTTCCTGACCTCATTAAAAAAGAAAAAAAGTGTCACAAGCCTACAGTTAAAATTAAACCGAATAAATACATAATAAACTCCACCTTAATTCCTGTTTATGCACTAAATTCATCTATTATATTTACGCCATTCACTATTACTTGTAATAAACGAATCATACATTATAACATTAAGCGTTTTTATCTAAGTCTTCAATTTCAAATAATACAGCAAGAACATCGTTCTGTAAGCGTGAGAATCTGTCATGTTTAAACTCAATTAAAAAGTATTAGAATTGACCCTTTGCAAAGTGTTTCCTGCAGTAGTTAACAATCAGCCATCTTTCAAACTGCAAGGTGTTCTATTTTGGAGGAATAATAATAATAGTAATATCAAAAGAAAGATGTGAGTATACTAAGGTATAAAGTGAAGTATGTCGGGGAAACCAGGTTTTAATAAAGTACTTGAGGATTCGCGACAAAATTGCATTGAGTGGCACTCCCAATATGTCACCCGTATCTTTAAAGATTAATTAAAAATCAATGTGAAAAAAAAAGTGGCACAGACCAAAGCGACGTTGCAATTTTGCGACGACCTGTCAAAGCGCGCTGATGCTGTATATATTTTTTACAAAGTATTATTATTCTTTTAGCAACGATGTTTTTGTAATATTACAGTTATATTTAATATATATTTATTAAACGGAACCCTTTATAGCAAGGGATACCTCGCACATAACCGATTATAAACAATAAAAACAACTTCTTGGAACGATGGTTATACGAAAGAGTTTTACTGTATATTTTTATTGGTAAGTAAATGATAATTTCTTGGACAAAATAAACTTATCTTTTACTATGATGTCAAAATAAATTATATTTTTTTATTTCCTGGCATCACCTCATTAAAAAAAAAAAGTGTGTCACAAATCTACAGCTAAAATTAAACCGAATAAATACATAATAAACTATGCATTAAGCTCATCTATTGCATTTACCCCATTCACTATAATTTGTAATAAACGAATCAGACATTATAACATTAAGCGTTTTTTATCTAAGTCTTCAATCTCAAATAATACAGCTAGAACATCGTTCTGTAGGCGTGTGAATCTGTCATGTTTAGACTCAATTAAAAGGTATTAGAATTCACCCTTCACAAAGTGTTTCCTGCAGTAGATACCAATCTGCCTTCTTGCAAACTGTAAGGTGTTCTGTTTTGGAGGAATAATAATAATAATAATATAAAAAGAAAGAAGCGTGGGTGCTAAGGTATAAAGGGAAATAGGCCGGGGAAAACAGGTTTTAATAAAGTAGAAGCTTGAAAAAAAAAAAAAACTGAGGGAAAATGGAGCTACACAGGCATAGTATGTGTGCATCTGTTCAGCGTGCGATAATGGGATAAAAATTATTGTTTGCCTGCATTACGGCTCGGGTTTCTTATCTGTAGCGAAACTCGATTATGCAAATTAGTTGTTAATTTAGCGGAATTATATTACAAAGAAAACGAAAATATTTAAGACAAGAAAGTGATGCTTGCGCGTTTTCCCCTTTACTGTGTGATGTGAAATGATAAATTGTTCTGATATGGTGTCCGAGAATGCACTTTACGGAATGTTTGTCGTACTTGGTTTTACTAACCATTTGGAAATGATTGCTGTTTTCGTTCAAAAATAGACCTTGAAGTGTCCGCATTTTATTTTTTTACTTTTTAACGTTTGTGATCTTTTAGCTTTTCTTCTTTTATTGCGACTCTCTAGCGAAAGTTAGGTTTATAAATCGCGACCCTCGCCCCGAAGCCGAGTCTTTAAAACGGAAGTCACGTTGACGAAAAAAAAAAAATTCAAAAAATGAAACTTGACAAATTTAAAATGAAAATCAATTATATTAAAGACATCGATTAACCGAAAAGGTTGACTGAGATTCTAAAACTGCCAAACAATCGTAGCTTCGTTGAGCTTAATATTATCAAACCCTAAGCTGACAATTTCCATTGGATAAACTCGAATCTGAATCCGGTAAACTTTTGTCATCTGAATCTGAATCTAACATTACAAAGCCCTCTTACATTTATGACGATGAAGTCATAAGTACGTTTCGTTAGATGTCCCCTCGTGCAACCTGTCTGCTTGAAACTCTAAAAGAAATGAAAAAAAAAAAAAAAACTGAAAATTTGGAACCAGACATATTTAAAAGCAAAAATAGTTAAAGATATCGATTAGTTAAATTTTAATTTCAAGACCGAATGCAAAGTTAATGTCAACTAGGCAAACCCTTGAAGCTGCGCTACTGTTCAGAACTGTTTTAATTTAAATTTTTCTCTTTTATTTTTTTATTTTTCAAATTAAGTAGCTAATCTACTTTTATACTTTTCCTCAATGGTTTTTTTACAACATAAGATTACTCAATTAAATAGACTGGGTGTGAAGTTGTCAATAACTAGGTAACCCTTCAAAGCTGCTCTACTGTTCAGCCGGATAGGTTGGCTCAGGACTCTGAAGCTACCGAAAGATCCTTTGGGGGATTCGAGCTTATTATTAATTTTTATTATTACTTCTAGATCATCTCCTCAGAAAAATGTTTACAAACAATTTGCTATTTATAAAACAAATTTCACGGAAATTTCTGTGATTCTGCGAAGTTTTTCTGAAAGAAAAAAAATTGTATAATCTGCATACCTGCTAAGTTTTTCAGATTTAAGAGTGGAATATAATCAAAGTAAGTTTAACCCACATACGTAATATCTTTTTCATCTCTATCCCACCTACATAAGTAACGTTTTCAGTAACCAATAAAGTTTTGTCTATTTTTATGCTCATACAAACACAACTAATGTTCGGTTGTTCTTATAATACCCTATGTAATAGCATGACCTCCTTTGGTGATCATGCGCGCATATTGTGAAGCCGTTAACGCAAATTATGTGAATCTGGGAGACCTTTGTTGCGATTAAAATAAGCGAAAAATCTCAACTTTCCCGTTACATTTCGATTAAATGTAATAGAAATGGGAGGCTTAATGAAGTAAGAGGTGGAGATATGAATCTATTCTTTTCTGCATAAGGGATAAACGAAAAAGTCTGCCCCAAGAAGATGCGAGATGTGTTTCGCGGAAATCATATGTTATATTTAGAGCGCGTGGGAATAAATGTCTGGCGAAGAGGGAATTACGGAGTTCAAAATTTAGTTGTGTTGAAAGTATAAAAAGGTAAAATAACTATTAACTTCAGAGTAACTGCACTATTACTTTAAGCTTACACAAAACGATGCATTCATATGATTTTTTGGGGGTTATTTTGAGATAATTTTAATTCATAGAAATTTACACGTATGTTCCAGGTAGTGACTGAGTTTATTAAATTTGCTGTACGTTTTTAACAGCACATTAAACTTATTCGCATTTAAAAATTTTATTATCCTGCTAAGTAAAATTTAGATCTAATTAAAAGCTTTTATTGCGTATGTACAGCATTGAAAGGGGTGTGAAGAAACAGGGTTACATCCAACAAAACATTCTTTTTCTTTCTTTTTCTTTTTTTTAAATTGCAAATAAGATTTGTACGGTATTTGAAAAAAAAATGGCTAAATTGTGGCGAAAAACACATTTTTCTCATGCACTTCAGTAAAAGTATACGCACTTTCAACGCATGTATAAAACTGAAGAAACAGCGGGTCACTTTCAAGACTGTTTGACAGCTTCTGGTCGTTATTTCGACCGCTTTCTCTAGTACAAACTTTCAATAAAATGATTCTGTCCCATTAATGTGTTGCTGTGTTTGTTCTTTTTCTTTATTTCTTTGTACCTGTGTTGCCAGTGGACTATATTTTTTCTTTTTTTAAAAAATTCAGATTATTTGATTGGCACCAGTTTTTGTTATTGTGAAATTCCCTTTATTTTCGCCTTTATTGATGTGTTATTTAATAACGAGATTTTTTTTTCATTTTCAAAAAGTGGTGCCAATAAAAAAATCTGAATTTTAAAAAATACCCCACTGACAACATTGCTTTGTACCATAATTCGCAACAAAGGCGTTTTGAACCCTGAATTGCTATGTGATTCCGAGTCATCTCTATGTTTCATGCAACTCCTGCAAACTTGTCAGTCTGGTAGTAGTTAACCTATATAATATATAATATATCAACTATGTATAAAAAGTTCTTTTTTCTGATTAGTGAAAAAAAATACATGAAAAAAATAGACATTATTTGAAAGTTTTTTTTTTTTTTTTTTTCCAAAAATACAGCATCTCAAGAATTTTCATCTTTTCTGCTTTAAAGCACATGCCCTGAAGCATAAAAAATTATTATACTTCTTACTGCCATTTTATTCTTCTTGCGTTCTTGTGAAAATGATACTCATTTACTACATTGAGTCTGATGACTGACTTCTTCACACATTAGCACACAAAGTGCGAAAGTCGTTTAGCTGAAGAGAAAGGGACGCATGTGATGTGTTAATAATGATGAGATAAAAAGCATGACGGTTGAGTTTGGGGGAAATTATTACCTTTTAAATATGTTATCAGGATTTTTAAGAGTTTTCTTTTAAAATATTCATACGCTTATGTCTGAATTCTTTATAGCTTATAAATAAACTCTTTTTGGCTTTATCAGTTAAGAGAATGGACATTATTTGTTAAAGTTTTAATATTCTGTATTTTTTCATATTTTATGAAAATTTAAAACACTGTAATACAAAAAATGCGATGACTTTCTGTTTCGCTTACGAAAAGAGCCATACATGTGAAACCATAGATGCCAACATCTCTTAAGCATAACTCTGATTTACCCGTGCATCATACGGGCAACGTGTTTTTACCAATCCTGATTTACCCGTACCATGCATGGGCATCCATATTCCAATCATGATTTTCTGTTTTGAAAAACCGGTGATCAAATATTAAAATTTCTGTAAAAGACATGAAAAAAATAGACATTATTTGAAAGTTTTTTTTTTTTTTTTTTAAATATTGATCCGTTAAGTGATTAACTGTTCTGGAGTCAAGTCCAAATAAAATTTCCGGTATTTCCTACCGGAAATTTTATTTAGTCAATTATTTTAAAAACTTATCTCTCTTTGTTTGTTTCTGTCTATATTTTATATAAATTATTAAAAAAAAAAAAAAAAAAAAAAAAAAAAAAAAAAAAAAAAAAGTTAGTTTGTTACTTTTATGCTAACTTTACAATTTTTGTTTCTTTAAAAATGTATGGTCTCTGTAAATAGTCTTTTTTTTTTTCTAGTTGGGGCACCCCTTCGGTAGCTTTTCCGTCCTTTGCTTATTTGTACTTAATGAACATTTTTATACTGAAACATTTCTTTTTTTTATTTCTTTTTTTTATTTCTTTTTTTTATTTCTATTTTTCCTTAATTTTAATTTTTACTCTATCTTTTTTTATTATTATGTTAGCTAATCTTAAATATTTTAATTGTGGCTTGCCACAACTAAACATTATTCTTATTTTTTCTTATGGCTCCCTAAGCCCTTGCAACACGGCTTATATTGTTACCCTAGATATTAAGTTGATTCTTCAACTAGAAGGTCCAATTCTATGGCTCACACTATATAATGTAGACACATTTTTTTATATACACTTTCCGGTTTAAGCATGTTTGTCATGGCTAAGACTTCGGAAAAAATAACAGATGTTCACATCCATACCAAGAAGGGCGTAGAGCCGCTATAGCACCACTTAATTTTTATTCCTAATTTCCACATTGGCGCCCAAATTTTTGCATAAAAATTTAACTTTTATTAAATATGCGAAAATATATTTTTATTTGTTTAGAAATAAATTTTCGTGTGAATACTGGTGTCATTTAATTATTTCAAAATTTTTCGAATACAAATGCCTTGTCACTGAAAGAGTTAACCAGTGTTGCCAGTGGGCTACTTTTTTTTAATTATTTCTTGATTGGAACCACTTTTTTGAAACGGTAAAATTTCCTTTGTTTTAGACTTTATTAATCTATCACTAAATAAGACGAATTTTAGCATTACAAAAAAGTGGTGCTAATCAAGAATCTGAATTTTTTAAGAGTAGCCCATCTGGCAATACTGGAGTTAACCCTTTCGGGTCTGGTGTATTACTAATAGTACATCATCTTTCAACTAACACATTTTTTCAGTATTTAGTAATTGTTTTCAAAGAGAATTATATTTTATTTTAAAGACTTCTGTTGAAAGTGTGCATTTAATGTTTTCGCTAAAAGATAGCCAGCCCTACATGTCCAGAAACACTCATTAAAGTTGGATGAAACTTCCAATGCACGTCGAGCAGGTAGTTCTTTTGAATTTGCTCTCATTATTGATATCATAAATATTTAGAATTATTATTTGAAACTATTTTCGTAAAATAAGTTATTGAAGCTAATGTTTGATGTAATTTTTGTATAAGAACCATTAGAATAATGTTTGCAATCAGAACCATTCAAAAGTTGTGATTTATCGATCTTTGAATATGTGTACTATTATTAGTACAGTTGTCTTTAAAGAAATTATATCCCTACAAGGCACATTGTATTTATTAATTTTTAGAAATGAAATTTGTAGGTTGAATATTTTTTGTTTTATAGAAATATTTCTCATTCTTTTTGTCACATAATATTGCTAGGTTATATTATATTATTAGCCTATAATTTGTAAATTTAAAAAAAATCGAGATTTATTAGACTTTACTTTATCAGTTGCTGAAGCGCTGGCTTTCAGAAACCGAACTACAAACTCCCTGAAACGTGATCGTCCAGTAATTCATCAACCATTGACCATTCCATCTAAAAAAAGTTGAAACCATCACTTCGCCTAATTGAGGATAGAAGGTATGATAATACTGGCCATATGCCAGAGAGAAGCAAGGTGCAACAAAGGTGCAAATTAGGAGAATGTAACTTTAGAACAACATCTTTTTGTGTAAAATGTAACATCTACTTATAGTTCCATGGTGACAGGAATTGCTTCAAAGCTTTTCATACAAAATGAGAGAAGTTTCCAGAATGTACCAACAAATAATTTTTTTTCATTTTTACTGTTTGCAATTTTTACACGGTTTTTCCAGTTTAGAAGTGTAAATTGAGTGTCAACTATTGCGAATTATATAATGCTAATTGCATATTTTTAAATATATCTTTTACATTTTTTATATATCTTTCAAAATTTCGATTTGAAATTGTATTTATCTTTTTGAGCGTATTGTAGTAATAATAGAATACCCGTAAATGACAACTTGTTCCTCGAAAAACCACTGCACTATTAATAGTATATAATGTAATTCTTTAAACAATTATAATATTTTAATAAAACTTAATCTTTGCCTTTCAAAGCAATATTTTTTCATGTTTTAAATCCAAAAAAAAAAAAAAAAAAAAAAAATCAGACTCGAAAAGGTTAAATCTGCATAAGGTGGCTTAAACTAACTTCAATGTAATTCTGTGTATCGTCTTTACAAAAAATTGCAATAAAAGTGCATATGTAATTCTTCAGTAGTTTATACATAAATTTTGAACATAATATTAAAGTTCTTTAAACTTCTAACATTTTACACGGAAATATTTAGTTTGTGTGTTTTTATTTTTTAAATATTACACTTCTATTAATGAACTACCATTATAAGAGAATTGTTTTAAAAGCAACCTAATTTTAAAATATTATTTCATAATTTTTTTGTATTAGGTTGTAATTTTTATGTAATATTCACTTTAAAAATATATACTAACATGTTGTCTTCGCTTTGTCAAAAAATGTTAACATATCAAATAACACAGCATAAAATTATTTACCAAAATTATTTTTATTTACTTTTTTCATTATTTAATTATTATAGCATTTTTTTCATTTAAAATAAAATAATATAAAAAATATTTATATTAAACAAATATCATTGAAACAAAATTAATTTAAAAAAGCATAATTTTAAATTATTATTTCATAAATCTATGCATCTCTTTATAAAATTCAGTTTAAAAATAAAATTTGTGCATATGCTGTGTCAACATTTTTCGTCATAGCAAATAAAGTATAAAATTATTCACTAAAATTGTTGTTGTTTACTTACTTTTATTATTGTTATTATTATTTAATAAAAATGCCATTGTCTTTTATCATTTAAAAAGATAATTTCGAAAGTGTATAACTCTTTTATTTTCCTTTTAATTATTCGTTTGAAATTTTTTTTATGTTTCTTAAAATTTTCCTCCGTAAAAAGAATAATCATTGTTTTGTTATTTTTCCTTTAACTATTAGTATTCATATTAGCTGCTGTTTTATTTATTTTGTTTTATTTTATTTTAATTTATTTATTTATTAATTTTGTAAAAAGCGTCAAATTCTTAATGAAGTTTAAATGATGAATCATGCAAAGCGTTGTTTTAACGGTGTCCTCGTTTTAACTGTGTTCATGTTAAACGAGTTTGAATATATACATGCATACAATAAATTTCTGCTGAATCTTGCCTTTGAACAACATTATCGTGAAAATTAATCTCCATATGGCAAAAGATACATTCTATATAAGGGAGCTTATTCTACTTTTTAGCACTTTCCAACAAAGTTGAAAAGTGCTTATGCATTCGGTTTGTCTGGCCGTCTGTCCGTCTAGCCGGATGGCCGTCTGTCCATCTGCCCGCGCTCTAACTCCCGTAAATATACTCGGATTGCTATGAAATTTTTATACGTTATTGAGGTTTACCCTAGCACGAACCCTATTGAAAATGAAGTATCTACCATGATTAGTTTATCTACAGAGGGAATCAAAAGTTTCCCATTACATTACGGCCTATGGTGGAAAATCGTTAATATACTCGGATTGCCATGAAATTTTAGGACGTTATTGACGTTTACCCTAGCACAAGCCCTATTGAAAATGAAGTTTCTACCATGATTAGTTTATCTACAGGGCGAATCAAAAGTTTCCCATTACTTTACGACCTATGGGGAAAAATCGTTAATATACTCGGATTGCCATGAAATATTACGACGTTATTGAGGTTTACCCTAGCACGAACCCTACTGAAAATGAAGTATCTACCATGATTAGTTTATCTACAGAGATAATCAAAAGTTTCCCATTACATTACGGCCTATGGGGAAAAATCGTTAATATACTCGGATTGCCATGAAATTTTAGGACGTTATTGACGTTTACCATAGCACGAACCCTATTGAAAATGAAGTTTCTATTATGATTAGTTTATCTGAAGGCGCCTACAGGGCAAATCAAAAGTTTTCCACTACATTACGGCCCATGGGGAAAAATCGTTAATATACTCGGATTGCCATGAAATTTTAGGACGTTATTGACGTTTACCCTAGCACAAGTCCTATCGAAAATGAAGTTCGACCATGATTAGTTTATCTACAGGGCGAATCAAAAGTTTCCTATTACATTACGGCCTATGGGTAAAAATCGTTTCAAAGGAATTTTAAAGAGGTTATACCCTGTCAAACATATTAAAATATGCATTCTATAAAATATAAGGTGAAAATGTAGCTATTATTCATTTACAGGGCCACACAAAAGAATTCCATTAGATAATGGTAAAAGGGGGAATTGTGTGTGACATATTTTAAATATATTAAGCTTTTTCATGTATAATAAAATTGATATATGTCACTGAAGCTTAATATAAATTATACGCTACTGTCTTGCATAATATGAAGTACATAGCATTTACAGGGCCATACAAAAGATTTCAAATAGTATATTCTTTCCGAAGTACCGTATATGTGTCCGATGATGGCTGATGGAGGGATGAAATGCATTTTAATTATGATATGCGCGTTTATATTTCGCTAAATATATGCACATTATATGGTGTGTATAAATGTTATAGTTGATATACAGGGCTACCCAAAAGAGCTCACCAACGTTACTGAATATGAGTGTAAATTATTTAAACGTGGTTCTTAAATAGGCTATGCATTTTCACGCTGAGCTGCTTTCAATTTCTGAGAAATGTTTGCAGAATATGGATAAAGGGATATACAGGGCCACGCAAAGAATTCGGTACATGGACGCCTATGAGTGATGATTTATGAGAATGTGATTTCAGTTGTTTTAAAAGTGTTTTAGTTTACAATAAATGTTAGCCTAATGCTGACGTGTAATAAAGGTACAATGTAAACTACAGGGCTGAACAAAAGTATTCAAGTATGTTTCCATCTAATAGTATGAATTGCTTAAAAAGAAATTTCAAGCTACTAGGTATTTTCTTGCTAAACTAAATTTTTTTATTATATCAACTGACATATGAAATACAGGGCTGTTCAAAAGTACTGGAATACATATTTGGATACATTTGGCTATGCACTATTATTTCCCCAAATAACAAAGTTTTGTTAAAGATTTCATTAAGTGTTGGAAAGTGCTTCATAATCTATGCTTAACGCATGATTTTTCTTACTTTTTTGCATATGCAATGATTTCAACGGATTGTACGAAAATGAAATTATTTATTTAATCATTTCCATTTAAAAGGAGAAATTTTAAATATCTTTGATACAATAAGTAGAGTATTCCAATTGTTTTTAATTTGTACTATTATTTTAACACAAACTGATTGGTATTTTTTTTAAATGTTTCTTTCAATTTTCATCAGCAAAAATAATAATCATTTTTTTTATATTTTTCCTTTAACTGTTTGTGCGATTGATATTAGCTGCGATCCTGTTTTATTTATTTATTTTTATTTTTATTTTTATTTTACTTTATTTTTTTTGTAAAAAGCATCAAATTCTTAATAAACCAATCAGTTTGATTATGTTAAAATAATAGTGTATCTACGTATCCATCGTTATATGGAGTTCCATTACTTGTGGTTTATTCTGCCGAGCTGTCTAAATAACATACCAGATGTTAAGACCTCTCAGGTTATCTGAGAGAAAAATCCCAGGCGGCTATCGCCGAAAACGTTTATGAACAGTGTGTTTATTCATAAAAAGTTTGTATAAAGAAATATTACAGGTTTTTTTTTTTTTTTTTTTTTTTTTTTTTTTTTTTTTTTTTTTTTTCTTTAAACTAAGGATTTAGAATACTGAGAATATAAGAGAACAGCACGCTAGACTCCAGTTTTAGTTTACCTCTCTTTATTATATGTTTTTATTTTTTTCCACATTCTTCTAATTAAGGGGATACAGTTCCTTTGAAACAATCTTTTAAATTTTGAATAAAATTGTAACATATGTGCTGGCACAGTACTTAAAACTAAAATTTAAATTATATGTTTAAATTAAATTGTAAAACAGCCCATATTACTAAAGTTTAAATTAAAAAAAAGAAAGTTAGCTTGTTAATTTTTTTTTACTGTTTTTATAAATATGAATATTTCGGCTTTGACTTTTTTTCTACATTTATTAGAATATACTACATAAAACTGTGTATGGATTTTTAGATATATGGAATTTTACATTAATTATGATTTTTTTTTTCGTTCCTGTGTATCAAATAAATGATCACGTGCGAGTATTACTCGCGCTTGTATTATTAACTCTGTGGGGATGAGCGGCTGGTATACGTATCACTTAAAATTCTCAGATTCCGTCATCATTCTCACCAGATTTTTTTTACTCTAAATTTTAATAGAGTGAGCCTCATTGAGGGTCTATCCCTTACCTATTTCTAAAAAATAACTAACTGTAACTGTTCTTGATTTATTCCACTGTTTTGTTATTCAATGGTACTGATGATGGTCTTGTGAGTAGCTTGGCAAAACGTTTACTTTTTTAAAAATGTTTTTTAGTATTTTTATTTTTTGTATTTTAATTTTTTAAATGTATTCAACCTTGTCTTATTTCTTTTATTCGATCTTTTAATAACTTTTTTTAATTCATACGTTAACCCCTTGGGGACGAGCGACATGTATACGTGTCGCAAAAGCGTTTAAGAATCCGTATTTATCGTCACCAGTAAAATCTTACTGCTAAATTTGCCTTTTTTAATCGGAAAATTTTCTCGATTTAAAAAGGCATAAATTTCTGTTTTTAAAAACCGGTGACAAAACATTAAAAATTTCCTAAAAGGCACCCGCCACGAAAGAGTTAAATGTATACCGATTGCAAATACATCAAGACTCATTCAGTTCAATTTTCTCAAATCCTAACTTTTATTATATAACATCTTCTTCTACTCGTGTCTTCAATTGTGATCAGTAAACGAAAATTCTCTGTTTTATTATTCTTCCTGTAACTAGAATATTAACAATCCCTGTTGCCTTCCCCCTCTGCACGCTCCCGAAAATTGCATCCCTCGTTCGTCTGCAGATCTCGGAGCTCACAACAATTCATCTTCCCACATTGTTTGAACGCTTCTTGACCCGCGTAAGATATAAATTCTTCTCAAAGGGCATGAAACAGCGCATTTCCTGCAACAGGTAATCCATCAAAAGTAGTTTCCGTCACCAAAACGCCAATTTATAGCTCAGTAGAACAACACTAGAACTCTCGTTACCCTCTCGCGTGTATTTTATAAAGTAAACATCACTATCGTCAAAAATCATAGAACGTTGTTTCCGTTTTTCGAAAGGCATTAATGGATGGTTTAGTTTATTTTTAGAAAACTTTTATTGTTAGTCATGGTTATCTAGAGATGAGTATAGTGTTAGATTAGATATTGGTATAATGTAAAGAGGGCTCAGTACTCTTTGAATTTTTATTTTTATTTATTTATTTATTTATTTTAACCCCTTTAGTAGCAGTGGGATATATTATATCCCTCATAGCAAGCATGGTCACAATGAGGTCACTGTGAGTCACTTTGGTCACATCACATCTATGACAAAATGCCACCACTCAGTGAATTCACATTGTGACTCAGATGTGACTTTCTTAAAAATCTTTAGAAAATTACGAATATTCTTCAAAACATAATATTTACTTTAAAAAACATGTTTCTGGCAATTTATATATCGTCGCTTTTGTCACAATTTCGTCACAATGGTAATGTCAAAGTAGTCGCAAATGACATATTTTTCACAAATTTGTCTCACCGTGACTTCACAAAGTGGTCACAATGTGACGTCACAAACGAGCTTTAAAACGGCCATAACGACTTCACATTTTAGTCACTGTGACTTCACATCGACGTCACGTGACGTCACATCGACAATCGATGGTCACAATGTGACTTCAAAACGACGTCGCAGTGACGTCACCATGCTTTACGGATCCCACATATGATTAATAAAAATTTGCACCGGAAAATTTTTATTATTATTTTTTTCAAACTTTGGCGGAAAAACGTCATGGAATTGCTTTTCCTTATTTTAATCTAATTTTTTTTCCAAATTTCCCCGGTAAGAGATCAGAATTACACAAACGCAAATGCGTGTCTTTCAAAGGGTTAAGGTACATTTTTGGCATAATAAAGGACTCAATAATGAAGGAAAAGTATTACATCAAGATATTATTCAATTTCCTTGACAACATTATTATTATTATTTTTTTTTGAAAAATTTAAAAAAATTTTAAATGTATTTTCACGTACAATTTTGAACTCTGTTAGCTAATTTGTTTTTAAATTATTCGTAGAAATCTGCTGTTCGGTAAACATCGTATTTTCCATAACTTAATTAATTTGAGAGAAAAATAAGTATAATGTACATATTTGTGTAAAATTACAGAAAAAATTAAATTTATTTTACAATTTTATGTGTAAAAAATAAATAAATAAATAAATAAATAAATAAAAATCTAAATCCGATGTTTAGTTTTATCAAATAGACAATAAAAACAAACAAAAAAAAAAGTAAAGAAAAATCGAATCAAGTAGATACATACATAAAAGTTTTATCACTTTAAAGATGCCTTTTCGTCGAATTAGCACAAACCAAGAAAAAACACTTTTAAGTGAAGTGGATTGTGACATTTAAATTAACAGCGATGTGATAAAATTGTTTTAAACATTTTTTATAACATTCGGATCTTTACGCGCCTTCATCTGAATATATTGGGGATAATAAAGTATAATTTAAGGAGAATATTAGAAAATCGTTATTTTAGTCATTTTTTGCAGAATGAAGAGTACCGAGTTCCCTCAAGTTAGATTTCAACATATACAGAAAAACTATATAGGAAGAAATTAATGTATTTCCTTATTAATTTTTTAGTCAAGTTATTTAAAATGCATTTTTATTATTAACATAAAAAATTTATTTAAAACGAAGTAAAGGTTTTCATCTTTAAAAAAAAAAACTCTATTGTTTAATTTAACAATTTATAAGTACTAGAAAGAATACAGACATACATCTCTAGGTTACATTTAACCCTTCGGACTCTTACACAAATTTTATTTGGCCAGCACCACTTTTTTAAAAGAAATTTCTTTCAAGTACCCAATTTCAAAAATGCTCTGATTAAATAAGGCAAATTTTATTTTCCTTTATTACTGAGGACAAAAACGAATTTTGAAAGGAAAGATTGCAAGGGAGACAGCGGAGTGCCAAGGGTTAATAAATACACGGTTTTCATTAGGTTTTATTCAGTTTTTAGTAGTCCTGAAAACGTCGGGAAGACATGGGTAAGAAACAACTGGGAAGAAAAATAATTATTAAGAAATCGATAGTAAAGAGAAATAACTATTTTCTTTAATTATAAACTTTGAAAAAAGATAAATTTATCTCAGTAATGATTTATGACAAATATGCACACACTCTCTTTCATGCACACAATTATACAAGAAAACTCATATTTAAAAACATACGAATACACATCAATCTAAGCATACATACGCTTTACAAATCTATATACATGAAGTATGATATTTCGTATGCAAAAAAAAAAAAAAAAAAAAAAAAAAAAAAAAAAAAAAAAACTTTTTACACGGAGAAAGCACACAACAATAGCAATAAGTTATAACTGCAAAAATCCTCATAAAGTAAAACAATGCAGATGTTTCGAACTAAAAATCAGATCATCATCGGTTGAATCACATACGTGTCCCTAAGGGAATAAACTCAAATAGTGAGGGTAGAGATAGCCTATCACTCTCTGTGCAATCTCTATTCTCTATATTTTAGTTCTGACCTTATCGCCTTACGAACACGTGTTTGCTTCAACTGATGAAGAGCTGTTATTATTTTTAGCTCGAAACCCGTCATGCATTGTTTTTATTTTATTATGATTTTTACAAAGTTTATTCTTTTAATTATAACTTTTTACTTGTTAAGTAAAGTATGTTTTGTACATTTTGCATATGAAATCAGTGCCAAAAACTTCATATACAATTTTAAACTTAGTAATTTAAGCAGCCCTACCAGAGACCGAGAGGTTCTGTCTCCGAAACTGGTAGACTGCAGGTGCTGTGTTCGAGCCCAATTCCTGCCGTCGGCCTAACCGTCCGGAGTTTTCCGTTGTTTTCTACGGACCTTGGATTTCCTTGTGTAAATACGGGTTAGGTTCTCTTACACAGTAAAAATTGAAGACCCAAATTGGGTTGAAAATTTCTGGGTATAGTAATTTTCCTGAAATGGTACAGTAAGGATTCCAAAATGGTAGAGTATTGTTCCCAAAATGGTTCAAAACAGAGCAGATCTTTATTAACATTAAATTAATCAAAATTTCTGAGGTATAATGTATATACTATCTAAGATATTTTAATTGTTTTAATGTCATTAAAAATCAGACTTATTTAAAACGATTTTGTGCTACAAACTGAACTTTCCAAATTGGAACAATGCTGTACCCCAAAATCTTTCAACCCAATTTGGGTATTTTGTTTTTACAGTGTAGAAAGACCTCCACGGAGACACCTCCCCTTAGGGACTATATCCTAAATGTAGTTAATTGGCCGTCAGAAACACAAGACAAAGCAAGTAATTTAAGCTTTTTTAATAATTTATTCAAATGTTTAATTGCTTAAAAAGTTCCAAACTGAAACTTTGATTTTGAAACTCCTTTTGAATGTTTTCAATAATAATTGTGTTTTTCTTGGCAGAAGTAATAAAAGAAATAAAACTAAGTTTACAAGACAAAATGAGAAAGAACATACATAAAATAACGTGTTATTTCTTTTTACAATAAATGAAGCCACTCATTGCTGTACATTTCGAAAAAAAAATTAGTTTTCTTGCATAGCTACTATATCACTAATGAAAAAAGTTAATTAGTTATTTTTAACAATACATAATGCTTTTTATACATACAAAAAAGTTATGTATCAAATGAATTACGGGCTAAATGCTAATATATTTTCCTCTCTTCTAAACAACTTATTAAAAAAAAACAATCTATTATTTATGTTCTTCATTAGTTTTCTCGCAAGCTAGTTTTCATTAAAATCAAATTTTTAAGTATAATTACAAGTCTTAATTAATAGTCTGAAATTTTGTAATTACACTTCCTCTCAAAACACATCATAAAATTCACAGAAAAAAATATGTAATTTTCCACTAGAAAAATATTTAGAAAGTTCAATTTAAATGCTGGCTTTATATCTTGGTTGAAATTTTCTAGCAAAATCGGTTGCATGATGCATAACGTTTCTATTGACTAACTCATTAAAGTCTCATAACAGCTTGTAAAAAAAAAAAAAAAAAAAAAATGGCGAAAAAACTCCCCTCCTTTAAGCACTTACGCTTTGATCTATTCTTAAGACTCGGTCCTATTTCTCATATATCTTTTCAAGCTGCTTTGTTTAAAAATTCCCTCATCTGATAATTTCTTAATTATTCATTTTTTTCGGCTGCAAAAATCAAAACTAGACGTTCGCAAAATCTAAACTCAAGCTTTTAATCACTGTGTGATCAGAGAAATAAGATTTAATTAATTTTAATATTTGATTGGTGCATAGAATGTTTAAGATAAATTTGTGCAGCGAATTTAGAATCACGAGAATTTAATTAATTCCTTGATGAGTTATGTTTTTGCCCAAAATGTCTCGTTTTCATATGGGAATGGTAACGCAAGAGTAAACACTGTATTGCTTCTTAATTTTTTTTGCTCGAAGAAGATATATATATATATTTTTATACTTTTGACGGCAAATCTATGTAATTTTATTTTTGCTCGATTTGTAATATTGAAAAAAAATGTAATATATATTGAAATAATAATATTACTATTCACCGTGATATTTATTTATCCTGTATTGTTAAAATATCAAATTTTAATTCTCAAAAATACTATTATTATGTTTTTTTTTTTTTTTTTTTTTTTTTTTCGTATCAAAAGCTTTCTTATTTTAAAATTATAAACAAATATATTAAATACACATATCAATATTCTTCTGCAAAGTTGTATTTTAGAATGATTTTTGTTTCATGTTATCAATAAATATATAGTCTATAAAGTCTCGAGATTTAAAGGTGTCTGAACAACATTTAAAAATAATTTTTATTTATTGAATGAAAATTTCGAAATTTTTTGTGATGGTTAACCATATTATTAGTAAATAAAATCACATGAAATAACTTTATCGTAATTTGTTTAAAAATTTAAAAATTTAAAAATTTATTAAAAAAGTGGGATAAATTAAAAATTTTAAAACTAAGAATATTATTTATAGAATTTTTTTTTTCATATAAATAAACATAAATATGTAAATTTTAATTTAGATACAGCATTTTTTAAATTTTCATTTAATTAAAAATTATAAATATTTAAAATAAAAATTTGAAAAAAAATAATGCAACTTTTCTTTAAAAATTATATTTTTAAAACTAAACATTTTTTTTTAATTTGCTGAATAAAAATTAGAATAAAACAACTGAAAAAGTCATGTTACAAATTTGAACCATTTATTTTAAACGATTCTTCAGTTATAACAATTTAAATAGGAGAAATGGTAAAAAGAAACAAATATCATGAAGAAAGATGCATTTTAAAAGAAGTCGTTACCATAACAACCATTGCTTGACAGCTAGATTTTAAAAACAAATCAAAACATAAAAATTAATATTTCCTGTTCTAATTAACATATAAACATGATTTAAATGTCATTTTAAGCAGAAAAAACAAAAAACAAAAAAATTAATACTGCAAAATGTTTTTAAAATTTTTGAAGATTTTTTGTGTCTCGGAGCCTCTTTATTTTTAAAATACAAGAGGCTCATAGTTAAACTGATAGTACTCAGTGTTCTGTAGCGTGATCTATTTGAAAGAATGAGCCACATTTTATAAGACGATTAACCCCTCTAACTGAGTATTTCTTTTCCGTTCAATAAATTGAAATATATATATATATATATATATATATATATATAGTGGAGTCAAAAATCTTTAAATGATGAATTAAGCAAATTCGTCTTGTACGAACGGCGCACGGGCAAATCAGTTAAGGTGTTAAAAAAAAAAAAAAAAAAAAAAAAAAAAAAAAAAGGGGGAACGAGGGATCCCGCAAAATAATATTCAGTTCCAAATGTTACCGCTAGGGGCACTGTATAATAGAAAAGATAGTTTTTAAAAATGCAGAATCACCACTGAAGTAAAATTTATTTTATTTACCACATTTAACAATTTTAGCATTGAATCTGCATTTTTTAAAAACATTCTTTTCTATTATACAGCGCCTAATATTCCCCTAAAACTGACTTTAGAAACTCTTGCTGCAAACCACTCCGAGTACTGTCAGTTTAATTATGTATGTAACTTGTATATTAACCCCTTCGCGACGGGAACCTTTTACGAAATTTTTAATGTTTAGCCACCGGTTTTTAAAAACAGAAATTCGTACCTCTTCAAATTGAGAAAATGTTCCCATTAAATAAGACAAATTTTACAGTAAAATTTTACTGGTGGGGATAAACAAGGATTCTTAAATCTTTTTGCGGCACGTATACGTGTCGCTCGTCCCCAAGGGGTTAAAAAAGGGGGAAAAAGAAAAAGCTTTTAATATTTAATACAAATTTTCTTTTTGTCAATAATTCATTTTAATGGTCATAGGCCATTTTTTATATATATATAGTTTTTTTTTTTTTTTCGCTTCAATTACATTTTTCTGAATTTCTTCAATGTTATAAAATAAAATAATGATTTTTGGGGGTTCATCTTTGTTTTCTTGAACAAAAATTAGTTTGAAAATGTTAAGCCTTGAGAGAAAGCGAAATTCCTTAATATGACTTGATGTTGTTTAATTTTTTGAGGTAAATCATCTAACAGGTTGCACTGCTATACTGCATTTTTCACAATTTTCACCGTCGCCCTATCTCAAGACCTAATTCACGAATTTTCATCAAACTTCAGTTTCCGTTACATGTTAACATAAGTTGTTGAAAATTAGGTTTCGGTGTAAATCACCTGAAAAGTGGCGCTTCTATCTTGAATTTTGTATGATTTACGTTATTTTAGCGATAATTATATCGCAAGAACTATTGCATGAAATTTCATATTATTAGAATTCCCATCATAGACCATAAGATTACCATTTAACTTTGGCACTCTGATAACGAATTCTGAAATATTAACATGAATGAAATACAAATTTTGGGATTAACACATCCGACTAGTTAACTTATATGTCTGATGAATTTTAGTATATTTTCAACATTTTGGATAATTACTTTTTTGGCATCATAAAATGTTTAATTTTAATGGGCAATTTTTTATGTTTTAAAATGGTTTATGACAAAAAGTTTTACTATACATATTTATTATATATATGTATTAAAGAATTTGGAATAAATTGATAATTTCTGAAAATTTCCGAAATTATTTACTACAAGTTAATATCGATGTTAGAATATGTCTTCGAAGTCAATATTCAGAAGAGGTCCCGTTGCATTGGCTAAAAGTCATGTAACATCGACTTATGCTCACCACTCAAAACATTGGCAAGAATCAATCGATATTTGCAAATCCGATATTGCAAAATTTATAGCCCATTCTTTTCTTTAAGGTTCGAAACATGAAGAAAACTCTAACGATAGCAGCTTTTGTATTACCGGTTATAATGCAAATTGCAAGATAATTATGTGTAAAATATTTTCTGAATCGTATAATTGTTTCATGAAATGCAAACTATGCAATAATAATAATAATAATAATAATAATAATAATAATAATAATAATAATAATAATAATAATAATAATAATAATAATAATAATAATAATAATAATAATAATAATAATAAAGACAAGCGTAAAGTTCATAAATAATGAAGTCATAGATTTTTGTAAAACTCTTTCATTTTGAATTTTAAAATACAAATGTATCTATAGTATTTACAAAGTATCCTGTGAAAACATTTAAATTTTATTTCCCTTTAATACTTTTATTTTCAATTAAATTTATAATATGATATCATAAACCTATCCTTTTCTTTGAAGTTCGAAACATGAAGAAAATTCTAAAGATAGCATATTTTGTATTACCTATTATAATACAAATTGAAAGATAATTCTATATAAAAAATTTTATGAATCTTATAATTGTTTCATGAAATGCAAAATATGTAATGATAGTAATAATAATAATGATAAAGACAAGCGTGAAGTTCATAAATAATGAAGTCATAAGCTTTTGTAAAATTATTTCATTTTGATTTTTTTAAATACATATGTATTTTTAGTATTTACAAAATAGTCTCTGAAAACATTTAAATTTTATTGTCTTTTAATATTTTTATTTACAATTAAATCTATCATATCATATCATATTTATTACAATACCATAGCTGAAGCAAAATCACATATGTGTTATAATATATGTTTAATTTTAATTTATTACATTACAAAATATATATGTATATATGTACATAATTTTTTCGGAAAATTTTAATCTTTAACCCCTTGATGGGCGGTGAAATATATATTTATTTTTTACCAGAAACTTTTAATGAAATTTTATGTTTGTAACTTTGGCAGCTAACGTGTTAAAGAATTGCCTTTTCTTATTTTAAGTTAAATTTTTCCGGTATCTCCTGCGAGAATTCAATGTTTCAGAGGTATTATTACTTGCCCCTCAAGAGGTTAAGATTTCCGAGACCCCCTAAAAAAAGTTGTACGAAAGGTTTGCAACTACAAAACACTTCTCAGTTGATAGGATACAGTACATTTATTTGCATTGTTCTTATAAGAATTTTGATGTTTCCATAACAGTATTTTTTATTAATTAAACTAATTAATATTGGTTAATTTATAACAAGGTTATTCAATCGGTAAATGAATAATAACAGATCTAATTTTTTCAAATGGATTAAAAAAGCCCTGGCCAGGAATCGAACCAGAGGAGTATTGACTGAAGCCGCCAATTGTCTTCCAACTGAGCCATCTCGCACGAATACTAGAGGACTAATTCATCCAACCAACCTTAACAATAATGTTGGTGGTTTCAGCCCTGGTTCGAATCCTGACCCTCAATTTTTTCATCCACTTAGAAAATGCACATCTGTTAAACTAGTTATTGTTGTATATATTTTATATAAAAAACTCTGACTACCATTATTAAATAAGTTTTATTTAAAAATACATCTAAAAATCAAATTCTTATTATATAAGTTGTTTAGGATATCAAACGTATTTAATTATTAAAGATGTACAAATTTCTGATTTATAATTCGAAACATAATGGATTAATGAAACCTTTTGTATTCTGATACACTACATTATCCAATTCTACTAGAAATAAATTACTTTTATGTAACATGTTTCAATATAGAATTATAGCAACAATTTTTTTATAAGCGTAGGTAAATAGTTTATAAAACAATAAAAAATCAAGCATAAGAAAAAAAATACATTCCTTCCTCGTGTCCAAAAGCGTTCTAAAGTTCTCATTATATATTTATTTATCTCTCTTCAGTGCTTGTTATCTGGAATTTGAAAAATATTTTCCGTGTCAGTCCTCACATTGAGTGAGTTTGGGGGCTTCTTTCGAACGTCGTCTTCTGTCTTCGCCTGTGAGAGAACTTAATCCCGGAAACCATGGGATTTAGTTCAAGCCGTTGCCATAGTTACCACGCGATGCAAGCGCATGTTTAAAGTATATTTTTACACTCTTTGTTTCACGGGGCTTTTATTATCCCTTCATAGTTAACTGCAAAAGAAAAGAAAATATGTTAAATGTAGTCATGATTTGAATACATTTCTGAAGAATCTTAAAATAACCATTCATAATTGTAGTTTTGAATGTTGATGGTTAATAATTGTGAGAACATCAAATAATGTGACTACCAATATGACTATTCATAGAGTGAAAAGAAAGAATAAAGATGAAATATGATGGCTGGGGTGACGCCAAAAAATGCAACATTAAAATCCGCAATATAAAGTGCAAACACAACCGTGTGCTTTCGCAAAAAAAGTAGATAACTTTTAGTAATACAGTTTTTTATTCATTATTTTATGAAATGCTACTTGAGAATGCTTAGATATAAGCAGATCATTTTCATTCAAAGGCCTTTAAATTTGAGCTATAATGTGCATATTGCAGCCTGTTTTTACGGAATGCTGCAACACCATCTATCTCTTTGCTCCATGGTGCATAGCTATCACTTTCTTCTACACTGCTAAAAATTTGAAATTTTTGCTGCATCGTCACTCCACTGCTTATACAGAAAACGATTACTTCACTGTATTATGGAGCATTATCATTGATCAAAATAAAGATATTTTATAAAAGTGGTAGACTGACGATCCAGCAAGAATTTCAAATTTTTCAGAATGTATATAAATAAGATTGCTTACAACAAGAATTAAATATCTGTTCTTGAGATATAGCTGTGGCTATTACTTTCTTCTACACAAATAAGATCGTCTGCATCCAAAATCAAATGACATTCTATTCGTTCTCGAGATATAGTTATTGCGGAAATAGAGAAAAAAATGACATTTCTGATTTAAATGACATTTCTGAAGAATCTTAAAATAAACATTTATAATTGTAGTTTTAAATGTTGATGATTAATAATTATAAGAACATCAAATAATGTGACTACCAATCTATGTGGCTGTTACTTTCTTTTACGCAAATAAAATCGTCTGCATCCAAAAAGGAAACAACGTTCTCGAGATATAGCTATGGCGAAATTGAGAAAAACAGCGATTTAAATAACGCTTCTCAAGAATCTTAAATAAACACTCATAACTGTAATTCTAATTGTTGATGATTAATAATTCCGAGAATATCAAATAATGTGACTACCATTGTGGTTTTTACTTTCTTCTAGATAAACAGTGCTGCCAGATGGGATACTTTTTAAAAATTCAGATTCTTGATTAGCACCACTTTTTTGTAATGGTAAAATTCGCCTTATTTAGTGATGGATTAATAAAGTCTAAAACAAAGGAAATTTTACCGTTCAAAAAAGTGGTGCCAATCAAGAAATCTTAATTAAAAAAAGTAGCCCACTGGCAACACTGTAGATAAATAAAATCGTCTGCAATCAAAATCAAACGACTATCTATTCGTTTTCGCGATATAGTTACTGCAAAAATAAAGAAAAACAGTGATTTAAATAACATTTCTGAAGAATCTTAAAATAAACACTCATAATTGTAATTTTAAATGTTGATGATTAATAATTATAAGAAATCAAATAATGTGACTACCAATGAGGCTATCACTTTCTTTTACATAAATAAGATCGTTTGCAACCAAAATCAAACGATTATCTATTCGTTTTCGAGATATATCTATTGCAGAAATTGTGAAAAACAAAGCATAGCAGCAACATCTCTTGAACATTAAAAACGGCCTATTAGGATTTATTTATACCAAGACATAACACAATATGGATTTTGGTGAAATTCTCCACTTTACATGAAATTCTATGCTTTATATAGTTATCGCAAAAATTGTGACATAGCAGATATAACAGAACCATGTCTTGGGCAATTTACACTAAAACTAATCAGAATCTATTAATATCAAAGTGAAGTTTGATGAAATTCCATGCGTTAGTTCACATAAAACTATAAGCAATCGGGAAAATGTAGCATAGCAGCGCCATTTGTTTTTTGGCGGTTTGGGTGGTTTATACCAAATCTAATCAACACCAATATATGTCAAGGTCTAACATTAATCTGAAGTTTTAATAAATTATGCATTATAGTTTTTGAGATAGAACGTCCATAAAATTTGCATTATATATGTACATACAGACAGACGCATTCTAAATGCAGTCAATTTGTGTTCAGGATATATAGCTATTGCTGAAATTGAAAGAGATAGAGCATATCAGCGGCGCCTGTTGGAAGGTATTTATCCAAGTTTAATAGGATCTATTTATGTCAATGTATAACATAATATAAATTTTGTTGAAATTCTGCACTTTAGATGAATGCTTCATATAATTATAGATAGATGCTTTATACAGTTATCGAGAAAATTGTGACAAATGCAGCCATGTTTTGGACAATTTACACCAAAATCTAATTAGTATCAATTTACGTCAAAGTGAAGTTTCATGAAAATCAATGCATTAATTCAGATACAGATACAGGGAATCGGGGAAAAGTGCAACATTGCCATTTATATTTTGGAGATTTGGGCGATTTATACCAAATCTAAATAACACCAATATATGTAAAGGTCTAACTTTAATCTGAAGTTTGATTAAATTACGTACATTAGTTCTTGAGATAGAGAATTCACTAATTTTGAATCATATACATACAGATAGCTAGCAGATAGACGTATTCTAAATAAAGTAAAATCTCCTAAAACTTACAAATCTTTCAAAAACCTAAAACCAAAAATTTTCCCGAACACAATACTTTCTTCTAGTAATGAAAGAAGAAAGTAAAAAATGAATGCAATATACACATAGCAATAATTATGAAAGGTAATGCTATAATCGGAAATTAATAATAATAAGAACAAAAAGAAAAGGAAAATACAAAAAAGTCGCGTTGTTGGCAGAATTTGTGTATATACTATTCTGGTATTATTAACGCATTCTTATTTTCTTTCTTTTATAAAACTTTTCTTTGTACTCAACCCAACCATCAGATGAAGTTTGTGTTTTCAATTGACAATCGCCTTGTAATTTTTATTTCCCATTTGTTCCATTTTCTTTCCGTAATCAGAGTGGTCTATCCTTTTTCTTTGATTATCGAAGTTCCATTGCATCCCTGAAGAGACAAGCAAAAAGATCATGTTATTTAAATTTTAAGTTTATTGTGCATGAAATACTTCTATAAAAAATAAAAATTTTAATTCAGCTAAAATTTTATAAATATTATAAATCTAAATTGACCAATCTTTTATTATAATAGTATCCAATATAGTTTCTGGTAACAAATTTTTTACACCAAACAAAATGAAAAGGTACTCTGTTGCTAAAAATTGTCTAAAAATAAGTCTGCTTCAAGGAACAAGACCTAAAATATTCCTTCTTCTGTTGAAAACATTTTATTAAACAGATAGTATCTCAAGATATCGACGTTGGCGAAAATAGATTTTCGAAACTAGATATCTATTCCAAAGGAATGTGAAGAAATAGCATTTTCTGTACCATGTTTTCTGCACAAAAATTTACTATATGCGACATTTTGAATTCAACGATGGTTTTGGTTACTTGAACTGCAAATTGTCAATAGTGCATACCTGTTTTGTGGATTTTCCGGAAAAATAATATCTTTAGTTGTGAAGAAAGAATTGTATTCTAGTAACTTTTGACCTCGTCTGGAAAATTTTAGTACATAAAAATAAATAAATAAATAAATAAATAAAAAGTAGTTTCCAGGCATTTTTTGAAACAAAAGAGAAAACTTATAAATTTGTTAAATATTGCAAAATATATTAATATCATTTTGACCGCACAAATTACTCTACTTATTGGACTGGTCCAAAATATTATTTGTAACCATCATAAATAGAGTTTGTTTCTAAAAAAGAAAAATATATAATTAATTAGTAATAATGCATAGGAATAAATATAATATAATATAATATATATAATTAAGATAATTTGCAGTTCAGGTTTTGGTTACCTGAACTGCAAGTTAGCAATAGTGCATACCTGTTTTTGAGTTTTTCCAAGAAAAGTAACATCTTTAGCTGTGAAAAAGGAATTGTATTCCTATAATTCTTGGCCTCGTCTGGAAAATTTTAGCACATAAAGATAAAAGAAAAGTAGTTTTTAGGCATTTTTCGAAACAAAACAGAAAACTTATAAATTTGTTAAATATTAAAAGGTATATGAATATCATTCTGACCGTAGAAATTACTTCACATATCCCAGCAAAATATTATCTGTAATCATCATGAATAGATTTTGTTTCCGAAAAAGAAAATTTATAAAATTCAGGTTTGGTTTATTTTATGACGGCCGATTATCTACGCAAAGGATATAGGCCCTAAAGGGGGATGGGGTGTCTTCCGTGGGGGTCTTTCAAAGGGAGCCTAATCTCTATTCACTCAAGAAAATCCAAGGTTCGAAGAAATCCACGGAAAACTCCCAACGATTAGGCCGACGGCCGCGATTGGGTTCGAACCCAGCACCTGCCATCTACCAGTTGAGAGGTCAGAATCTGTCGGCCACTGGTGGGGCCTATAAAATTCAGGATGTATATATATTTGTCCTGAAGAATACAAAAAACACTGAATATTTTTAATATATGTTTTTTTGATAAAGTTACATATCATTAAATACTCAAAATAAATTTACAACGCACGATATATTTTAAAAATAGAAATGTGCTTTATATGCTTTCAATTATTCAGTTTCTCTAATTGAAATCTTTTTGCAGTATTTTTCAGTAATGAATATAAATGTTCTACGACATTATTTCTTTAGATTTCAAATATTCTCTCTTATTTATGTCTTAGAATATGCTATAGCATTTCACTGTACTTAATTAACGATAACGTATTTAGGAGTAGTTTTTTTTTGTTAATATTCAACAAACAGCTGTAAAATATGGATTACGTTTTAATGATTTTTTTCATAAATATTTAGCCAAAATAAAATTGATAATCAACGCATTTTCATCTGCATAGATGATTAATAATGCACAACTGCAACATGTTGTTTTAAGAAAGCTCCCATTTGCTTCATATGGTATTTGTAGATTATACTGAATTTTACTCATATATACAGTCGACTTTCGTTAATTCGAAATCGGATAAATCGAATCTTCGCTTAATTCGAACTAAAAATGAAGTCTCAAAATTTTCAATAGCAGAATAAGGTTAAAATTTTTCATTTATTCGAAAACATTTTCTCTTGGCTTCGTTTAATTTGAATTAACCAGATTCCGATTTTTCAATTTTTCTTACTTCTCCCTGGTTTTAGATCCTTGAAATAACTTTCTTTCTTTCATTTTTGTCAGAATTATTCTAAACAAGTATATATATAGTCCCACGAGTTTTATATCCACTTTTTAGTGCCCCGTCTGTCCATCCATGTCACCCCCACCCCATATCTTCGTTTGTGCTTATGTTCCTAATCCCTTAATTAGTTTATGTATTTATATCTTTTAATTTAATGTTAAGTCCTATTCTAATGATAGCAATCGATATATGTTTAAAAAATACTCTAACATTAATTTCTCTAACATACTTTTCATAATCCGAACTCTGGATAATTCGAACATTTCTTGTGGTCTCGGCGAGTTCGAATTAACGAGAGCCTACTGTACTTGTATAGTATTTCTTAAAAAAGATCATGCTAATTTGTCTGCTGTATGACAGGCCATTGCCTCACATCTGCAAGCACGTCATTAGCTTGACAAAGTTATTTTAATGCAGGTTTTAGCTCTTTCGGATATTACCGGTTACGTTAAAGGCATTCTTTATACCATCACGTGATTTAAACTTACATAATTTTTGGTTTTGGTGATAACGAAGATTAAATCAGGGTCAGTCGTGAAAACACAAAAATAATTGCACGAATTCAAGATATATTTCTCGGAACATGTTCTACATTTATGGACAACATACTGTATCGAATACGTCTTGATGAGACAATTCCCTATAGGGAATTGTTAACATTTTAACAATGACATTTTAACAATATATTGTTAAAATTCTGTAGTTTTAGGTGCATAGTCACTGCACTGCTTTTTTAGAAAACGATTATTTTACTATATTATGAAGCATTTTCTTGGGTCAAAATAGATATGTTCTATAAAAGCGGTGGTAGCTCTGCAGCTGAAGCTACTGATTTTTAACAGTGTTGTGTAGTTTTCTTTTAATTTTTTAAGGAAAAGTAAAAATTAGTGCCATTGTATGCAGGGCTGCCACAGGTAGCTAATTTTACATTCCGATTACACCAGTATTTTTCTAATATAAATATTGAAGAAAATTTCTGTTCTAAATGTTACCAAAGTGTATGTTAAAGACTTCTGTCTGCAGAAAGTCTTTCCAGTTAGAATTAAAAATAATCGTTTGTAGAAGAGTTGTGTATACAGTAGAACCTCGATCCATCGTTTTTCAAGGGGTGCGAAAAAAAAAGACAATTGCGGAATAACTTCAAAATACAAATAATAATAATAATAATAATAATAATAATAATAATAATAATAATAATAATAATAATAATAATAATAATGTTTATGCATTGTTAATGCATACAATGTATACAGTATACTAATACAATATACTAATTTGTTGCTTACTAAACTGAAAAAAATCGAAGTAATAGAAAATTGATATTTATTTTAAAAAATCAATAATTTTGTTTGGTTTTTCGTTTCTTTTTTTTAAATAAAAAAATAAATTTTCAAGATATACAACATTTTTCTGGTCATTTTTTGTAATTTTATATGTATATATAAAAGTTTATACTGTTTCATATGGCGCAATTGCGTCAGACAGAGTTGACACAGATGGCTCAGCTTCATCGACATGAACTTTATCCTCTGCTTCTTCACCATTATTTTAATTTTTTGCATTACCACACATTTCTCCTGTTTTTAGAACATCACAAGTCGCAACATCTTGATCAATGAAAACATAATCACATCCTCTGCTACTTACATCCACTGTTCATCAGCATTATTGTCACCATCTTGAATATAAACAGCACAAATGAGTTATTTTAGAATAAAAGAGATAATTCCAGTTTGTACGTCACATGGTTTTCCATGACTTTCAATTTCATTTCGGCGAAAAGAAAAATTTTACAACGATAAACGCGGAAATACGACTTTTGAACAACGATGCTTGCGGGTTTCGTTAACATTATTTAAATATAGTTTGTGCAGGGACTATAGAAATAAAACGATCAATCCGGGAAAACGATGGATGCTGGAACGATAGATGGGGGTTTCACTGTATAATTATTTTTATCGCTTGTTAAGCATCTTTCACAATCTATCAATAAAACGCCCTTCGAGTTTCACATCCTTTTAACCACTTAAATGACCAATATTTTTGAAAAAAAAATCTTTAAACAATACCTATTTTTTCATAGCTTTTACAGAATCTTTAATCTTTTACCATCAGTTTTTCAAAACAGTAATAGGTGTCTAATTGAATCGGTAAAAATTCTCGGATTAAATAATACAAAATTTATAATTAAAATTTACTGGTGAGAATAATAAATCGTGACTGGAATATGTATGCCCGTACGTTGTACATTCACGATTGACAAAAACACGTTGCCAATATGACGTACGGGCAAATTAAGGAAGCGGTTGCTAAAAAGTTACCGTTATTGACATCTGTGACTATAGGATTTTAATCACTTAATCGTCGCGACCGAGACATTCACGGGCTGCAAGCTTCACGGCTTTTATTCAAAATTGTTTGATTCCCACCAATTTTATAAAATAGTGTAATTGGTTTTATTCAGGTATCGTGTTACTTGTCATTAAAAAAAGATGAATTTTTTTTTTCAAAAAAAATGGTGGCAATAATGAATTTGAATTTTTAAACCGTAATTTAATGCGACCATTAAGCGGTTAATTATGTGCATCCTTGTATTTAGTTATACGCAAATTCCGTTTCTAAATTAGAGCTTCATGCGTTTAGAGAGGACGTATGTAAAATTCGTGTAGGCACAGAAACCTGACATTACCATGCCTCGTGTTTTGTGTTGGACACACAGAGGGCTTCCTTTATGCAGATAGCATCAGCCGCGGGTCTTCCAAGTTTCCCATCTGGCAGGAGTTTCTTAACTGCACGCACACTCCATTCTGTATGTGCTTGATAAATAAATACGAAAATAAATGTATTGCCCAACAGCATCACATAGAAGTATTGTGTGCTAAATATCCCTTATCTCACTGTTCTTGTGAAACATATGTAGAGCTTCTAAACCGTTATATGATGGCTGTCAGAGTTTTTCATTTTATTTCAGATAGATACATTTATTGGATTTCTACAAAATCATTTTTTTTCTGTTCCTTGAAGAAAACTGTTAAGAAAAATAACTAAAACATTGCATGTTTGCATGTTCGCACGTTACCATGTAATGGAAGAAATATATTTTATCACAAACGTTTAAAAAAAATGCAATATTTTTTAATAGTACTTTTTATCTGTATTTAAATATATTTTTTCGTATGTGTGTATTCCTGTATATACGGCGTTGGATAACATATATATAATACATATAATATATTTTATAATACATAAAATACATGTTAATATATATACATATATATAGTCTGTGTTTTCACAGAATGCTGCTACTTTTTTGTAAAACTTGCTCGCAATGATATTACTCATGACGTCGCGCGCGTCTGATTGGTAAGGGGAAAAATGTCAAGTAAAAAGGTCCAATGAGAATAATTCTGCAAAGAATTCTGTTAAAAATGAGTGATGAACTAAAAATAATGAGGACTAACAAATTTCCTATGGTGGGAAAGATCAAGATCATAGAATAAAAATGAATAAAAAAGAAAAAGAAAGAAATAGCTCTTATAAAAACATTCGAATTCACACTAAATAATAGAAATTGGTCAAAAATGATGAGGCAATTTAGAAATAAATTAAAAGCTTTTTGTTTCAGTAAATTGATCAAGGTAATAATTAATTTAAAACGAATTTAAAAGAATTAATGGTAGAAATTAAAGAATAAGAAATTGGTAAATATGCAGCAATTTAGCGTAATAAAAAATAAATAAAAAGAGATATCGCGAAGTAAAAATTAAATATATAAAAATTAGCATATATATATATATATATATATATCGTGTGAAAGATCTCGTACCACCGAACTTGAAAATACATTTCTTTTAATTTTAAGTGTTATATATTCAGAGCAATGGAAAAATATTTCCTGTCGTTCTCTATTTCCAAATCTACAAAAACTAAAATTATATATATATAATAGAAATTGGTTATATATATATATATATATATATATAAACGGAGGTATTACGAATTTATTTAAGCTGTGAAGGGAAACCACGGCTATTATCCTAGGTCACCTAATTTTTGAAGAAATCGCATTTTTCCGTTACACTCAAATTTCATGTGTTCTCAGCAAGAGAGTTAAAGGGCGCTCGATGTATCTATCGTCGTGGGATGCATAAAAGAATTGTTTGTAATTATTTTCGAAAAAAAAATTGTCGGTAATAGGCCGAGACGCCATTGGCTTTTAAAATCTAGATAATAACTGTAAATTATCTATTTGCTTAACGCGATGCCTAGTAGTAGTAGAAAAGAAATAAACGCTAAATTATATATTTAACATTCTGAAACCTCTGTACTCGAATAATAGTCGTGCTTGACCAATTATTTTATTTATAGTCATTTATTATTTATCTTAAAAGTGTGTGGGTTTTTTTTTCAACTCTTCTCTTGTGAAGAACCTTTAATTTGACTTAAGTAAACATACAAATTCTTCTTTAAATTATATACCTGCTAAGAAAAGCGCACAAGTGCAATATAGTTCGCCAAAATAAAGAAAACAAACTCAAATATACGAATGCCCGTAAAATACTTAAACAAACAAGATTTTTTTTTTAAATTATTTATTTATTTATTTATTGTATTTTATTTTACTTTATTTTTACTTTATAAGTTTGTTTTCTCAAATAATTTCGTCAAAATTCACATTAAATTGACAACATAAATAGTAAATGAATAGTTTTATCAAAATAATGGTTGTTATTAGTATAAACATTAGATTCTTCAAAGAAATGTTAATTAAAAAAATTTATAAAGATACTGGCTGTAGAAATATTATAAAGCCTACTTTTAACGGTAAACTGTTGTGAGTTTTGTTGCTTTGGTTGTGTGCAAACCGAAATATGCAAATGTGATATCGTAGCGGTATTTTGTATGTATATGTGTATTTGTGTGCCGTTTTATTTGTTATGCATCATCTGTGAAGAAATGGAAATATTTAAAAGATCATCACTCCGAGAAATTAATATTTTAATATGTGAAATTTCAGTGAATTTTTTTGAGCAGGCCTACAAAATGGTTCTACGTTGGGCGCCATTTTGTAGGCTAGCTCAAAAAAGTTCTCAGAAATTTCGTATATTAAATTATTAATTTTTCGAAGATGTAGCGCGCACAATCCGCTTTAAAAATAGACGTTACCGCGTCAAGTGACCGTGAGCTATGCTGAATATGAAATGTAGCTAATTCTATTCGAAGTTGTTGTGAATTCTGTTGTTTTGGTTGTGTGCAAATTCAAATATGTAAAAATATGTTTTAGCACTATTTTGTATATATATATTTGTGTGCCATCATAATTGTTCTTTGCCTTCGGTAATAAAATAAAAATATTTAAATAGTTATCGCATCGAAAAATTAATATTTCAATATGTGAAACTTCTGTGAACTTTTTTGAACTAGCCTACAAAAACTGTATAAAACAGATTTATATATATATATATATATATATATGTATGTATATACAGGGTTAGCAAAATAGTACGTTTTCCATTTGCGAGTGCTCTAGGATACGTTCTATTGGTTCAAACGAGATAAAATTTGAAATAGTACAAAAGTCAAACGATAGACGGCGCTGTAATACAAATGAAAACATTTAACATTCTTTCTATTCACATTTAAATCACATATTTCAAGATTTGATAGTCTTTAAAAATGTTAAATAATGTAAAAAAGTATTAATAAAAAGTTGTATGCCTCTCTTCACTTTAAAGAACGTATAACATTTATCAGTAAATTTAAAATAGACTTAACCCTTTAACTGGTTAATTCATTTCCGTTCAATAAATTGAAAATAGCGAATTCACACCACTATTATTTAAATAAAATATTCGTAAAATTTAGTCTAAACTTTTCCGCTTTACAATAGTATGAAAATTTTCTTTAAAATAATAGTAGTGTCAAAAAGCTCTAAATGATGCAAGTTCGGGCACACCAGTTAAGGGGTTAATTTTCAATCGTTTGGTACTACTTTTGGAAGTTTAGAAATTGAAAGTTTGTGACACCCTTCATGTATATGTGATAAATCTGAGCATAGAGTTAGTCTCCAGGTTATTATTATTATTTTAAATACTATAATAAAAGTATATGATGGTGCGTTAAATTTTATCGTTTTACATTATATATATCAGTAAAAAATATGCTCCATCTGTCCTGAATTAGTTACTGCGTTGAATAATTTTGTACTGATTATTAAAACTGACGATTTAATAATTTTGTTTTGGCATTTTTCAACGATTTCAAAGTGCTATGATATTAATCACCAACATTTCCTTACCAAGTATTCTCTCTTTAAATCTGTACAATTTTTTATTTTTTAAATCCTGTGTTCGCACTCTATTAAGCCACGCCCAATTTCGTAAGGATTCTTCCAGAAGTAGTTGTATAAAACTATCTTCTAGCTAATGAATGGTGAATTCCTTAGTTGGAAAATAGTTTTTGTGGTATATTCATGGTAGAGTCTTTATAAAATGGGGCGTGGCTTAAAGCGTATATACCCTGTAAATTGCTTCGAAAATTTTGTCCCAGAATTAGTTTTACATTTGAGAGAGGTAAAAAATTAGAATGAAAATACGAAGTTGGGATAATTTTAATATAAAATAGAACAATTTTAACTGATATTTAAGTAATTCCTTGTAGATAATGAAGCTTAAGGATTATATGCCAGGTTTGGCATCGGGAAGCTATTTATGACTCCACCTATTTGAAATACAGCAAATAATTTGGGACAAAATTTCAGACCTAAATGTAACTACTAATTTGGGAATAGGAGGGAGTATATATTAAATGTAATATTAGATAAATCTAAAAATCCATAAGCAGGTTTTGTGTCGCATAAATTTGAAAATTGAGAAAAAAATATATTAGACAAAAATGCTAATATCTAAAAAAGTCGTAAGGATTTAATTTTTTTTTTTTAACTTTTCAGAGAATAATACTTTTAAAGTTTAAAAAAAGTTAAAAAGTATGTTTCAGAAGTATTTGCGTTTCTTTTAATTTCTGTAGTGCACTTTTGAAGGCGCCTTCCTAAACTTTAAGAATTGTTGAACTATACCAATTTAAATATTTATTGTTTTACATGCTATTTTATCCCTTGAATTCACGGTTTAAAATTTCATAGGTGGTGACATTATGTTTTCGTTGATAAGTTGCACTTATATGTTTCCTTTTTTTCTTTCTTTATTTTATAGTGTACTTCAAATACAATATCAATTTAAATATCTAGTATTTTATATTTTCTTTAGTCTCCTGAATTTATGATTTAAATTTATATTTAACTTTCCTCTTCTTTCTTATTAATAATATATATGTATATATATATATATAACAAGATAATTTTTCTGGGCTAAATTTTATGTTAAATATTTCTTAAATATGTCAGCAGCGAATAAACGAAAGTTATTACCTAGCTATATTTTGACAGTCTAGAAAAAACACCCTGAATACATTTCGGGCATCATTTACGTCACTTTTGCAATATATGCATTTCGCACCAGGAAATTTTGTCTGGAATCTGTTGACATGGTATTGTGATTCCCCAGGATATTTGAGAAGCTAGCGGCTTTTCCAAAATAGCATGTTTAAATAAACTTTTGTTACATTATTTTATGCAGATTTAAACTAAAAACATTTTTAAAAGTTGAAACATTTTTAATATGAGTGTTTTTAAATATAAATACATATATATATGGCACAAAAGGAAGCTGATTTGAGATTAACATCTTTAAATTAAAATTTATCTACTCACGAAAATGTTCATGAGAAAATCATAGTAGCTGTTATTTTCTTTCTGAAATAGAGTTTATTTTTTATGTATTTTATGTTACAAGCGGCGAATAATTTTGTATATAAAATGCATTTTACGCATCATTCAGTCAAAAAAGAAATTATATTTTAAGTTTGATTTTTTTTATCATTTTAAAAAATTATTTTACTTTATGCTGTATGTTTAACAATACGGACTGTTTCTAAATGAATTCGGGGATTTAACGCTTGGTAATATCTATTACATAAAACTTAAAATTATAATTAATACAAAAAATGAAAGAGCATTAGAGCATTAAATAGTTTTACCTACAAGGTTTCAAGCGTTCAATGAGAGCACTTTTCGTTGCACGGCGCACATTAAGTGGTTAGTTCAGTTCTTCCCAAACGTTGATTAGCATAGAAGTTCTGTTTAGACGTTCACCCGATCTGACGCCATATGATTTCTACCTGTGTTATTCATAAAGCATCGGGTGTATATTCCTTTACTACTAGCTGACCATTGCAGCTGTTACAACAATGACCCCACAAACACTAATCAACTTTTGGACAGAACTGAGATATCGACTTGATGTGTACTGCATGACGAAATATGCTCACATTGAACACTTGTAAGCGTGTAGGTAAAACCATTCGAGATTCTCTTACATTTTATGTATTAATTATAATTTTAAGTTTTATGTAATAAATACTAACAAGCGTTAAAACCCCTATATTCGTGTGTAACTTTTGTTTGTTAATACTTGTTTTAAAGCGATCTCATGCACAAAAAGTAATAATTATACAATTTATTAAAAACTATAACATTTTCAATTGTACTTTTATTCTATATACTTTTATTTACTCATTTATTCACTTAGACAGGACATGAAAACTTTTATTTGCATACAAATCGACATTGAAATTATTCCGTTCCTAAAAATGATATTTATTGTGTTTTTAATTGCGCACATGTCCATAGCAAAGTTTCTTCTGTAAAACTCTAATGCTCTTTAAATTGAAAATTTTAATCCCTTTCCATTATTTTTATTGTGATTTTTTTCTTTTGCACTTGTTCATATTCAAAATTTCTCCTCTGATATAAATTTCATAGTAAAGATAAAACATTCTAAAGAAAAAATTAAAATCCCATATTTTTGTTTGTTTCTTGCATTTTTAAATGCACGCATCATCAAACACAAAATTTCTCTTATAAAACTAGTTTTATAACAGGTCTCGAGCTGTCTAAAGGAAAAAAAAATACCCATTTTGTTGTTTTTATTGCGTTTATTTATATGCGCTGCTGCACATGTTGTTCATACTCAAAATTTCCTTTGTTAAACTTATTTCTTAACAAGTATCGAGCTCCGTAAAGAGAAAATTTAAAATTCCCTGTTTCTATGATAATTTTCTTTCTAACTGCGCACATACTCATGCATAAAATTTATCCGATAAAACTAGTTTTGCATTATGTCTTGAGCTCTCTAAAGGTAAAATTAAAGACTCATTTTGTTATTTTTATTGCGTTTATTTAAATGCGCTCTTGCACATTTTCATACTCAAATTTCCCGCTGTTAAACTAGTTTCTTAGCAAGTCTAAAGCTCCGTAAAAAAGAAAATTAAAATCCCCCTTTTTCTATGATCATTTTCTTTTTAATTGCACACATGCTCATGCGTAAAATTTATCCGATAAAACTAGTTTTGCATTATGTCTTGAGCTCTCTAAAGGTAAAATTAAAGACTCATTTTGTTATTTTTATTGCGTTTATTTAAATGCGCTCTTGCACATGTTCATACTCAAATTTCCCCCTGTTAAACTAGTTTCTTAGCAAGTCTAAAGCTCCGTAAAAAGAAAATTAAAATCCCCCTTTTTCTATGATCATTTTCTTTTTAATTGCACACATGTTCATGCGTAAAATTTATCCGATAAAACTAGTTTTGCATTATGTCTTGAGCTCTCTAAAGGAAAAATTAAAGACCCGTTTTGTTATTTTTATTGCGTTTATTTAAATGCGGTCTTGCACATGTTCATACTCAAAATTTCCCCTATTAAACTAGTTTCTTAGCAAGTCTCAAGCTCCGTAAAAAGAAAATTAAAATCCCCCTTTTTCTATGATCATTTTCTTTTTAATTCCACACATGTTCATGCGTAAAATTTATCCGATAAAACTAGTTTTGCCTTATGTCTTGAGCTCTCTAAAGGGAAAATTAAAGACCCGTTTTGTTATTTTTATTGCGTTTATTTAAATGCGGTCTTGCACATGTTCATACTCAAATTTCCCCCTGTTAAACTAGTTTCTTAGCAAGTCTAAAGCTCCGTAAAAAGAAAATTAAAATCCCCCTTTTTCTATGATCATTTTCTTTTTAATTGCACACATGTTCATGCGTAAAATTTATCCGATAAAACTAGTTTTGCATTATGTCTTGAGCTCTCTAAAGGAAAAATTAAAGACCCGTTTTGTTATTTTTATTGCGTTTATTTAAATGCGGTCTTGCACATGTTCATACTCAAAATTTCCCCTATTAAACTAGTTTCTTAGCAATTCTCAAGCTCCGTAAAAAGAAAATTAAAATCCCCCTTTTTCTATGATCATTTTCTTTTTAATTCCACACATGTTCATGCGTAAAATTTATCCGATAAAACTAGTTTTGCATTATGTCTTGAGCTCTCTAAAGGTAAAATTAAAGACTCATTTTGTTATTTTTATTGCGTTTATTTAAATGCGCTCTTGCACATGTTCATACTCAAATTTCCCCCTGTTAAACTAGTTTCTTAGCAAGTCTAAAGCTCCGTAAAAAGAAAATTAAAATCCCCCTTTTTCTATGATCATTTTCTTTTTAATTGCACCCATGTTCATGCGTAAAATTTATCCGGTAAAACTAGTTTTGCATTATGTCTTGAGCTCTCTAAAGGAACAATTAAAGACCCGTTTTGTTATTTTTATTGCGTTTATTTAAATGCGGTCTTGCACATTTTCATACTCAAAATTTCCCCTGTTAAACTAGTTTCTTAGCAAGTCTCAAGCTCCGTAAAAAGAAAATTAAAATCCCCCTTTTTCTATGATCATTTTCTTTTTAATTGCACACATGTTCATGCGTAAAATTTATCCGATAAAACGAGTTTTGCATTATGTCTTGAGCTCTCTAAAGGGAAAATTAAAGACCCGTTTTTTTTTTTTTTTTTTTTTTTTTCGTTTTTAAATACGCTCCTGCACATGTTCATATCATAAAATTCCTCCTGTTAAACTAGTTTCTTAGCAAGTCTCTAGCTCCGTATAGAGAAAATTTAAAAGACTCTTTATCTATGTTCATTTTCTTTTTAACTGCGCTCATGTGCAGGTGTAAATTGTCGCCTGTAAAACTAGTTTTACACCATCTCTGGAGCTCTCTAAAGGGAAAATTAAAAACCCTTCTTGTTATTTTTATTGCATTTTTAAATGCGCTTCAGCAGTTCATTTTCAAAATTCCTCCTGATAAACTAGTTTCTAAGCAAATCTCGATCTCCCTAAAGAGAAAATTTCAAATCCATAAAACTTGTTCAATAGTAGTTCTCGATTGTTCGAACTGGAAAATTTAAAAAGCGTTCTGTTATGTAATATGTCTCTATAAAGATGTAATAATGTGATTTGAAAAAAAAAATAATTGTCTACGTTTTAATGAATATTGATTATATAATAACAATAGTAAATAATAAGAATAAATAATGATAATAATAATAACTATAATTATAATATTAATTACAATTATAATAACAAATAATAGTAATTATTACAGTAATAGTAATTATTAATTATTAACCTCGTTAACAAGACCCTCAAAGGGAGTCGAAATTTTGTTCATGTTAAAACTAATTCATGTCATCAGTATCAAATCTTTGTATTATTTTTTATAGGGGACTGTTAAAAAAATTCAAGCTAAAAGGAATTCGCGCTAAGCATGTTCATGTTAACGAGGTTTGATTATATTATAATTATAATATAAATTATAATGATAATAACAAATAATAATAACTCCGATCTGTTAAATAAAGTTTAAAAAATAAACATTTCTAGCCCACCCTTCCTATTATATAAAGTATGCAATCAGTAAAAACGCAAACATTCTTCTGAAATGTTAAACCTATGGGGTTAGAATGTATACATATTTTTCAAATTTCTACTAACGGAAAATTACAATTTCTGACCTGTTTTCTGTATGCTCTTTTTTTTTTTTTTTTTTTTTTTTTTTGGAGAATGTTTCTTTTTCTTTCTTTTTTTTTCTTCTTTTATTTATTTATTTATTTATTTTTGACAAAATGTTTTTAAAATGCGTATTTAATTTTATATTTTAAGCATTATTTTCTAAGTGAAGCAGGCACGTTGTAAGGAGGATTTTAACTTATTAAATAAAACAAAGTGTTGTAAAAATATTTTGTCTAATAAACGAGAAAGAAAGATTTGTCAAGAAGAGAGTATGTAAAAAAAAAAAAAAAAAAAAAAAAAAAAAAAAAAAAAAAAAAAAAAGTTTTTCGATGTTTTTTAAACCCTCGGGTTTAACATTAAAGATGGAATTTTCCACCCTGAATGATGAGGAGTTTTAAGTTGTTATGCTTAGTGCCAGTTTAATAAAAAAAAATGGTAGACAAAATCTAGACTGAACAATTTTGCTTCAGGTATAACTATATTTTACATCTGATATGAGATGGCATATTTTCAAAATAAGCATGTAGCAAATTAATTATTACAATTCAAAGATCTGCTTTAGATATAGATTTCAAATTTTGGATTTGAAACTTGAACTTTTAGGTTACTAATTTATCGTCTTTAAAAATCCTCAGGTAAGATATCTTAGGTATTTTAATAACGGGACGATAACGCCTCCAGAACATGACGTCATTAAAAGAGGGCGAACATTCATTTTTGAGCACGGGTGTCATTATACACACATAATCCTTGTTCGTCCCTCATAATAGGGCCTCGTTACCACTTTCAGAAGCTTCGAGAGGCGTGAAAGAGACAGATATCTCGGCCGATGCACCCCTAACGAAGTGTAGAAAAGGGTGGCCCTTTTAATGGCAAGCCCCTCCTTTCTTACTCCTATTGTTCTGAAAAGGCCTTAGCAACCCGGCGGCCATCTTGTAATTCAATCTGGGGAAAACCTCTAACGAGAGAAAACCGGAGGACCGGAAAAGCGATCTAGGGGATTTTCTTGCTGACGAAGGCTCCCCCCCCACACCCTCACCTGAAGTCTATCCCTGGCCCCCTACGCTACTGAAAACGGCCCGGGATTGCTGAAGGCCTCAAAGAAGAATTCGTCAGCAGCGACTAAAACTTTCCGAAATTTGTGTAGATTGTATAGTAACTTTATTTGATGAGGATCCCAAAAGAGAAAAGGAGATAGGTGGTGGTGGGTGGAGGAGATTGAAGGATCGGCCGAAAATGTCTTTCAGCAATTTTGAGTAGCGTTAAAAATTTGAAGAATGTCGCTCCGGGTCAGAAGAGACTATAATACGCAAGGGAAGCGAATGGATACATATGATATGATGTTTTAATGAAACGTGAGGATAAAAAAATGCTGACTTATTTTATATCTTCACTGAGTTATTAAATTTTGAAAATAATGGTTATCTGTATATATATAGATAGTAGAATGGTGCGAGGGATTGAAATATCGCAAACATAACTTGATTTGGATTTTGCTCCAATGGTTTTACTTCAAATAGAAAGTTAATATATTTTTGGTATTGGAGGGAAAATGAAATTATAGTGTTGAATAATTCTGGAAGTACTCTCGAGTTTTGTTTCTATAAAACTTATTTTTACAAATAGCTTGTGGGAAGATGTAGATTATTTATGTCTGGAAACAAAATTAGCTTGTTTCAATAAGAGTTGCGTGTATAAGGTGAAGTTTGACATTTCTATTTCTAATTTTACTCGCAAAAAAATGCTCGATATAGAAGAACGAATCTTTTCGTAGTTGTGGAATTTTATTGATTTTACATTAAGATAATATGTAAAATGCTTTATGTGGACAATGTAAAATATCATTATTCATTTGTAATAATTATAAATCAGTTTTTATAAATATATGGCAAATTGTCGCAATTATACATAAAGTGAGAATTAATGTAAATACATAAGGACAAAAACTTTGAAGGATTGACATTTGTTATTACATTTTTTGAAAGGTGTTTTGCACGAGTTAAAAAAAAAGTCCATGAATATGTGAGGAAAAAATCTTAGAGTTATTATTATTATTATTATTATTATTATTATTATTATTATTATTATTATTATTATTATTATTATTATTATTATTATTATTATTATTATTATTATTATTATTATTTAGTTTTAACAATTAAGTAATAGACATTTTACAAAATTTAAATTCATTTTTACGTGAATATAAATTACGCGAATCATAATTTGAATAATTCAAATTTTTCTGAAAAGCATAAATTTTAATTCACATTTTGAAACAATAATCATAAATATATTAATAAATTTTTCGAGAGTATACATAAATATAAGCGTTTATTATAAGTGAATTATTATTATAAATTTGTATTTCCTGTCTTTTTATCAGTAAAATGTGAAATACGAAGTCTATTCATCAGATGAATTCATGTGTATTAATATCAATTAAAGCTGTTGAGCATTCAAACAACCTCCTCTAATTTTAAACCTTGTGTGTGAAATGTATTTGTATTTTTAATTCACATGCTATGAAAGCTTGAAAGCTAATGTGCTCAAAGGGGCAATATGTATGTAGGCGTGTACGTAAAGCGGTATCTCATGATAAAAATATCCGATTTGCTTAAAATTTTAGATACAATTTTAATCTGATAAGGCGCTTCCATGATTAGTTTTGGGAGATCATTGGATTAATATATGGGGAAGACGGGGATCTGAAAGCCCCCCCCCCCCACCACCTTTAATTCTTTAATTTAGATAAATGGGTTTGTCATGCTTAATTATCAGATTTCATTCAAACTTTAGATATAGAATCAATCTGGAAAATTTATATCGCCTCAACAACATAATTATTCATGAGAATTATTTAAAAAGTGATTTTATTTTTTAATTATTACCTCATTTTATTAAATGTTTCTTTTAGATTATAAAATGTTTATGACAGGGATATAAAGAATAATTTTATTTTAATGTTATTTTATACATTAAAATAACATTATGTATTTTAATAATTTTATTATTAAAATAACATTATTAAAATACTTAATAATGTTATTTATTATTAATATTATTACGTTATATAACGTTAATAATAACATAATATAACATATTATGTTATATTATTATGTTAACATAATATATAATATTATGTTAACATAATATTAACTTTATATTGTGTTGCCTTTATATTAACTTTATAAGTTAATATAAGGTAATAAAGTAGTATAAGTAGTTAATAAAGTTAACATAATATTAACTTTATTAACTTTAATGAAAGAAAATAAATGTATTACTTTTTTAATCATTTAAAAAGAAATAAAAAATGCGTAATGCAATTTTAATTATCTAAAGTATCAAATTTTGATAAAAGTAGAATCGTTTAAATGCTTTATCGTTAAACAGAATAAAGTCTTTTAAAGGAATCTAAATATTTTTAAACAAATCGGCTTAAGCGTTTATTATAAGATTAACACAATACTTAACATCCTTGTAAGAGAAATTCAGATTTGATATCACATTATTTCCACTTGTCTCAGATTTTAAATGGAATTTTTAATGGATATTAAAGACGTTTACGAACAATGAAATATATTTCTTTAAATCCATAAATTATTTTCATTTATAATGAAAGCAGAAATTGAATACAGGCTTCTGGATTAATGTATCGCATAGTTTAAAATAATAAAATTATCTTTAAAGGATATTATTTATTTATTGATTACTTAAAATGAGACAATAATACCATAAAAAATAATTTAATTAATAAACCAAATATTGTTGTTTATTTCTTTTTGTATTGAGAAGTTTTTCTTTATAAGCATTTATGGGAAAATAACTTTTTCTTTCCCATCTACCTTTAAAAATTGAAGAAATAATGGTTAAATGGAAGATTGGTCAATATTGTCTGCAGTACATGGTATTGTAGCCATTTGACTGTATTCTAACACAAAACTTTATCGCATGTTTATCCTAATAATATACGTGGTATATCCACAAAGTAAGTTCCGTTTGCTTACATAAAAAAACGTGTACAGATGCAGAAAACTTTTTTATTGCACAAAAATCTAAGACTGTGGAACTACTTTCCTACATAGCTTCCGAAATTTTGTAGGCATTTGTCATAGCGTACTACAAGGTTTTGTATGCCTTCTTCATAGAAGGTTGCCGCCTGTGTTTTCAACCATGTGTTTCGAAATTTTAATTTTTCAGTAACAATTTCAAGAATTAGTGATCGTGAGATTTGCGGAAATTCCACAGCAAGAGCACTAATGTAAACTTACGGTTTTGCTAAACCTTCTCTTCAATTGCGTGAACCAGTTCATCAGTAACAAAGACTGGCGTCTACTTCGTTCTTCATCATCACGTCCTTCATTAAACTGTTAGACCCATCTTTTAACCATTGAATCACTCATAGCATTTTTTCCGTAAACCTCGCAGATTTGCCGATAAATTTAACTTGATTTAACTTTCTTTGTATTGAGAAAACGAATCACAGATCTGATTTCACAAGCGGCGGCATTTTCAATTAAGGCTGACATTCTAAAGAAGCACTACAAATAACATGTCGGCAGCAGTGATCTGAAAGTGTCGTACATTTCTTTTTCTTCAGTCAGAGTAACAGCCGCGCATGCTCGGAACTGCGATCGCAGTGCTGCTGCGGATAGAAATAAAAACGGAACTTACTTTGCGGATATACCTAGTAATAATGAAAAAGAACAATAAAAAAAGTTTTACTTTTTCCTCTTTATCTCTTACATATTTATAGAAGCTTTTATTTAATTTGTCTTGTTTCTTTTTTTAGCTGAAATCATGTAATTCAATTTTAATACATTGCACGTGCTAAAATTGATCCAATTTTTGGTGCATTTTTGCTGACAATGCAATTTTATATAAAATAAATAATAAATAAAATTTGTATCCGCCACAACTTAGGAATTAAAAATGGGAGGTTAATGAGGATTCTAAATGTCATGATTTATGTGTTCACGTAAAAGCCATTGATTACTTCGAAAATGATGTAATGTTGTTCTTCGTTTGAACCGTTAGCACGGTTGTTAAATTCAGCATCTTGAAATTCCTCTTTCAAAATATGTTTATCTACAAATTGTCAGTGTTTATATCTCCGGCATAGGATCACAAATGAAAGGTCTGCTGACTATATCATCCAAACAGAACTGAAAAAGAAAAAAAAATCACTATTTCCGGTTTATTAATGTGGTCCATATGCGAAACAATTTCCTGGTGGGAATATTTTTTCTAGAACCTTTAAAAGCCTCCAAACCTGGTGCCTGACAAATTAATGAAAATTAATACCTAATAAAAATTAATCTAATGTCAAATAGAATCGAAGTTATTTCGCAAACGATAACTTTATTAAAAAGAAAAAATGGATTCATTGACATATAATTAATCTAAGATGTTAAATATTATACTAGATATGTATATAAAAAAATGATTTTGAATAAGTAAGTTTTTTAGAACGGAATATTTTCGAGATTAATGTAGTGTATAAATAAATAAAGATATTAAAAAGGCTTGATAAATACGAGAAAATTATAGTGAATTTTACTAGCAATTTAAATAATAAAAGGTTTTATTTGAGAATATATTTAATTAGTGCCATTTTTTTAGATTTAAGCGCACTGGAATAAATATTTTTAAGGTGGATTAAGAATTTATATGCTTCATCTAAAGATTAATAGATTTGTTTTATAAATAGGGTTTTTGGAATACTATTAAAAAGAAAATAATGTAACACAGTGCTAATATTGGCGAAAAAATTGAAATTTTGCAATATATATTTGTATATACATATATATAACCTCAAAGATGTACATAATCTAACGCGAAAGTTTTTTACATTAGTGATCAATATGATGATTGCAATATTGGCATAAAAAATGGACCCATCAATGGGTGGGATAACACTGTCGCTAGTTTTGGCTGTATTGCCAATAATTTGAGTAATATCAAGCATTATCATAAGAAAAAAAATCAGTTTTTTATTATTTCAAGGAAAAATTTGAAAATCTTTTACAGTACAATTCTTCTAAAACTATCCAGAAACTTATCCGAAAATGTCTCATACTTATGATGAGCAGATTTTTTTGTCAGCTATAAAACTGACCAAAAATTTCATCCTAATTCAGATGGATCGGAAGCATTTCATTTTAAATTTTAACGTCCTATAATGTTCTTAATAAAATAGACCATAATAAATACGTAGATAAATAGACCATAATTACTTTCAAAATATATATAATGATTTATAATGATTATTAAACATTGTGTAACTTTTTATGCAAGCTTGTTATTCGCAAAACAACAATTTGAATAAGTACAAAAGATTTTTCGTGAATAAATTTACGTGACTTCTTTTTTTTTCGTAATCCGCAGACTTGTCTTTTCAACTTACTCGTCTAAAAATAACAATAACAAACGAAGTGAGTGACAGACGATCATCTAGTAGCAGATTTTTTTTCCACTTCAATCCCATGCATATTCGAAATCGAAAGCAAAAGGGGTTAACCACCTCACATACGTGATCTGTCGGAATACCGTAAAAAGAAGAGAGGTAGACATCTCACGCTGAGCTGTCATTCTAGGGGTCTGGGATAAACGTTCATTTTTTTATTATTTTCAGCCGAGAACATCGTGGCACGTTCGGCTGAGGGCAGGAGAAGTAACCCCTAAGTAATGGAGAAAATTGTAAGGGGATAGGAGGTGGGGTGGAGTATGATACTAATCTCATCTGATAGGAGCAAGAAGATGAGGATGGCGACAGCCTCGTGTTAATATCTTTGGAATATCTTAGTTCCTGGTCTTTGAAAATGCAGTTTTTTTTGCTGTTTCCTTTTGTGAAAGAACGTGGCATCAGAACGTTCAGTTATTCTCATTTTTTATGCAATAGGACTGTACTATAATCTTGAAAAAAATATATATAAATAATAAAAGAGATAGAAATAGCACCATGTTATCGTCAAAGCTCATGCTTTTATACATTCATTTTTAATCATATGATCATTTTAAATCAGTACTAATACCATCGATTTTTTTAATATAATTTTTTATAGTTTCTTTTTGATAATATTATGCAGTGTGGTAGGATAAAATGTGATGTTAATCAAATCCTGATAAAGCAGATGAGGATGGCGATAACCTCTGTTATCATCTTATAAATATCTTGAGCATTTAAGTTCCTGGTCTTTAAAAGAGCTTTTTTTTGTGATTTCCCTTTATGAAAAGGAATTGGCGTCAGAAAGTTCACTTATTTTTTTAAAAAAATCTTTATGAGAGACTTGGTTTTATATGACTGCGTTAAAGAATGAAGGCGGAAGGGGAAATACAAGAATCATATTTTAATAAAAATTACTGTTTTTATGCATCCGTTTGAAGTGAATTAATTCAATAAAAAAAAAAATTTTTTTTGCACCTTATATACGTATCTTTTCTATAACATACAATGCAGCTTCATGGAATAAAATATGGTATAAATCTTATCTGATATGAAAACTCAGATGAGAAAAGCGACAGCTTAGTATTAGTATCATACGAATATCTTCAATCTTTTAGTTCCTGAAGAATACATCTTTGTGAGAACACCTTCCTTTTTTGTTTATGTGAAAGCAGTGACCTCAGAGGGTTTCGTTATTTAGAGATAGAATACCTTTGCGAATAGATTTTCTTGATATTATACAGTTCCGGTAAAATTTTGAAAAATGAATAGGAAAGGGAAGAAAGACTAAACTAACACGAATTATAGTCTAAATGCTATCGTTAAAATTTATTCTTTTATGTTAGATGTTATTTTAATAAAATATTCTAGATATGTTTAGCATGTTTGGCGAAATATATCGCCATTCTACTTATAATAAGCCACAAAATTTTTTAACTTTACAAAAACTAGTTTTGTTGATTTACATCTTTTTTAGTACAGTGTAGAAATAAAATTTTAGAAAGCATACAGATTTCTGTAATTTTATACCTGTAAAATTACAGACTTTTTTTTACAGTGTAGTATATTTTTTTCCGAGTCTATCGTTCCAAATATTAAATAATATTAGTACGATTACTATTATTTTAGCGGATTCTTTTGTAAAGGTACAAAATTTTGTAGCTTTTCAAAAACTAGTTGTGTAGATTTGCATCTTTTTTGGTACAGTGTACAGATAAAATTTTAGTAAACACACAAATTTCTGTAAATTTACATCTGTAGAATTACAGATTTTTTTTTTAATCTTATACAGTATAGTTATATATAAATATGTATATTTTTTCCGAATCTATCGTTTTCCCTTCGTTTTTCCAATTGAAATATTCACGATTCTAAGCACGTGACGTTTTACATTCCTGACTGCTTTGCTCTAAATACCATATCCTTCTTTACCTGATATTTACAAATCCTAAACAAAATTAACAAATAATGAATTAAAAACAAACAAAAAGTGTAAGTTGTAAGCAGCGTTCTCTTATCTTGTGCCATCTTCTGGCTTAGAAAGACAACTAATTTCTTTAATCAGTAAATTTTTTTTCGGAAAGTAAAAAAAAATCAGAAAAAAAGAAAGAGAAGCATAATTACCTTGCAGTAGGTAACATAAATGTTTGAACTTAATTTCCGAATTCAGATACAATATACATATTGCTAAAAGCTCCCGCCAACTAAAAAAAAAGAAGCACCATTTAACGTCAAAAACTTCACTCTTCGTGTATTTCACGGACATGAGACGTGCCCTTTCATTTCGTATTATTTTCCCTTCATAGTTGGACAGAGGCCTCCAACATTAAATGTTTGACCGCTGTATAATTTTCTTTTTCCTTTTCCTGTTTCAGTCGCTGTGAAGTTCTAACAGCACGGACTAAAACTTTCCTACATGAAAAAAAAAATAGTTTATACTGTAAAAAATAATCTGTAAAGTTACTAACCTTTTTCTAGGAAACTGGGATTCCTAGAGAATTTCATGTAACTCTAACAGCAAAAATTCCTGTAACAGAATGGACTACAAGAATTTTTACTGTTACCCGTTACATAAAAAGTTCTTGGAATCCCAGGCTTATAGAAAAAGTTAACTTTACAGATTTTTTTTCAGTCTAGTATACTTTTTTTAAGGTGCATTCGTAAATATGTAAATATGTAGCATCTATATTCGTCGTTAAGTCCATCCCTCCGTCTATTTCTCTGTCTGTCGTCATATAACAGAACAAAAAACTAGCCAACCGAATTGTTAAAATCGTAAAAATACTTTTTTTTTAACAGTGTAGTATAACACAGTAGTATAATTTTTTTCCCGAGCCTATCGTTGAAAATATCTTTCGTTTTTCCAATTTAAATATTCGCGATCCGAACCACCTGACGTTTTTACATTCCTGACTGCTTTAATCACCTTATCCTTCTTCATCAGATATTTACAAATCCAAAACAAAATTAACAAATAATGAATTAAAAACAAATAAAAAAGTATAAGTTGAAAGAAGATCTCTTATCTTGTGGTTTAAAAGACAGCTAATTTCTTTAATCTGTAAATCTTTTCTCTGAAAATGAAAAAGAATATAAAAAAAAAAAAAAAAAAAAAAAAAAAATGAAAGAGAGGCATAATTACCTTGCAGCAGGCAACATAAATGTTCGAACCTAATTTCTGAATTCAGATACAATATACAGATTGCTAAAAAGCTCCCGTCAACTAAAAAAAAGAAGCACCATTTAACGTCAAAACTTCACTCTTCCATGTGTTTTACGGACATGTGACGTGCCCCTTCATTTCGTGTTACTTTTTCTGCATAGTTGGACAGAGGCCTCCAACATTGAGGGTTGACTGCTGTATAATTTTCTTTTTATTTTCCTTTTATATTCGTTGTGAAGTTCTAACAGCACGGGCTAAAACTTTCATACGTGAAAAAATGCTAGTTTAGTAACATTTTTTGCGTTCGTAATTATGTAAATACGTAGCATTTATAGTCGTCGCTCAGTCCGTTTGTCCGACTGTCTTTCCGTCTATCCGTATATAAGAGAGCAAAAACTACCCAACCGAATTTTTGAAATTTTAAATATATAATTGTTGCATAATTTTGTCGAGTTATTTCAGATTTTACGAAAATCAGACGTATTATTTAATTACAGGAACAATCAAAAGTATTCCGTTACATTGCGTCAATGGGAAAAAATAGTTACAAATGCATTTTAATGATGTTGCACTCTTTTGAACATTAAGGAATTGATACGCATCTATGAAGTACGAGTCATATATATTAAAATATACATTCTGTACAATGTATCGTTCAGAGAATATTCGTTATTAATTTACAGGGCCACACAAAAGTGTTCCATTGCAAAATGGTATAGGGGGAAACATTGTTTCAGACGTGTTTTGATTATATTGAATTATTTAACACTATACGGAATTGATTTACGCTGCTGAGGTTTACCAAAAGTTATTTTCTGTATAATAGAAAGCAGATTGTATTTACAAGTACGAACATAAGATTTCGGCTATCGTACTGTATCCGAAATACTGCATTCAATTACTCCAATATCTAAATATTTTTAAAATTTTGTTATAGTACGAAAGCACATCATTTTCTACGATTGACGTGCAAGTTCCGACTGCACGTGTGTAGTCTTCGAGTCAACGAAATTGCAGCAACAAATAAAGTTCGTGTAGTTAATTCATATACGGCATGATAGTGATGAAATGGAAGGACAGGCTCTGAAATAGCGACGTTTAATGGCAGTCATGTACTCCTAAAGATGGACATACAAAGGTCTTAAAGCCATGAGTGGACATCTATAACTATGCATATAAGTAATGCATATACATTCACTCAGTCTTAAATGTGATATAATAAATTAAGTACAAGGCTGATTTATATGTGAAATTTGTTGACTCTAGTCTTCGAGTCAACAAAATTATACCAACATACAAGGTTCAATTAATTGAGTGATTAATTCATGTATAGCATGATCGTGGTGAAATGGAATAACTGACGAAAAAAGAACGCCGAGACTTTTAATGGCAGTCATATGCTGCTAAAGATAGTCATACAAAGGACTTAAGGCCATGACGCCATGAGTGGACAACTATAACTATGCATAAAAGCAATTTATATACTTTCATCCAGTCTTAAATGTGATATAATAAATTATGTACTAGGCTGTGTGAATTTTGTTGACTCTAGTCTTCGAGTCAACAAAATTGCATCAACAAAGAAGATACAACTGATTGAGCTATTAATTCATGTAAAGTAGTGATGAAATGGAACGACTGGCTCAGAAGAAGGAATACCAAGACATTTAATGACTATCATATGCTGGCACACATAGACATACAAAGGACTTAAAACCATGATTTTTTTCTATATTGTCTATAACTACGCATGTAAGTAATGCATATACATTCACCCAATATTACATGTGCTAATAATAAATTAACTACTAGGCTGATTTATGAGTAAATTTTCCTATTACCATAACAATTTGTCGAACAATGCATATGTATTGCAAATTAAAAAATATATTTTTTAATTATTATAAGTATATTTAATAAAATGTATGATTTATTATGTGTTACTCAAGTATCTCTATGAAAAAATCATTCACCTAATTAAGAATTTCAGGCCGCCATTATGCAATTCATTTATGCAAGTCTCTTTATATTATATCCCCGAAAGCTTAAAATAAGAATCTTTCGTGACAACTTTTAAAATGAACGTTAATTAGTTCCCTACCTATAAAAATAATAACGCTTCTATTCATTTGTCAAAGAGTTCGAACGCTCTAATATTAAGTAGACGCCGAGGTTATTTGTTATACTCTCGGCAACAGTATCCCAAATAATACGTTTCAAAATGACAATTTACAAGGCTTAGTCGAATTAAATTTATTCAGTAGCTACAATTATTTCTTCATTTTTGAACAATTTAAAATGTCTGCCTATTAATTACAATTGACTCTACGTGAAGATTAAAGACAGAGATAACAAATAAAAGTTGCCGCTTCAAATAGCTTCATTTGTTGGATGCTTTTAAAATTTTTAGTTTATTGCTTTGGTGTGAATAGGTGGACAGTTGTTAATATTATGGGGATGTATAATTAATGAATATTTTCTTTGTAATTATGCTTGGATTTATTATCCTGTTTGCTCTCGCTATTATGTGGAATTTTATTATATAATAATTATTAGGAGTGCAGATTTACATTAGTGATATTTCTTCTGTTATTAAGTGCATGAGTTATTATGCCTTTTCAGTTATGTAATGTTATTTTTACAATAAAAATATTTTAATAAACTAAAAAATTGTAATGGTTTTCATGTTTTATGAACTTGAATTCTAAGAATAAAGAGCACACAGATCTCAACTTAAAAAATATCGTAACGAAAAAAAAAGTTTGAACTAACATAGAATATTTTACATAAAGAATTTTATTATATAATAATTATTAGGAGTGCAGATTTTCATCAGTAATATTTCTTCTTATTTTATTATGAGCATGAGTTATTATGCATTTACAGTTATGTAATGTTATTTTTATAGTAAAAATATTTTAATAAACTGGATAGAATTTTAATGGTTTTTATGTTTTCTGACTTGAATTCGAAGAATAAAGAGCTCTCAGATCTCAACTAAAAAATACCTTAACCAGAAAAAAAAAGGTTTGAATTAACTTAGAGTATGTTAAATAAAGAATTACTTTTTTATTTAAAATAATGTATTGTATGATGTATAATGATAAGTTAAAAAAACATGTGCGTACATAAAGTCAGACTGAGATTATCTGAGTATAAGAGTGATAGTGCATTAACGCGTATAGCAAAGGTCCCAGGTTGTAATTCTAAACTTTTTTATTACTCTTTTGGGGGAAAATATATATTTAAATTTGATCTTTACCTAATCAATCTATTTTAAAACACTTTCCTTTTCTGCCCGATGATCCTCTCGGTATTGCAAGTGATAATAAACTTAAATTACATCTAATCAATGTTGTAACATTTAAATATAAACAACATTGTTAAAACTTATCCAAAAGAACTAATTGGCTCCTGTTATTATGATTGCCGATTTAACTTTTGGTGATTAGTTACAGAGTTTCCCCCAGATTTAAAAAGGGGCAGGGCGCTACTGTTCTGAAAAGGGCACTTTTAACATTCTTCAGGGCACTTTTTTGATTTTTAAGGGCACTTTTATAGAGTTGAAGAGTAGAGTACTAGAATCTAGTGGTTCAAAAAATCACGAAAAACAAACATTTCGTTAAAAAATGGAAAAAAAATGCCAAAAAAAAAACCCTATAAAATTTGTTAAAAGGTCGCGAAAAAACGGTCAATTTTGTTAAAAGATCGCAAAAACAGCAGATTTTGTTAAAAGATTGCAAAAAAAGCTGCAGATTTTGCTAAAAAATTGCGAAAAAACGACAAATTTCGTGAAAGATTGCGAAAAAATGGCAAATTTGACTTTTAAAATTTGACTTTTTTTCGCAATTTTTTGACGAAATTACATGTCTTGTGGGATGAGTAAGAGTTATTTTTTGTCTTCCGTTGCCGATTTTTTTACGTAATTTACGTGTTATAGCATGTCCGCATCATCACTGAAAGGCTGCGTTTTTTCAATGTGGGGCAAGAAGGGTGCTATTTTTTTGAATGAGCGACAAGAGGGGCGCTAGTTTTTGGATGAGAGGCAAGAGAGGCGCTATTTTTTAAATTAAAGGGCAGGGAGAGCGGAGCGCCCCCCTGAAACCATCTGGGGGAAACTCTGTTAGTTATATTAGATTCAATTATGAGTAAATATTCCTCAGAAAATCAAAATAAAATAAGCCTTCTTCCTTTTTTTAGACTTAAAATAACGTTCTTTCAGTTGAAAATGTAGATTTCCCATCAGATATACATAAACGGAATCTCCAATTAAAATATTCCATAGCAAAGAGAGAGAGAGACAAAAATGTCTGGTGAATGCATTAAAGGAATTACAGAAGTGACTTTCAGAAATAATTTTTTAAGATAGTAAATAATGCATTTTTAAAAAAGAAAAACATCATTATAAAGTATGGGTGTAAATCTATATGGATATATTTTTTTAAATTTTGTTCATAAAATGAGTGTAAATAAATAAACAAAAAAGAGATGAAACGGCTATCCAATTTTTTAAATGGTTATTATTGGTATTTTTTCAAATGGATTTGCAATTTTTCTGCTTTCTTGAGCATATTTTCATATCATAAAACCTATGCATTTCACTTCTTATAAAATTGTTATTATTTTTAGCACAAAGAAGGAATAGTATGACATAAGCGTAAATTTAAAAAGAAGATGCATTCTCTAAATGATCAGGATATATGGCTGGCGTCCCGTCTTTTTAACTCCATTTTGGTATTAATTTCACGAAATGTATCTCCAAACTCCTTAAAACCAAGACACTTCTTTTATTTCTTCCAATCTTGTTAGATTTAAAGTGCTTATTCATTTTCATAAATAATACATGCCAAAAAAAAAAAAAAAAAAAAAAAAATGCAGGAAGTAACTTTTTAAAAAGATCTTGCGACACATAGTGTTCCATAATAATAATTTTTTAAAAAATGGCTAGTTTTATAAGCATTATCTTTATTGTTAAAGAAAAGTCAATAACTGTTACGCAAAAATAAAAACCAATAGCGAAAATAACATATAACAGAAATAAACATTCATATGTAAAAAAAAAGCATTATCTATGGATTTTTTAAATGGAAAGTATGTTCTGTTATTATTACTCTTAAAGGAAAATAAAAAAAGCTCTTATTGTTCAATAAAAAAAAATATATATATAAAAGATTTATGTATTCCAATATTGTTTGCATAATTTAGGAAGAAAAAAGATACTTAATCAGTAAAATTAAGAAATAAATTTTGACAGTAAAACATTGAAAATATAATATGCAAATCACGAAAAATTTATTTCAACAGTTTTCTTTTTATACACGAACACAACTGATAGTTTAAAACATCTAGCATCATCACATTTTTTATGTAAGTCGTATAGTTTTTATTAGTTATTTTATTAGTTATTGTCCAATTTAAAAAAATCAGCTCCAGTTTTTTTAACACTTCCCAACGAAGTTGAAAAATGTTTATGCATTTGGTGTGTCTGGCCACGCTCTAACTCCCATAAATATACTCTTTTCAGGCAATTGATAAACCTTATTAAGGATCCCCGAGGTACGTTTGGTATTGTTTATGAAGTAGTGTGAATAACAGTTCATTTATGGGGGAATTCAAAAGAATTCCATTACTTTATGGTCTATGGTTTGCGGAGTATTTTGATGAAATTACGTTATTGCAAATGTATTGAATTTTTTAAATCGCTGAAGTCATCTATCACGGTTGCAGCGCCATCTTTCGCTATTATTTGGAACTAAAACTGAGAATCTATGTTAATAATAAAAATAATAATGATAATAATAATAATAATAATAATAATAATAATAATAATAATAATAATAATAATAATATACCTCCTGACATTTTACATAACTATCCGGAAAGAATTTTTTAAATGGCTGTCAGAATTTGCCAGTTATAGATTTTTAAAATCAGTCAGTCCATTTTAAGTCACTTGGTACTCTTTATTATATTCTAGGATAACTGCTCAATATAGGTATGAGTTTCGTTTTTACTTTTTTGTCAATTTGTGTACGGTTAATTCGTTTGTCTATATTATAGCCACATACACACACACACACATATATATATAAAGAATCTGAATAATTTTCATTCAGATACACCTGAAACATTTCATATCTCTAAAAACGTCTTTTAGTAATAATGCGCCCAAAGCACATGAAATTAATAACCCAATGAAACAGCGATTTAGAAGTTCCCAAAGCGTACCAGCCCACTTGATCTGCAATATTACTTCCCCAAGAATGCATTCGCAGAAAATGGTTAATTACTCGAAATATTACAGTGCCCATGAATGGAGTCAATTAAAGCCCCCGAAAGTCCGTTTGTTGCCTGACGACGGATTTCGCTCCAGTTTTAATTGCAAAAAGAATTTTTCGCAGCATTTTCCAACAAGTCCAGCTCTGGGTTTTAATTACAGAAAGATAAATTGAAATAGTCGCGCTCATGCTAATTCTAAAGGATCCCTGGCCTAGGTGGTTATTCCTCCATCTATACAGAGTTGAAGGCGGAATGCTTGAATATTTCAGCCGTCCAATGAGTGATTCTTTTTAAAGCTTAGAGATTAAATGAAACAACGTCGCTGTCGTGGTGTTGTAAGACTTGGGGTATTAAATTTCTGGAAAAAAGAAATAAGGTAATTTTCTAAAGCCTAGAAACAAGGGAATTTATCATATAATTGTCGCTTTTCCTGCGAAAAGTAGTGTAATAAATTTCGTTAAAGTTTGCACCTGAGTAAAATGAGTTTATTTACAAGTTTTATATGTGTATGTGTAACAGAAATAAATTTTGGTAATCACAAAAGTGTTGAAAAGACTTGTTTGAAGCTGGATCGTTTTACAAATAATTTAATTTATGATATTAATTTTAATATATCGGTATTTTAATATAAAATAATCAAAAATCTTTTGAAGTATATGGCGTTTTTTTTACTTTGAGAATATTAAAGAAAACACGCGGGTTATAGATATCGAAATTGATGTTTTAAACCATTACAAGTTAGTTGTCGCAGAAAAATTTATGCGGTATAAAACTGTTACATTTTATAGTTCGATATTTGTTGTTCATTAAATTTTTTATATGTGGTATTTTTAGTTACACAAAGATCAATTGAAATAGTTACACGTAGAATATGCTGGACAAGATGATTACTGAAACATCTTTAAAAAGTGAAACCGGGAGGCATAGATATTTGAAGGATTTATTATTGATTCTTTTTAAAGCTTACTGGTAACAGAAAACAATACAGCTGTTGCGCTGTCGTTACATTTGGTATTAAATTTCTCACAAAGTTGGAGAAAGATAGTTTTTAAAATCATTATACAAAAGGTTTTATAATATAATTTCCTCTTTCATAGAAAAACGCTGATTTGAATTAAATTAAACATTGCACTTGAGAAGGATTTAAATCAGGGATTTAGTGGTGGTACACAAGGGTATAGGTGGCATACTTTCTGGAATTTCACAAGAAGATTGGCATATTTTATTCCTTAAGTAAAACTATAGCATATATTGTAAGCACGACCATCATTACTTTAGCATGTACCCTCTGATTTTTTTACGATTACAACACTGATTTAAATTACAATGAGAAATTACTTGGCGCGATAAATAAAAATGACGTTTAAAACACCAAAACGCTTTATTTATTATTGCAATCTAATTTCGGCAGTCATAGCATACTTTCATCAGTTCAAATTATGATTGGTCAGAAAAGAAAATTGCCGAAATATGTAGCAATATATAGCATATATTTTGGCAGTTTTCTTTCCTGGACAATCATAATTTGTACTGATGATGATATGCTATGGCTACCGAAACTAGGTTGCAATAATAAATAAAGTGTTTTGGTGATTTAAACGTCATTTTTACTTTCTTCTATCTTCAATAGAAGAAAGTATTGCAATCGAAATTTTTTTCGACTTCCAGTTTTCGACGGATTTACACGTTTTAGGGGTCAGAGATTTCAAAAAACATGTTTTTACAAAATGTCTGTCTGTCCATGTCTGTCTGTCCGTGTCTGTCTGTCCGACACAGACACACGTGTGTCTGTGTCTGTGTGTCTGTCTGTATGTCGCCATTCTACCATCAAAAAGTGTATGAAGTTATGCATAGAATTGAACTAAATTTTTTGTGAGTGTTTTTGGCTGTGGCAAGCAGGTCCTCCTTCAGTTTTGAAATATTCTGCCGGAAGGGGGCGCTGCAATCGCGATTTTTGTGCCATTTTCAATATTATATCGACCAAAATATGGAGTTATGCATCGAATTGACCCAAATTTTTTGTGTATGTGTATGACTATGGCTAGTTGGTCCTCCCTGAACTTGAAAAATATCCGCCGGAAGGGGGCGCTGTAATCGCAATTTTTGCTCCATTTTCAATATTGTACCGACCAAAAGTATATGAAGTTATGCATCAAATTGAACCTAATTTTTTGTGTATGTGTATGACTAAGGCTAGTTGGTCCTCCCTGATTTTGAAAAAAATCCGCCGGAAGGGGGCGCTGAAATCGCGATTTTTGTGCCATTTTCAATATTGTACCGACCAAAAGTATATGAAGTTATGCATCGAATTGAACCAATTTTTTTTGTATCTGTATGACTATGGCTAGTTGGTCCTCCTTCAATTTGAAAAAAATCCGTCGGAAGGGGGCGCTGCAATCGCGATTTTTGTGCCATTTTCAGTATTTTACCAACCAAAAGTACATGAAGTTATGCATCGAATTGAACCAAATTTTTTGTGTATCTGTATGACTATGGCTAGTTGGATCGCCCTGAATCTGAAAAAAATCCGCCGGAAGGGGGCGCTGCAATACCGAATTTTATGCCATTTTCAATATTGCACCACATAAAAGTGTATGAAGTTAGTTCTAGAACTGAACTAAACATTTTGTATATGATTATTTTTTGGTAAGGCAAGTAGGTCCTCCCTGAATTTGAAAAAAAAATCTGCTTATCATTCTATTGTACATCGGCTCGTGCAGAGACGGAAATTCGTTTTTACTCCGATTAATTGATTGAAGCAGAAATTTAAGATGAAAATCAAAGTTGGTAAGGTATTGAATTAAAATTATTAAAGCATTAAAATGAGTAACTATTTTTTTATATTAAAATGTATGTATGAGATAGAAGAAAGTTTTGGGGTTGGCACATCCAACTAGTTATTTATTTATACTGATTTAAATGTTTTACGTATGCATACAAGCAGTAAAATATTTAAGCGTTTTAAAAAGCTTATAAAATGTTTTTTCTTTAACTTTTTAAATTTTTTAATAGGATTATGTTTTAATATAAAAATATCACGTCGATTTAAAAAAAAGTATTAATCGTATTTTGAGTGTGAGAAAACACTGGGTATAGATGATATGTTCCGTTTGCATACTGGTATATTTTTTATTTTATTCTACCAAAATAGAGCGAAATAATTTCAGTGTACTTAAATTAGATCACGAAAGTATGCTGGTTGCTCTGAATTGAAGAATAATAGTTTTCAGTGGCTCAGCCAGTTTTCAGTCAGAGGTATCGTAAATTTAGCTTTGAAGTGCAAAATGAAATTGAGAGTAACACCAAATCATTCAATTGAACCAATTACGGATTTTTGTCAATGCAACTAACATTCATACGGAAAATGCTATAAGATGAAATACTATTTGAATGAAATCATGAATAATATTCAAGTTTGAAGTTCAAAAATTGGCAACAAATTCGAAATCGTACGGCTGGGTATAGATGATACGTTCCGTTTGCATACTGGTATATTTTTTATTTTATTCTACCAAAGTAGAGCGAAATAATTTCAGTGTACTTAATTTAGATTTACGAAAGTATGCTGGTTGTTCTGGATTGATGAATAATAGTTTTCAGTGACTCAGCCAATTTTCAGTCAGAGGTATCGTAAATTTAGCTTTGAAGAGTAAAATTAAATTAATAGTAACACCAAACCATTCAAATGAGCCAATTGCGAATTTTTGTAAATGCAACTAACATTCTTACGGAAAATATGAGATGAAATACGAGGCTATTTGAAGGAAATCATCAATACATTAAAAAAAAATTATGTAACATAACTCCATAATATTGGTGGCAGCTGCTGCCTCCAATTTTATTGAGGAATTTTTTTCGCATTATATAATGGTGTAATTTAACATACATTATACTTGTGTAGCATACAATGTTACACCGGTTTTGTCGTTTAACTCCTTGGAGACAAGCGACACGTATACGTGCCGCAAAAAGGCTTAAGAATTCTTGTTTATCACCACCAGTAAAATTTTACTGTAAAATTCGCCTTATGTAATCGGAATATTTTCTCGATTTGAAAAGGCACAAATTTCTGTTTAAAAAAAACCGGTGACAGAACATTAAAAATTTCGTAACATGCTTCCGTCGCGAAGGGGCTAAAGTACGCCATAAAATTAGTGGCAACAAGGCGGTCACCAATTTTATACAGTAACATTACATAAATATTTTACAGTGTAATATTCAGGTTTGGAGTTCGGCAACGAATTCGAAATCGTACGGCTTTCGCTCTCTTAAGAATCAATGAATCAATAGTAATGAGGATCGCAAGAAAGAGGATATGCAGAGAGGAAAATTGAACCATGACAGGAAGCAAAATCAACTTGGTTTATCTTGCGTGGTTACCTTTTTTCCATCTAAGGAGACAATCTAATTCACTCGTAGTTAGTCTTCTTTTTAAAGGTATATGGTTTCTTTCGTGTGTAGGAAAACATTCCAGCTGCAAACTATTCCTCCAGCACTTATCAGAACTCTTTGACTCGACGTTTTTATCAACCGAACCATTTCTTATTGTTTGTATTGAATGCCTTAAGAATTTCTGCTGAGGTGAATATTGAACATACTCATTTTTTTTCTGTGACAGAAAAACAAATTCTTCATTCGACTTATTTTATTTCCGATAAAGGTAAAAAGAATAGATGTAAACGTCTTAAATGTAACTTAACTCTCGAAAGAAGCAAAATATGTGAAGAATTTGCAAATTTAATGTTTTTTTTTCTTTTTTCGTTTTTTTTTTTTAATTAACAGAAAAGAAAAAAAAAATTCGTGAACTTATCTGTTTTTAAATCAACAATTTCCCCAAATTCTTTTTTTAAAGGTATATGGTTTCTTTCTTGTGTAGGAAAACATTCCAGCTGCAAACTCTTCCTCCAGCACTTATCAGAACTCTTTGACTCAACGTTTTTATCATTCAAACCATTTCTAATTGTTTGTATCGAATGCCTTAAGAAATTCTGCTGAGATGAATATTGAACATACTGATTTTTTCTGTGACAGAAAAACAAATTCTTCCTTCGACTTATTTTACTTCTAACAAAGGCTAGAAGAATAGATGTAAATGCCTTAAATGTAACTTCATCCTCGATAGAAGAGGGATATGCAAATTTAATGCGTTTTCACGTTTTTATTTTTTATTTTTAATTTAAAAAAAAAACATAAAAAATATTGTGAATTTATCTGTTTTATAAATCAATAATATTTAAAAACTCTCGCACTAAATTGGAATGTAACAAAAATCTACGAAATACTGTTTCTAGTTTTTAGCTCACAGGCTATCATAGCCTGAGAGCTTATGTGCCCGTCCGTTCTGTATGTATGTGCGTATGTGCGTAACGCGATAACTCATGATAAAAATATCGGATCCACTTGAAATTTTGTATATAGGTATATCCTGATAAGGCGCTTCCCTGATTAGTTTTTGGAGTTCATTCGATATGTATAAGAGGGGGAACGGGGGGCTCATGCCCCCCGTTAGTTGATATAAATGGGATTTTCATGCAGAATTAAGTTTTCAAAATTTAGATTAGGATCATTCTGATGAGGCGATTCCGTGACTGTTATTAGGTGTTCATTGAATAAGTATAAATAGGGGGAACAGGGGTTCTAATCCCCCCCCCCCCGTTAGTTGATATAAATGGGATTTTCATGCAGAATTAAGTTTTCGTTCAAAATTTAGATTAGGATCATTCTGATGAGGCGATTCCGTGGCTGTTATTAGGTGTTCATTGAATAAGTATAAATAGGGGGAACAGGGGTTCTAATGCCCCCCCCCCCCCGTTAGTTGATATAAATGGGATTTTCATGCAGAATTAAGTTTTCGTTCAAAATTTAGATTAGGATCATTCTGATGAGGCGATTCCGTGACTGTTATTAGGTGTTCATTGAATAAGTATAAATAGGGGGAACAGGGGTTCTAATCCCCCCCCCCCGTTAGTTGATATAAATGGGATTTTCATGCAGAATTAAGTTTTCGTTCAAAATTTAGATTAGGATCATTCTGATGAGGCGATTCCGTGGCTGTTATTAGGTGTTCATTGAATAAGTATAAATAGGGGGAACAGGGGTTCTAATGCCCCCCCCCCGTTAGTTGATATAAATGGGATTTTCATGCAGAATTAAGTTTTCGTTCAAAATTTAGATTAGGATCATTCTGATGAGGCGATTCCGTGACTGTTATTAGGTGTTCATTGAATAAGTATAAATAGGGGGAACAGGGGTTCTAATCCCCCCCCCCCGTTAGTTGATATAAATGGTATTTTCATGCAGAATTAAGTTTTCGTTCAAAATTTAGATTAGGATCATTCTGATGAGGCGATTCCGTGACTGTTATTAGGTGTTCATTGAATAAGTATAAATAGGGGGAACAGGGGTTCTAATGCCCCCCCCCCCCCGTTAGTTGATATAAATGGGATTTTCATGCAGAATTAATTTTCGTTCAAGATTTAGATTAGGATCATTCTGATGAGGCGATTCCGTGACTGTTATTAGGTGTTCATTGAATAAGTATAAATAAGGGGAACAGGGGTTCTAATGTCCCCCCCCTTAATTTATATAAATGGGTTTTTCAAGCAGAATTTTCAGATTTCGTTCAAATCTCTGAATAGTTTTGGAAGTTTAATGGTTAAGTATAAAAGAGGGGTATAACTCTTTTTAAATTATATAAATGCTAAATGGGTTTTTATTAAGAATTATCTAATTTGCTCTGAATTTTGGATATAGATTTTTTATATGATAAAGCATGTCTTTGATAGTATAGGAGGTTCAATGATTAAGTATAAAAAAAGAGAAAAGGGGAGAGCTGTTTCCCCTTCTTAATTTTTTTTTTCGAACGGAATTAACCCTTGAAAATATAAAGCTTTAATGTGCAATTAGTATTTGTAGCCTGTGAGCTCAATGCCTTCAGTTTAACTGGGCAGTATTCGTTATTTTTATTGCACTATTTTACATGTTGTTAATGCTGTTAATGTACAGCTGCAAACTCTTCCTCCAGCACTTATCAGAACTCTTTGATTCAAAGTTTTTAACATACGAACCATTTCTTATTGTTTGTATAGAATGCCTTAAGAATTTCTGCTGAGGTGAATATTGAACATACTGATTTTTTTCCGTGGTGGAAAAACAAATTCTTCTTTCGACTTGTTTTACTTCCAACAGAGGCTGGAAGAATAGATGTAATTGCCTTAAATGCAACTCTGTATGGAATCGACATACGCGAAGGATTTGCAAGTTTAATCAATGGAGTTATGAATAAAAAGGAGGAGACATCTAGTATATTGTCTATCACTTGCTAGTGAAGTAACTGAGATGGTTGTCACAAGATGAAAGTTGTTTCTTTTAATTAGGAGAATAGTGTCGTCCACCAGTAAACTTGAAAAGAAAATTTTGTCTAGTTTTAGCGCCTTTTTTTTATCATAAATTTCTTTCACAATGATGGTAAGCAATTTCTATTTATTTTTACTAGTGTCAGTTTGACCAAGATTATAATTTTGCAACTGTCACAAACTTAAGGTTATCTTGGTTGTCACAACGTGGCGGTACTACTACCTCCGAATTAAACTGCCACCAGTAAAAATGAATATAATTATTTACCAACATTTTTGGTTGAAATTTTCCATTAATGAGGCGTTTAAATAAAAAAATATGCTCTGCTTACTTTTACTGGTGGGAATTTTCCGTGATGACAGTGAACCCCTCGAAAGCGGTTACAGTTGAAGCTTCACTATTTAATGGATATGTCAATTCCTTTTCCTTAATACTTCCATGGTTTAATCACTTACCTGATTCTTTTTTTATGTACAATAAATTGAAAATATAGGTGAATACCACTTTTTTTAAGCTAAAATATTTGTAATACTTAGTCTAAACATATCTGCAATTAAATAGTATGAAATTGTATTTTAAAAAATTAGTGGTGTCAAAAAGCTTTTAGCTATAAATCAAGCAAATTCTTCTTGCCCATAAGACTTACAGGCAAAACATGGAAACGGTTAATGTGTTTTCTTTCTCTCTCTTAAACGAAACAAAAAAAAAAAAAAAAAAAAAAAAAAAAAATACTGTTCATTTATTTGTTTTTTAAATCAACAGTGAAACTCTCGCACTAGGTAGGAATATAATAAAATCTTGGGAAAATACTACTTCTAAATTCTGCACTATTTTAATAGTTGTTAATGTTTTCCTCGATAAGATAAGCTATGGAGTACCAAACTTTTCCTTTTCCTTTTATAAAGACTAGACGGTTGCCCGCCCTCAGTAGCCCGAAGACTATCTGAATGCCAGTTCTACAACCCCACAATTTCTTCTCGGTGTTCTGGGGTTTCGTTTGCATATCTTTTTTTATTGTTAATGAAGAGGTCTTCCATTTGTTCTTCCATCTGTTCTTCTTTCTGTTCTTCCATCTGTTCTTCCATTTGTTCTTCCATTTGTTCTTCCATTTGTTCTTCCATTTGTTCTTCAATTATATTCGACGATTCACTGTTTGAGAGCCTATCTGTCCTTTTATTTATAGAGTTCAAAATGAAAAAAGATTTTCTTAGCAGACGATTTTTTGTGATAAATACATTATCTGTTTTATATTTCTTCTGCGTTTACCTAAGCTGTGTAAAATCTCTATAAATAAAAGGTATAGAGGATGAGAGCCTATTTGTGCCTCAATTAATTATCCTCGGAATTCCTTTTATATATATAGATTATGTTTTTTTCTACAAAGTCACAATAACGTTCTAGGAAAGTCACATGAATCTCACAGAGTCGAAATATTCATTTACAAAACACTTAACATAACGTAATAATTGTGACAAAAAAAACAAATTCTTAATTCGACTTATTTTAATTCTAACATAAGGCTGGAAGAATAGATGTAAATGCCTTAATAAATGTAACTTAACTCTCGCAGAGGCGGAATATGCGAAGGATTTGATTACTTAATGCATTTCTTCTTCTTCTTCTTCTTCATTAAGTAACAGTAAACAATAAAAAATAGCGTGAATTAATCTGTTTTTTAAATCAATAGTATCCAAAAACTCTCGCACTAAATTGGAGCATAACAAAAATCTGCTAAATATTGCTTCTAGTTTCTGCACTGTTTTAAATATTGTTAATGTTTTCTTCGATAAGTTAAACTGAGAAATACTTAGCCTTTCTTTTAACAAAACTTATGCTTTTTCCATAAATTGACGATAACGACCTGGGAAAATCACACAAATCTCTCAGAGTCGAAATCTTTATTTACAAATCACTTAACACAATTTAATAAATATCCGTGTATTATATTTTAGAAATGTCTTACGTTTTCAATATCTCCCATAAAGTAAAATATCTTTTGATAGTTTCTACATCTCCTCGAAACTCTGCATAAAAGTTTTCTCTCTTGCGTACTTCGTTGTTGTATGCAGGTTTTACGCACTAACCAGCCGCAATTTGCATGCATGTCAATTAAAAATATTTTCCACACTCATCAGCTCGAAATTTTCTACGACATTCTTCAGATCCACTTTTAAAAGTAAAAATATGAAACTTGCTGAAATGATTTTTGAAGGGAGGAATGATTTTTGGAGTATAACAGGCTGCGTGATTTCATTTTTTCACACAATCAGTTAGAATTTGATTTAAAAACAATTATTATCTCTGTGTGACCATTTTTTTCGTTTCCAGATTTCCCGCTTCGGAAAATTCGACTCGAAAGGACAATTTTCACAGTATTTTTAAAAAATAGACAAGCACGACACATTACGTAGTTTCTAAGTAAGATAATTTGCCAGTTTGATGCGTTTGAGAACAATAATGAATTTTAAAATAAATCGGAAAATAAGCAGTTTGGATTGGAACACACTCTTTATGTCTGGTGTATTGATGACGACATTTGTATATTTCTTTATTTGCTGATTATGGTGTCCTTAAGAATAAATTTATCATTTACGAAAGGCACAAATACTCCCTCTTTGACTCGAAATTATACATCATGCAATTTTTGATAATTTGTATCGAAGTTAGCATTTCAAAACACGTAAAAAGGATTAAAATAGCAAATAAAGCATTTGTACAAAAAAGTTTAAAGATAGAAAACCAGCGATAATAAATGCACAAATAAAGTTTGAAAAGGTAGCAAACAGCCGTTTCGAATCTACTATGGAGATTCTTCATCAGTGCAAAACTCAGCGAGCTAGAAAAAGCAAAACTGAGCAAAGAGACAGAGAGACGCAGGCTTATATACCCGCTACGGAAACGATCCCGCCTAAAGGAAAGCAATCAATGAGAAGAGAGCAGCCTGAACAATTGGGTGGACAAGTAGCGACATCTACTGGAGAACAAACAAAACAAAAACTAAAAAGTGAGGGGGGAAAAGTTTTAAATTAAAGATTTCCAAATGCTAGGAAAATAAGGAGTACTTGATAAGTCATAGACTAAGGAGTGAGAATTTTTAATGATGTGGTAAGCTTCCCATGAATTTAGATCAAGAATGGAAGGACACTTTTGTATGATAGCTTAAACGCTCTTCTATTGCTAAAAATTGTTGGTCTTTACAACATAAGTTTAACTTTTCTTCAGCCACCATCATCCAAAAGTGTCCTTCCATTCTTGATCTTAATTTTTGGGAAGCTTACCCCATCATTAAAAACTCTTACTCCTTAGTCAATGACTTATCAAGTACTCCTTATTTTCCTAGCATTTGGTAATCTTTAATTTAAAACTTTTTTCCCTCGCTTTTTAGTTTTTGTTTTGTTTGTTCTTCGGTAGATGTCGCTACTTGTCCACCCAGTTGTTCAGGCTGCTCTCTTCTCATTGGTTGCTTTCCTTTAGGCGGGATCGTTTCCGTAGGGGGTATATCCCCTTGACGGGCGGTGGTGGTATATATTAGTAGGTGGTATCGTAGGTGGTATATATTATATACCACCTACGATTGATGAAGATTTACACCAGAAAAATGTTATTAAATTTCACTTTTCTAACTTTGGTGGAAAAAGGAAAACAGTCGTGAAGTCGTTTTTCCTCTTTTTTTGATATAACTTTTTTTACAAATTTCCGGTGGGAGTTCAGAATTACTCAAACGCAATTGCTTGCCCCTCAAAGGGTTAAAAGCCAGCGTCTCTCTGTCTCTTTGCTCAGTTTTGCTTTTTCTAGCTCGCTGAGTTTTGCACTGATAAAGAATCTCCATAGTAGATTCGAAACGGCTGTTTGCTACCTTTTCATACTTTAGTTGTGCATTTATAATCGTTGATTTTCTATCTTTAAACATTAAAGAGATGATAAAAGGGACATATTCTTTCCATATCAATGTGAAAAATAACACTAGTAGGTCTTCATTACATTCATTAATAACTATGTCGTAATATTAATAATATATATTCTATAACATAAAAAGGAGAATCTATATTATTATAACAATAATATTAAAATTAATATAACATTAATATTAATATTAACATCACTTAATTCTATATTATTATTATAACGTCTTATAAGCAAAATATTTATTTATAATATAGATTCTTACTTTTTCTTAGTAAAATATAAATTATAAATATTACGATATATTCTCTCCATTTTCAAAAAATGAAAATTGCAAAGTTAACAATTTAAAATTTCAAAATGCACGCATTTTTGTGGCATATTCACAGATAATAACAATCTCGATAAAAGAAAAAAAAATCATATTTCTCTTCAAAATCATTAAGAAATATTGAATAAATGACAAAGTCAATCGGGATATATCCTCTTTTTCGTTAACCAATTTTGAGGTCCTGTTAAAGTGCTAAGAAGATCGCGTGCCTGGCGATAATGAACTCCGATTTATTCTTGGGTGGTGCAGGAAAAACGCTTCATTTCCGATGAAGAGGAGATAGCCTTTGATCTGGTTACATGCTAAAAGGGTTCCCCCGTGGGAGCAGACAGTTATTGATTTTCTCGAGATAATTAAGGAATTCGTATGGTTTCATGTTAAGGAATTTACGAATTTTGTTTCGTGAAAAGATTTTTTAATTTTCTCTTACACAAGTATATTTATTTCCTTTCGTACTTCATTTGGCTAAACGATGTGTTACATATGACGAGAACAAGTGAATATGTAATTATTAATTCAAGCAATACATAGGCTAAGAGGCATAAGGAGTTAAAAATATTATTTTAAGGAGTTGAAAGGCTTCAAACATGTATGATTATCTAGATACATCACTATTTTTAAGTTGGAAATATTTATTTTCATTTATATAATTTTCATAACGTTGTACTGGTATATAATCCCAAAAACGTTTAGTTTCATTTTAAAAGAAATTAAATATCGTATTTAGTTCTTTAAAAAACTTTTTAATTTCTGCAAAAGGAATCTTTATTATTATTATTATTATTATTATTATTATTATTATTATTATTATTATTATTATTATTTTGGTTTCTCATTTTTTTAACTGCCGTGTTATATCAGGCAAAGATGGTATATTGTATTCAAAATAGCTATTTATATCATGGTCTAAGGATTACAAAATAAAACAGATACTTGTAAGAAACCAAAAAAAGGTTCATGTTTCGAAAAAAGAAGTTAAAATAATTTAATTTACCCGAGGCTCACAGCATTGTTTCATAATGCAAGATATTTCGAATGTTGTTTTGCAAATTTACTGCATCTTTTGCAATAGAAATAGTTACATCTTTGGTGCTTATGGCAGGAAAAAGCTAACAGAAAATTGCTACTTTACAGAAAAAGAGAAAAATGCAATTAAAATGTAAATTACTTGTGTTTCGATTGATAACTTTCACTGTTGACTTTTTTAAGCTGAAGTGCACTCAGGTGATTCATAGTAAATATTTTGAAGTGAAAAGAAAAAGATGCATTAATCCCACCGCGACGAGCGTCCTTTACAGGATTTTTAATCTTTTATCACCAGTTTGTTAAAACAAAAATTTAATTTAAATTAATTGAAGCAGCATTTTGACTAAGGTAAATTTTTTATTAAAAATTACAGGTAGCTAACCCCCAGGATTTTGAATTTCACATAAATATGACTATAGTCGCGAAAGACGTTAAGCAACCTTTTCTGTCTTAAGTAGCGCGGAAGAATTGTGAAATTTTTATTCCAAAATGAGCGTACTATTTTACTTTTTGAAATTATATATTTGTATTTGTGACGGCCAATTATGAGCATGAGGGATATAGACCCTATGGGGGAAGAGTGCCCTCTGTGTCTTTATAAGGGAACCTAACCCATATTTACTCAAGGAAATACAAGGTTCGAAGAAAGCCATGGAAAATTCCGAACGATTAGGCCGACGGCCGCGATAGGGATTGAACCCAGCATCTGCCGTCTATCAGTTTCGAGAGCAGAACCTCTCAGTTATTGGTGGGGCTTTTTGAAATTATGGTATCATAATCAAGTTTCTCACACGTACTTTAACCTTTGCTGCGCAGAGCAAATCAATTGCTTAAGTGTTGAAAATAATGACTGACACCGAAATTTGAAAACAACTTTATTTCAAATTATGAAAAAGCTACTTTGCAGGCATTCAGTTATGCGAATTTTTTTACCAAAATTCCAGTACCAATGTGGCGCTTGGGAATTAAATTTAAGTGGTTTCATAGATATACCACCGCGCCGCAAGGGGTTAAACGTCAACGTTTACTTATATTTATTTTTAAAACAAAATGAAATATTTCAACCAATAATATTAAATGAAAAAAATGTAATAAGCCATTTTTATGTGACGATTTAATCGTAAAAATCTCAAATGGATGATTAAATGCATATTAAAAAAAAAAGAACAATTTTCAAAATGAAGAATTTAATTGATCCAAAACATCAATTTGCTATTAACTATTGTAAGATGAAATGTTTCCAATAAAATATTTTTTTTCCAATAGTTAGTGTTAGGTAAGAAAATAAAAAAGCCAATGCAAACAAAGAAAGTAAATTATGAACTGAAAGACTTATTCATAAAAATAACAACCATCATAAATTGCTTTCGCTTTTTATCTCGTCTTATATTTGTTCATACTAAAACTAACATGACTTTTTTTCACATAACGTTTTTTAGCTAATTAGCGAATCTTAATGTCATCTTTATAATGATTATTTAAACACTGCCAAAGTAATAATGGGTGAAAATAACTAAAGTTCAGCATAATCACACAAAAAGCTTTTGTGAGCTTTATTTTGATGAAAACAAGTAAAGTTTCCTTTCTTAATTTTTTCTATTAATTGCATTATTCATGTTTTGTGCAGGAATTGATGACAAGATACAAACATCCTTATAATGCTTCAGCTGTTTTGTGCTAAAGAAAAAAAATGAATGAAAAGGGAAAACAGTTTATGAATAAGTATTTGGGAAATAATATAATACATTAAGCAATATTGATTAACATTTACCGAGTAGATTGTCCAGATTGTTTTATATTGCACATAAAATTTATCTACAAAATTTTTAATGATAAATACCCTTTTGGTTATTTCTATGATATAATTCTAAATGTTTGTCGTAGGTAAATTTATAATTTTATTGAATCAAAATATTAGTTAGTCACTAATTTTTCATGAAATTTAGTTTTTTGCTTATAAAAAATTCTCGAATAATAAAATAAATTTTACATTTGCACGTTTAAAATAAATGATGTAATAACACGCAAAAGATTTCATAAAGAAAAAAATATAAGCTATTTATTTAAAGTTAGAAAGTTTTCACCAATAAAATTTAATTATAAAAGGATAAATATTTGTTTTAATACACTGGTGATGCGATTGCATTAAGTTTTATACTTTATTTTATTGCTATGAATAAAATAAAATTCATTATAAAATAAATGTTAGAGAAATAATATTTGAACGGTGCCTCGGTGTCGACACTTTCAAACTAATTTTCATTTTTGATATTTTTTTTCAAATTTATGACAATATAAGTCATGAAATTGTTTTAGGATAATTTATTGTAATGGTGAATTTAATAAATTTTATTAAGAAAACAAATACTGAGCTGGCTTTCGTAAACGTTATGGATCTAAAATTATCTACAAAAATTGTTATTCCTCATCGTGATTTTTTCCCTTATTTAATACCTTTATAACAAAAACTTTTTAGTTTTCAGAACTCAATATGAAATGATATAATCAAAATATAATTAGTTAATTATATTTCTCTATTCAAATCATTCTATTGTTTTTTGTTTCTGTCTTTGAACAAGTTTACGTTCTATTCATTAAAATTCTTTTTAATTAATATTATTTAATTAAAATTAAAAATTATTTTTAATGAATGTGTATTTTTTAATTAACCGTTAGTTTATGTAATTTTGTAAATATTTATATTTTAATTGCATCTTCAAAATACTGTAACAAGTAAATAAAATGAAATTTAATTATTTTTTGAAACATGCTGGTATATATATATATTTTTTTTTTTTTTTCAGAATGAATGCGAAACGAAAATAATAATGCAGTAAATTAATTTGCCATAATAAAGGAAGCCTAGGTTAATATTTAAAAGCATAACACCGATACTGTAAACGATTTAAAGTGCGTTAAAATATATGTTAAATTTTAAGATTGTTAAAATTCGATTATAAATAATATTATTGGATAAAAAGCATGCATATAATTTTGCGCAATGAAGTTTTAAATTTTGTTGAAATTTAGCAGCATGTTAATTAACTGCCTTATATTAAAAAATTAAACAGGAAACAATTTAATAAGAAGAATAAGCTGCTTCCGCCTTTCCGTTTTCTTTTAATTTAATGTTAATCTCTATCTTCCCCTATAACTTAAAAGTTTCAATTAAAAGTTTAAAATTTGTAAAACTTTTTTTTAAGCGTTTCTACTCATTTACTATTTTATTGTCGCAATAGATAATCGATTATTTAAATTCCCACATTCCGAAATTATCGATCCCTCCCCCCCCCCCCCCCGCAACCGAACTAAGCATTCAGTTCATAAATAGTTAAACAAAACTCTTTAATTTTTTTCTCTGCTCTCTTTGTAATTTTATAGTAACAGCAAATAAATAATGGCTTGTTAAATCAAAAGTTTTCCCCCACCTCCAGACAATAATAATAATAATAACAATAAAAATAATAATAAGATTTGCCCCCTTTTCATTTATTTATTTGTTTATTGTTTCATTTTTTAGCAGACAAAATTAAAAATATTTCAAACTCATACATATTTTTCTTTCATGTTTGTTTTTGTTTGCCTGAGAGTGGCAGCTCACAGAAGGAAATCAGGTCTGTAGAGCATAATGTTCCACCCGGTCGCCTTTACTAAGGTCTAAAAAAAGAAACAGAATTCAGCCAAAGCTGAAACTGCCAGAATCGCGACAGTGGGCGGTATAAATACAAAAACCCCGTATCAGCTCAACACCTGCCAGATGTAAAATAACCTAATGCGACAGAGGGCGGGTAAGATAAAAGAGGAAGGAACAGGAATCATGTAACAAAAGAAAATGACAAAATAGCAATCTTTCAGCCTTGGAACAGATCCCCTACGTGACAATGGGTGGATGAATGTGTGACAAAAGTAGCACTGAGAAGGAGCAGCATAAACTTTCATGCTTGTTATTGTTTTCTAGAAATAAATATGTAATGATCTAAATTCCACCTTTCTGAATTTTCGGTTATTTCTTTTTGAACCCCCCCCCCCCTTCTCCCGCAAAAATGTAATGTCTTTAAATTTTGATTAAAAATCTCACTATTCTTCAGATTTTAGAACATTGAATGAATTCTACCGTCTTAATAAATATCACACCCCTCAAAATGAATAAATAAATAAATAAGTGAATGAATAAAGAACACTATCTAGAAATAGGTCGTGGTGGTGGGAATTTTGTCAAGTCTTTAAAATTGGGCTCTTCTCTAGTCCAATGGTCCTGTAAAAAATATGTCGGATTCGAAGAGCCAGTTTGTTGTATGCATGTGATCAGGTTGGCGCGGTACTTGGCGAAATTTTCCTATCCAAATCTATTCTTCTTAACATTTATATACAGCTTATTCCACTTTTCTTCATTTATATGGAATCTAAATACTTTTAATCCATTCCTGAACAAGTTAAAACAATTTTCTGCTAAACAACCATTTATTTTTAACGTATTTATAATTTTATGATCCCTCAAACGTTTCTCGCCCCCATAATAATCAATATGAAATAAACGGTAAGTGGGAAAGAAGATACTTGATGATTCAGCCATGTCGCGTTGCTATTGGCCACGTGGCAGAAATACGGTTGTTTCTGAGTGAATATCAGGGATTTAACGCTTGGTAGTATTTATTACATAAAACTTAAAATAATTAATACATAAAAGGAAAAAGTAACTGAAACAGTTTTACTTACAAGTTTACAAGTGCTCAATGTGAACAGCTTTCGTCACATACCACACATGAAGTCGACAGCTCACTTCTTTCCCAACGTTGATTAGTAAAGCAGTTCTGTTCAGAAGTTTACACTATCTCACGCCATGCGATTTCTACCTTTGGGTGCTCATAAAGGATCGTGTGTATGCGCTTCCACAACAAGCTGGCCATTACAACTGTTCCAACAATGACCCCATAAGCACTAATCAACGTTTGGGAAGAACTGACTTATCGACTTAATGTGTGCCGTGTGATGAAAGTTGCCTATTTTGAACTCTTGTAAGCTTGAAGGTAAAACTGTTTGAGTTGCTCTTTCATTTTATGTTTTAATTATAATTTTAAGTTTTGTGTGATAAAAACTAACAAGCGTTAAAACCCCAGTATTCATGTAGAAACGCCCCTTTTTTTATTTTTACTTCACTTGTTGCTTCCTTTTAGTTTAACAGCAACTGTGCCTAAAAAGCTACTGTAAAAAGTGCAGGAAAAATTACGGCATTTTGTTTACAGTGTATTTTAACCACTGATTTGCTCGTATGTTGTACGGGCAAGAAGAGTTTGCTTATTACATCATTTAAAGTTCTTGACACCACTAATTTTTTTAAATACATTTTCATACTGTTTAATAGGAGAAATGTTTAAACTAAAAATTATGAAAGTTTTAACTTATAAAAAAATATGTTTATCCCATATTTATTGTGCATAAAAAAAAGAATGAGTTAAATAGTTAAAGTGCGCACTTATCCTTATCTCCAATATACATTCTAAATAGGTGTTCTGAGTAAATCTGGGTTTCAAATGCTCTGGACACCAGTATTTTAAAGTAATTTTCTTTGTCTTATGTGATGGCAAATATATCTGCGATTAAAGATGGCAAGATAAACTGTAAGAAATTAGTGGTATTCAGAGTATTTGGAATCCTCATTTACACAGATCACCTGTAACCCTAATTCTAAGACTCATTCGATACGAACCGCAATGTAGTAAGCGATTGTGTAAGTTACTACAGTGTAAGATTTCTAATTCACCATGATTTTTGCCTAATATCTCAGTTAATCAGTTAATCAGTTTAAAATATCTCAGTTCTAAATTAGTATTTAAAAATACTTTTTTATGTAAAATTTCCGTAAAACATGCCTGTCTTTTTTTTTAATTTGGCAAAATAAATCTAAAATACATGTTTAATTGAATACTTTATGTTTTAAGATCTTAAAGCTTACGAATCGTGCTTTCCATATAAAATTACGTATATATTTTAGAAATATTTTGTAAAAGAAAGAAGGTGGTTGGTTGTGTTTATGACGGTCAATTATCAACACGATGGATATAGGCTCTAATGATGGGAATGGCCTGCGTGGGGGTCTTTCTAAAGGGACCCAACATGTATTTATGCAAGGAAATTTAAGGTTCGGAAAAAAACGGAAAACGACAAACGATTAAACAGACGAGCACGAATGAGTTAGAACACAGCACCTTCCGTCTACCAGCTTCCAGAGCAGAATCTCTCGATCACTGATGGAGAAAAAGAAAGAGCCATCCTTTAAGAAAAGTACATAGAAAAAGTAATGAAAAATATTCATTTCCCAGTGAGATGTTTGAAAAAATAAGAATGCATGGCATGTCCATTACATACAATAGTTTTAAGATTAGCCGAGGGAATTTGAGATTTCTCTCAACAACATAAGAAATATTACTAGAGGAATATAAGGAATATTGCTAGAACAATAAATCGTTAAAATAATTACTGATTTCTTGAAATAATATTTTGTTTTACATTCTTAGAAATCATGTTAGACTTTCTGTTTTTTTTTTTTTTTTTTTTTTTTTTTGTGAAATTACACCTGTATCAATCTAAATAATTTAAGTTAAGCAACCATGTGTTTGTTACTTTTCAAATTTCCCTATAATTTGAAATTTGAGAAAAATAGCAAAGTCAAAAGTAAAAAAAAAGGTATCAAACCAAGTTAAAATCAACAAGTATGGCATTTTCAAATCCAGCTTGGTTCCAAATTTATGGTAAAACTGGATGTCTAATAACATTAAAATATAGTATTTTAACCGTGGTTAATCCATATTTATGTAAACATACATCAAAAGCTACATATTCTCTTTTACTTTCTTTTTTACGTTATTTTACTTTAAAATATTCTTTCTACATATAACACTTTCATAGCAATTAGTTAGGAATCTTTAATATTTTTTGCTTTAAGTAGAATAAACTGTATCAGAATATTAAATAGATGGGTGTTATGGAAAATTGAGAAAATGATACATTTATGCAAAACAGTAAATTCCTTGCTCCCGATAGAATGAAAATATCTTCGCAGACAGATAAATACCCTAAAATTATAATGATATTTTTCTTCAAGGTGTCAAAATTCATAAAAAAATAGGAATCATTTCCACCTAATCATTCTTGTTTCTCTTATTTCTCTTTGAACTTCGGGCGGACACCTTGGAGAAGAAACAGGATTGGTTACCAAGGTGAAAAACCCAGGTTAGAACCCCCTCTTGCTATACAACAAGAACTTGTCTCGGTGAGGATGCTGATGATGATGATGAAGCCCAGGGTGTTACATGTCACTAATTACAGGGATCGGTACTTTTGAAGGTGTGAAAGTGGGCACGACGAAATCGCCTAGATGGGTATCGCAGAAGATGTTGCCGCCCTGTTCGGCCTTTTAGGCTTTGTCTGCGGTTTCCTATTACGAGTCAGGTGGGTAGTATGCGGCAATGGTTAAAGGTAACCGATCTTAAGAGTTAGTTTTGGTAGTTAGTTTTCCTACCTGTTAAGAGATGTTAAATTATCCTGGAGAGTCGAATTTAAAATAAAACTTCACGGACATGCTTTATGTTAGCTGATTTATTTCTAAAGGATAATTCATGAAACAACATGTGGAATAGTGTTTCAAAGTCTTTTCAGTAATGGAAATTATAAATAAATCACGTCGTCATACATTTTATTATTTATTTTTTTATTATTATTTTAAATGAAAACTGCGAAAAATTGACATCGCGTTTTTCTTTCTTTTCCGTTTAAATAAATAAATAAAAAAATTAATAAAAATTAAAAGTGTGAGAGAGATTATTGTAATTGTTGGTTACTGTGACGTAAATTAAATTAATATGTTGGAACTTCTTCATATGTCAGGCCAGATGCTATGCTCAGTAAGGTTAGTTGATTGAATTCAGTCATCAACATTCATCCGATATAGCTCAATTGGCCAGATTGGTAGCTTCAATTAAGAGATCCCTGAATTCGAATTCTGAAATGACAATTTTTCGCCAATTTGGAAAATCGCAATTCGTATAATTTATTTACCTTCTAGAATAATTGTGTTGAAATAAGTCTATTTACATGAAAAGCTATGAACGAAAATCGGCTAAGACGCTATGTATATATGTTGGATTGAGATCCAGCTTTTATATACATAAAAGTTTGTTACAGTATGCCACTTAAATTTGTTTAGTTTATCATCTCAGAAGATAGTTAATAATATGGTAATAAATCATTCTGTACATCTGAAATTTATCTTTCAGTGGTTTCTAATTCATTAGTTAAAACAAAAAAATAACCCTTAAAATTGTGCTGTTTCTAATAACACAACCAATCAATGTAATTTCAATTTAATACCACAAAAGGTTACAAAAATCAGTCACAAGTAAACAAAATGTTGTCCAAAAACATCGCATTAAAAAAAAAGTTTTAGGAATAATTCATAACAGTGACCAAAATGTAATTAATAGAATCCACATGAAAAATCCCAAAAGATTGCAAGAATAAATCACAACGGTGACCAAAATGTGATTCAAAGAATTAACACAGAACATCACAAAAGATTACAAGAATAAGTCTCAACGGTGACCAAAATGTGATTTAAATAATTCACGTAACATTTTTCAATTGATCATCGTTTCACGCTCCCTATTTAAAGTCAAAAGTTATTATTTTTTAATCATTCAAAACTTAGCGCAAACAGTGATGTATCAGCATCATAGTAACTTGAATTCGACTCATTTACTATGTCACAAGGTGACAATAAACACACTCTTTATTCATTTGGTTAGACTTCTAAACAACCTTACTTACTGCTATATTGATTTATTACAATTCAAGAAAATGTTGATTTCCAATAAACAAAATACCTAATGCAAAATTATCGTGTTCAAAAATTTGAGTAAATTTTCAATATGACTATTACAAAGTATTCTTTCACTCTGAATGAAAATTACTTTGAGGGCTGTGCAGCATATATAACGTTATCAACTTTTTGGAAATTTTGCACACCCTCTCCCCTCCCTTCCGATATGAAACGTTATCATCTCTCGGAACCTACTCCCTCCCATTATGATATCGTTATTAATGTCTAATTTTTTTTTTACTCTTAGAATTTATTTCTTTTGTTTGGAGTGATATACAAAACACTGTTTACATTGATTTTTTTTTTTTTTTTTTTTTTTTTTTTTTTTTTTGCATGTTGTATTGATTCAAATGAAGGGAAGTTAATAAAATTCCATTTTACATATGACATAATTTTATATCAAATAACTCTTAAAAGAAATAGTTACTATTTAAAATAATTTCATAATAGCTTTTCGTTACATAATGCATTTAACAGTAATAGTGTTTTCTTGTATTTGCAAGGCACGAATGGGGAGGGGACAGAGATAGAAATTTTTCATCAACGAATCAGGTGACAACATCTCTTTTATTTTTTAGTAAACACAAGTTTCATTTCTTATAAACCTCTCACATGGTTGCTTGAACAGCGATTATACATGCATACATGTGAAGAAGAACAGGAATGTAAAACATTGGAGAAATCCATGTTTTAGAATTAATTATTTTTATAATAATTTAGTAATTTCAATAATAGCTTTGTAATATCATTTAAAAATAGACAACAGACTAAAAGAAAACGTACTATTTAGAACCAATCCATGTTACCCAAAAAAAAAAAAAAAAAAAAAAAAAAAAAAAAAATTGGTTAGATCAAAAATGATTTTGATATCAACAGACAAACCCCCCTTCACCCTAAAGATATCTCACGATATCATATGCCAGCCCCCCCCCCTTCCCTAAAATGATAACGTTATATATGCACAGCCCCTTGTCTTTCAAATCAGATATACTCCGTTCACAAAAATTTCCATCGCTACGACGAAACAATTTCCTGTTTGTTTTTAGTATTAGTTATCCACACCTGCTGCTTTTAAACAGTATGCTTCAATGAAACACGCTCTTATTACTTGCCCAAGCAGCAAAATGTTTGTCTCTTTGCGGATGAACAAGCCATTAATAAATTAAGCCGAGTATTGGATCAATATTTTCTTTCACCAAAGGAAATGCAGCTTCTGATGGAGGATTAAAGAAGGCTTTTTCCTAAAACAGCTATGAACGTGCATTTTGAAAGTGGCGTAACTAACCATTCTGCTTTTTGTTTTATAATTGTTCTCACTATTTTTTTTAGATAAAATATACAAATTAAACATATCCTATTCAAGTAAAGCTGTTTATTTTAGTCCTCTTATGATGTTGTGTTATGTACATCCGTTTGGCTGAAAAGTAAAGTTTAAGGATAGTTTATCCGTTTAAGTTGTTAGGTTGAAAGTGGGGGCAAAATTGTTTTTAAATTATAGCATCTCTAAAACAGCAGACAGTTAATGTGATTCCACTTTAATATCACAATAAGTTACAAATATCATTCACTACAGTGAACAAAATGTGACTAAAGAAATCACATAAGTTTTATGTAGGCATCATTCCATGTAGTGTATTATGTGGCAAAAAATTATTCATTATAAAATCTTCATAAAAGTGGCCTATCGATATCACAGCAACTTGAATTCAACTTATTTAACATATCACAAGCAGAGAATGAAGACACTTCATTTATTTGGACTTTTAACTAACATAATGTAGCGATTACAAATAAACAAAATGTTGACTTAATGTAAAGAAAATATCTATCATAAAGTTACAATGGTCAAAAAATTTGAGTAAACTTACGATATAGTTGTCACAAATTACTCTTTCATATTAAATGAAGATTACTTTGTCTTTCAAATCAGATACAACTCCGTTTACCAAAACTTCTATCGCGACAGCGAAATAATTTATTGTTTGCTTTCAGTACTTAGTATCCACACCTGGATCGTTTAAGCATTCTGCATCAATGAAACATGCTCTTATTACTTGCCCAAGCAACGAAATTTTTGCCTTTTTGCCGATGAACAAGCCATTAATAAATTACGCTGAGTATTGGATCAATATTTTCTTTTGCCGAAGGAAACACAGCTTCCGATGAAGGATTAAAGGAGTCTTATTCTTAAACAGCCAACAACGGCATTTTAAATGAGGTGTAAATAAGTATTCTGTATTTATTCTGTAATAATTCTGGTGATTCTTATTCCAAAATACACGGACATCTTTTTTAAAATATTTATTTTTTTCTTGTTTATTATTTTTCTGCTATTCATATCTGTTTTGGTAAAATGTAAAATGTTGGTATATTTTAATTCTTTAAATCGCTAAGTGATGCTATACTTGCAACATAAAAATTAAAACATTCTTTAAAAGTAAATATTAAAGAATAATTTTTAAAAATATATACATTTGATTTTATTGTTAGGAGTTCCCGATTTACTGAAATGATTTTGCTTTCAGATTTTTTCTCTAAATACGAGTGTACTTTACACTGTTTAAGAGATTCAAGAGGAATGTAAAGAAGTATTTTTAATCAAAGGAAATAGTTCATTTTTCTTCAAAATCTTGACTGGAGATAAAAGAAGCTTTTTTCAAAAAAGCAAGTCTGATGAATTTGGAAGATGCATAATAATGCCTGGAAACTGTCTTTGTAACATTTCCCCGTAAATTTGCAACCGATAAACAAGAATCACATTTGAAATCGTTCCTGTGTAATAATTTATTCATAATTATATATCTGATCGTGAATACCCTGTTTAAATATGAAATCAGGTTGGACCAAGTGACGTTACTGAGAATTAGATTTAGCTGTCTCACTTGTAAACAATAGTTTATATACACATGTAAACAACAACAACCAATAATCTCAAAAGGTGTATTCGAAAAAATGCTTTTCCACCTTCAACAGTTCGAAATTTTCCAATACAATTTCAGGCACATTTTTAAAAGTAGAAACATGAAACTTGCTGAGGGGATTCTTGAAGGGACGTATGAGGTGCCGTGTGATGTCTTTTTACGCTCAATTCATTAGAATTTGTGTTATAAACAATTATCTTCCCAGTATGACCCTTTTTTTTTTCGTTCACAAATCTCCCACTTGGGAAAAATCGGTTCGAAATGCCGTTTTTGATTGCTTTTTTTGCAATATATTCTGCATTTATCAAAGAATCGACAATCACAGCACCTTGTGTACTTTCCAAACAAAAGATTCTGAAAGTTTGGTGTATTTGAGAGCCATAACGAATTAAAAAATAAATCGGAAAATAAGCAGTTTGAATCGAAATACACATTTCGATTCAAACTGCTTATTTTCCGATTTATTTTTGAATTCATTATTGCTCTCAAATACACACCTTTTAAGCATGGGCTGTTTTTTCTCTTGATGATTAACACATTTGACCCGGGAGAATGCGCGTTACTTTGTCACCAATAGATGCAAATATTAATAGTCACTTTATTTAGTTCGAAGACAATTGTTACAAATTCTAGGATAGAACTTACCATTATTATTTTTTAAAGATTTCTTTAAAAATAATAATGGTGATAGACTGCGAGGCGGCAGCACGGACAATCACCTCATAGAGATCAGGGATGAAATTCTAGAATTAGTTAAATCTAGATTCGCATATTGAAACGAAATCGGTCTGCCAAGTTATATCTTGGTGGGAAAAAACCTAAAAACCCAATTTTAGAGGTTGACTCGTCGATTTACCATTGTGCTTTCCTGCACCAAAAAGTATGAAAGCATAGAGGACTCGCAGCAGTGAAACATAATGGAAAACCCATGGTATTCGATGAGTTTATTGTCTGTGCTTTCGCCCCCCAGTCTGTAATACTTGTAAAAATTATAGGCACTCTAGGTTTATCAGGCCTGTTGCGCGTCTTACCGGTTTAAAAATGTTGTTCAGCATAATTTTTTTTTTCAGTTTAAATCTGATATTAACAAGGCTCCAAATCAAATGTCAGATTTATATGCAATAATTAGTTGTAATGTCAGTAACGTCCCAAAAAAAGTAAGAAATTTATTTCACTTCAATTTAATTTTAGTGTCTTGTGTCTCTTTCATACTGAGTTTGAATATTGAAGAAGTTTCAATGTTATGTTTTCTATCTCTGTCGATAAAAATCTTAAGAATGATGTATGGTAAGATTGTTATTGCCAAAAACATGCTATAAAAAAGTCAACATGAAACTGTTTCGCGCTCGAATTCATTTAATAAAACAGAAAGCATCACCAGATCTTATTTTTCTATAATCAAGAATACTTTATAAATATAATATTTATCAACAGTAGATATTCATTTCATTTTAATTTTCATTTACTTATACTATTGTGATTAGTTCTATAGACGCTTTCAGTCGTTACGTCAGATATAACATTTTGCTTGGATACTTATTCCAAACAAACTGTTGCTATGCTGTTTTTTCTATCGTTATTATATTTTATAGCTCTATTTCAGCAATATCTCTCAGATATATGTTTTAGTACTTTATAGGCAGTAGTAACATTTTCTGCGATTTATATTTAATATGATATGAAACATAGCAACCGTTTGTTTGGAGTCAGTTTCTAAACGAAATGTCATGTATGACGTCAAAATTAAAGCGCCTATTATGCTCTTTGTCCATAGTCTGATTTTAAAGTGTGAAATATACGCAAAATATAGTATTAACCCCTTAACGCGCATTGTTGCCGGGTCGGCAACACCTAAAGTTGCCCCTGTTTAGAGACACAAAAACTCCGTGAATATTTTAAAAACTACTCTAATGTCTACTTTAAATCTTTCTTATGAGTTCTAGATGACAGCACCACAGAGGTCAAATTCTACTGTTTTTAAATAATAGGTAAAATGTTTTACTGTAATACGCGCTTCACAGCAATGCTCTTCTCACTGCGTTTACCAATGCTTTAGTTATGGGAGGTTACCACTTCAGCAATAGCTGTATAATTAAAATGGTTAGTGCAATCTTTGCAAAACAATACCTGTGTACTCCTCTAAGCCTAAATAGATTGCCTATTTTTTTTTCTTTAAATTCCAATTTTAAAGAGTAGTGCGCCGGAAAGGGTTAAATTGCACAGTAAAAAGTTATTTTACAATATATATATATATATATATATATATACATACATATAGTAGATATAAAATAGGATTTCAACATTAAATTTTCCCATACAATTTAGCATATTTTGATTCCTTGTTCTTTAAATGTAATACATCATATGTGCTTTTGTTGCTCTTGATCAACTAAAATGAAGATAAATCCTTTTTAAAGAAGAGAATGTGACAGGTAAAAAAGTTATTAATAATACTACCTCTTAAGGACTTATCTGGCTATTATACAATAATTAACATTTAATTATAAAAAATGAATGCATGATTTTAAGAAATGAAATTTTTCCTGAAATCACTTAATATTTAAGAAGTAAGTCAAATTATGGCAACTATCATTTTACCATCATTGATTGCGATGGAAGTTCTGACTTTCTGTAGAAATTTTAGTCTTGAAATTCTGTAAGAAATTCAATATATCCAAAATATGAAGATTTCAACTTGTAAAGTTACTAGCACGTTATTAAACACTTATCTGAGAAATGAACTTGAAAATTAATACTTGAAATTATAACTTAAGTTAGCGAAATATTTCAGACTCATTTAAAATCATGAGTAATCTTAAATAACTTAAATTCATTAAATTCAAACTATTCTCGGATTTCAAAACTTAAATAATTATATTTCTCAAAATCAATAGCCATGATTCTAAGAGATTATAGAAATATTCCCTCTTACATTTCTTATATAAGATGGAAGGCGAATCACTTTAATATATTTTTAAATATTATACATTAATTAATATATATGTTATAAATAATTTTTTAACTTTGCAAACATTCCTTTAAATTATCCTAAATCTACAACATATCCTTTATTTGGTTATTTCTTAATAATATCTATTCTTTAATCTTGCTGAATTACTTGAATTTGAAACACGTTTATTAATCATTATTTTAATCGAATTCTTAATCTAAAACTTTATTCTTTTATCAATTTTTGTCAACGCATTCTTTAATTTCTTATTTTAAAAACCTTAATCTGTTAAAAGCAACACAATACTTAATAAACCCATTGATGTATTTTATATAATAAGGCATTTGATGCTTGTTTCTTAATGTCATTTTTTTAAATTAAATTTATTATTCGAAAACACAGAGTCTGTATTGCGAGCACGCTATTACATAAAAATCCTCCCACCAAACGATAAGTAACTTTTTATCTTTTTCACCTCTTTTCACTTTCCCTTAGATTGTTTACCCGCGGTGAGAACCATTTCTAAATTTCATTAGTCCGTGCGAAATTTACACTGGAATTCTGCGTTTATACGCTTTTTTTGACAAAACCAGCTAATATGTTTCAAGGCTTCGAATTCTGTATTGTTTTCAAAAGATTTAAAGCCTGTTATCTTGTGTCTGGATGTTCTGTAGAATTCTAAATTATTTTAAGATCTTATAGCACTATATAATTACTCCAATTCCATTCTAATACCGTGACTGAATTTGGCATCAAATAGGAATTATTTTTCATTTCCATGCTTGGAGTATAAAAATACTCCAAACTTTTCCTGGGGAAACTATCTGAATGCTCCCCTATTGCCTTGCTATATTTATGCTTCTAAAGCATCAAAATAATAATGTGACTGCTAAGGATTACTTGTATTTGTTATTAGAGTTGGCCGATCTCAACCATTAATTGATAATTAGTAAATGCATGTAAGTTGACTAAATTGTTAGACTTTAAAAACGGTTTGACCTTTCATCAGTTGACGGTGTTCAGTAAATTTAATGTATCTGGATACAGATTTCCACTATTTTAACCGAAACTTATACAACGCTACCTGTATATATCACTTTAGAAAACAGATAAACCAAGATATGTCTCAGATAGTAAATATGTTTAATGAAAATTTAATAAAATATTTTTCATGATAAAAACCGCAGCTATTCATATGAGTTATTTTTTAGCATAAATTTATAAATCCTCTTTTCATAAACTTTTAATTTCATTTAATTTTCAATGGAAAATTAATATTTTTTATGTAACATTTTAATAGGTCTTGATAAAATGAAACATATTTTTAGTTTTCTGAGCGATGAACATTTAAATTCGGCGTCTCGTAATAAATCAGCATTATATATCAATTTGCTGAAAAGTACTGAACTTTATTTTAAAACTTTTACTCAATGTATTTTTATTTTTATTTTTTTTATTTTTTTTATTTTTTGGTAAAAATGTTTAATTTAACATTTTACTGAATATCAATATTTTCCGTGTACTGATGAAATATTGTAATTATAATTAAAAAATATTTCTAATAAAGAAACAATATTTGTTAAATGATTTAAGCAGATTATTAAAAAATAATACTGAAATACTAGAATTTATGCAAAATTGCTTTGTAAACATTTACAATACAATTACAATAAGCATTGGTATCAAACTCAACTTTTCTCAAATGGAGCACCACTATTTTCACAATATTAATTGAAATTATGTCTATCTTCATTAATATTGGTAAAGGCGGACTATTTAATTTTTACATTTAATGATTAAGTCCATTGATAACAAATTTGTAAGTTTATTACGTTGCAAATTATTTGTAATTTAAACATAGCTTTGTGCTTACAAAATATTTCATCTTAACTCTTAATGGACATTTTCACACATTTTAAACAACAGTTTAATAACAAAATTAATTTCTGTGGAATGCGTCTTTCATTGCTAGTAAACCTAAATATTATAGCCTGAATTTAAAATTAAAATTTTATTTTCCTCGAAACTCTAACGATACTACCTTTTGCATATTTAGTTCTTACTATTTTAATATATTTGATTTCCGATAAATGCTCGCTAAAACCGTCTATACTTGTGCGATTGTTTAATTTCAAGCTTGAATTAAGAATATAATCTTTTTTCAAATCTAATGTAGCGCATAATTAAAATTTAAAACACGACAAAAACACTAGTTAATTTCCACCCACTGCCTGCCATCTTTAATGAGGACGATATTGAAATCTTAGAAAGAATAATTAGTGATTCTTATTTTTATAATTAATTTTAAATCAGACATCGAATCTCTCTTCAGCATTACTTTCGAATGCTTAAATTCAAGGTAAAATTTCGGCACGTTTCCGTTAATTATTGTAATTATTGTAACGTAATTAATGTACTAAATTAGACATGGAGGGAAATGTTAGGAGGATTCTTTTGACAATTTCACAGCTCCAGAAATGTGCTCTCGTCTCTTCTGGAAAACTCTGACTTTGTGGGCTGCTAATTGACTTCATTCAAGTCTTGAGTTATATTTCACGTAATTAACCATTTCGTTGGCTGGCATTTCTTAAATGGCACATTTGTAAAGCGAGAGAAGTTTATTGTATTCATCTTTTATCCGTAAGTGTTAGCAAATCTTTTTCACAGTTTAAAGAATTATAAAAGATTTAAAATAAATTTTGAATTTAATGCAATTCGTAATGTGCAGAAACATTTTTTTATAAAAAAACCTTAACACTTTCGGGTCTGGTGTACCATTAATAGTACATATCTTTTATTTGAGTTTTATTTTGTTTTAACAAACATTTTTCTTACTTTTTACATGTAGTATTGTTAATATGAGCATTGTCTATGAGGAGATATTGTCTATGAGGATTGTCTATGCATTTACTATATGACTTTATGAACGTTCAGGCATTTAGTAATAATAGTTACAAATATTTCCTTAAACAAACTGTTTGCTATAACAAAAATTTAATTCTGTTAAATGCGGCTTTCATAATGTATTGTTAGTTAACTTGAATATCATGAACTGAATTTAAAATTAAAATTTCAATTTCACGTAAACTCTAACGATATTACCATTTTGCATATTTTATTCTTACTTTTTTAATGTCTTTGATTTCCGATAAATGTTCGCTGAAACTGTCAATACTTGTGCGTTTTTTTAGTTTCAAGCTTAGGAATATAATCTTTTTTCAAATCTAATGTAGCGCATAATTAAAATTTAAAACACGCCAGAAAACACAAGTTAATTTCCACCCACTGCCTGCTATCTTTAATTAGCACGATACTGAAATCTTAGAAAGAATAATTAGTGATTCTTATTTTTATAATTAATTTTGAATCAGACATCGAATCTGTCCACAGTATTACTTTCGAATTCTTATATTCAAGATAAAATTTCAGCAAGTTTCCGTTAATTTATTGTAATTTATTGTAACGTAATTAATGTACTAAATTAGACATGGAGGAAAAAGTTAGGAGGATTATTTTGACAATTACACAGCTCCAGAAATGTGCTCTCGTCTCTCCTGGAAAACTCTGACTTTGTGGGCTGCTAATTGACTTCATTCAAGTCTTGAATTACATTTTGGATAATTAACCATTTCGATCGCTGGCATTTCTTAAATGGCACATTTGTAAAGCGAGAAAAGTTTATTGTATTCATCCTTTACCTGTAAGTGTTAGCAAATCTTTTTTCACAGTTTAAAGAATTATAGAGGATTCAAACTAAGTTTTAAATTTAATGCAATTTATATTGTACTGAAACATTTTTTTTTATAAATAACACTAACCATTTCGGATCTGGTCTACTATTACTGGTACATGTCTTTTAGCAAAGTAGTATTTTGTTTTAACAAATACTTTTCTTACTGTTTGAATGTAGTAATATTAGTATGTGTCTATGCATTTACAACATGACTTCATTTACGTTTAGATATTTAAGCGTTACATTTAACAAGGCTCCCAAATGGTCCACCAACTGAACATCAGAATTTTCTTAGAGAAATTTTCTTTTTAGATTTTTCTAGCAAGTTGTCGATAAAGCAGCCTTGGAACTTCATTCTAGCACAAATTCTGCTGAAACCTATCTTGAAATTTTCTGTTAAAAAATTCTGATGTTCAGTTCGCGGACCATTTGGGAGCCCTGATTTAATGTTAAAGTGCATTGTTAACAAATTTGTAAGTTTATTATGTTACAGATTGTTGTAATGCAAAACGTAGCTTCATGTTTACAAAATATTTATTCCATAACTCTTAATGGACATCTTCAAACATTTTAATTAACAGTTTAATAATAAAAATTTAATTATGTTAAATGCTTCTTTCATATTGTATTGCTAGTTAGCCTAAATATCATGAACTGAATTTAGAATTAATATTTTATTTGCACCGAAACTCTAACAATACTACCTTCTGTTTATTTTATTCTCCTTAGTTTATTGTCTTTGATTTTCGATAAATGCTCGCTAAAACCGTCAATACTTGTGCGCTTGTTTAATTTCAAGCTTGAATTAAAAATATAATCTTTTTTAAATCTAATGTAGCACATAATTAAAATTTAAAACACGCTAGAAAACACTTGTTAATTTCCACCCACTGACTGCTATCTATAATTAGGAGGATATTGAAATCTTAAAAAGAATAATTAGGGATTCTTATTTTTATAATTAATTTTAAATCAGACATCGAATATGTCTACAACCACGCGGCATTACTTTCGTATTCTTATACTCAAGGTAATATTTCAGAATATTTCTTTTAATTATTGTAATTTATTGTAACGTAATTAATGTACTAGATTAGACATGGAGGAAAATGTTAGGAGGATTCTTTTGACAATTACACAGCTCCAGAAATGTGCTCCCGTCTCTCCTGGAAGACTCTGACTTTGTGGGCTGCTAATTGACTTCATTCAAGTCTTGAGTTTTATATGGGGTAATTAACCATTTCGTTCGCTGGCATTTCTTAAATGGCACATTTTTAAAGCGAGAGAAGTTTGTTGTATTCATCCTTTACCCGTAAGTGTTAGCAAATCTTTTTGAAAGTTTAAAGAACTATAAAAGATTCAAAATAAATCTTGAATTTAATGCAATTCATAATGTGCAGAAACATTTTTTTTTATAAATAACCTTAACACAATCGGGTCTGGTGTATTATTAGTAGTACATGTATTTTATTTGTGTTCCATTTTGTTTTAACAAATATTTTTCTTATTATTTACATGTAGTATTGTTAATATGTGTCTATACATTTACTATATGACTTTATTAACGTTCAGGCGTTTGGTAATAATAATTATAAATATTTCCTTAAACAAACTATTTGTTATAACAAATATTTAAATTTTTTAAATGCAACTTTCATAATGTATTGTTAGTTAATCTGAATATCATGAACTAAATTTAAAGTTAAAATTTCAATTTTATGAAAATTCTAACAATACTACCTTTTGCTTATTTTGTTTTTACTAGATTATTGTCTTTGATTTCCGATAAATGCTAGCTAAAGCAGTCAATACTTGTGCGCTTGTTTAATTTCAAGCTTGAATTAAGAATATAATCTTTTTTCAAATCTAATGTAGCGCATCATTAAAATCTAAAACACGCCAGAAAACACTAGTTAATTTCCACCCACTGCCTGCTATCTTTAATTAGAAAGATATTGAAATCTTAGAAAGAATAATTAGCGATTCTTATTTTTATAATTAATTTTGAATCAGACATCGAATATGTGTACAACCACGCAGCATTACTTTCGAATTCTTATACTCAAGGTAAAATTTCGGCACGTTTCCGTTATTTATTGTAATTTATTGTAACGTAATTAATGTACTAAATTAGACATGGAGAAAATGTTAGGAGGATTCTTTTGACAATTACACAGTTCCAGAAATGTGCTCCCGTCTCTCCTGGAAAACTCTGACTTTGTGGACTGCTAATTGACTTCATTCAAGTCTTGAGTTATATTTTGGGTAATTAACCATTTCGTTCGCTGGCATTTCTTAAATGGCACATTTGTAAAGCGAGAGAAGTTTATTATATTCATCCTTTATCCAGAAGTGTTAGCAAATCTTCTTTCACAGTTTAAAGAATTATAAAAGATTCAAACTAAATTTGAATTTAATGCAATTTGTTGTGTGCGGAAACATTTTTTTAATAAATAACTCTAAGTCTTTCATGTCTGGTGTACTATTAGTAGTACATGTCTTTTATTTGAGTTTTATTTTGTTTTAACAAATATTTATCTTACTGTTTACATGTAGTATTGTTAATACGTGTCTATGCAATTACTGTATGACTTTATGTATTCATATAATAAATTCTTAGATGTTTAGTAATTAGTAATAATAATAATAAATATTTCCTAAAAAATCTATTTGCTGTGGTAAAAATTTAATTCTGTTAAATGCGACTTTCATTTGTTTAATTTCAAGCTTGAATTAAAAATATAATCTTTTTGAAATCTAATGTAGCACATAATTAAAATTTAAAACACGCCAGAAAACACTAGTTAATTTCCACCCACTGCCTGCTCTCTTTAATTAAGACGATATTGAATTCTTAGAAATAATAATTAGTGATTCTTATTTTTATAATTAATTTTGAATCAGACGTCGAATCTGTCTACAGCTCTACTTTCGAATTCTTATAATCAAGGTAAAATTTCGGCACGTTTCCGTTAATTATTGTAATTTATTGTAACGTAATTAATGTACTAAATTAGACATGGAGGGAAATGTTAGGAGGATTCTTTTGACAATTACACAGCTCCAGAAATGTGCTCTCGTCTCTCCTGGAAAACTCTAACTTTGTGGGCTGCTAATTGACTTCATTCAAGTCTTGAGTTGTATTTCAGGTAATTAACCATTTCGTTCGCTGGCATTTCTTAAATGGCACATTTATAAAGCGAGAGAAGTTTATTGTATTCATCCTTTATCCGTAAGTGTGAGCAAATCTTTGCCGCAGTTTAAAGAATTATAAAAGATTCAAAATAAATCTTGAATTTAATGCAATTCGTAATGTGCAGAAACATTTTTTATTAATGACTCTAAGCCTTTCGTGTCTAGTGTACTATAAACAGTGCATATCTTTAAAAATATATTTTACACTTTGAATTTAAAATAATGGTTACTTTCCTGAAAGAATCATGTATAATAAAACATTAAAAGTATTATAAAGTTGTCATATAAGTTAAATTTTATTGTAATACAATATTTTTGAAACATCCCGAAAAATTCTTCCTTAGTCTATTGTCATATCTCGCTAAGAATTAGAAGACTTTCAATTCAATCCTGTTGCTGGAAGTTGAAATTTTCATATTAAGATGGACTTAATTAAAAGAAATTCCAAGCTTTTTGCAAAATTAAATGTTTATGTTATTTTTTTATTATTGTTATGCTGCGATAAAAAAATCATGGTCATTCATCATACTTTTTAGAATTCAGTTTTCTTTCTATTTTAAAAATTATTGGGATTAATTAATAAATCAGCATTTTAAGTTTTGTTTAAACATCTTTTTTCATTTATAGAAATTTAAAGTTTTATTTATATCCACGCTAATTTTTTAAAAGTTTTTATTATAAAAAAATTTGGATTTTTTGATTTTCTTTAAACAATTGAATATTTTTAATTTAATTGAATTAAATAGCTTCCTTTTGTAATTTTTTAAAATTAAATTTATTGGTGCCACCATCGATGTAAGAATTTAATAATTATAAATTAGCAATTTGGGTTTATTAATTAAAGGAAAAGTTGTTTTGAAAGAAATTGTAAACGAAACCCACAGTGCGACTTCCGATCACACTTACACACTTGTTTTGGTCTCGCTTTTCACCCAGTATTGACGCGGAGGAAGGGTTGTAAATATATAGAGTGGGTCTCAATTGCCATTACAATCTTTTTATAAGGGACCCATTGCATATATTTAATCCCCTTTCTTCGCATCAACGCTTGGTGAAAAAAGAGAATAAAAAATCATGCTTTTTTTGAACGCCTATTGCTTGCAGCGCATCTATGTGTACTATTTGGAAAGAAAACTAAGAATCTCTGTTAACAGACATCAGACATCACCCACCTTGGGGACCCGCTTTTGGCATATGGTAGGGACAAGTCCCGAGCCCAAATCTCTGTTAACAGAAAAAAAAAAAAAAATCTTGATATTTTACATAGCTCATCCGCAAGAATTTTTTTAAATAACTGCAGCCATCTATCTCTTTTGCATCGCCATCTATCGACAAATTATATAAAACAAAAATCACAGTGTGACCTCCGACCACACTTACCCACATGTTTATACAAGTATTGTTGTCTTAATTACATGTACCTGGATAAAATTAAGTAAGAAAAGACTTTCTTTTGTATCGAGTAAAACATGATAAAGAAAGAATGTATTATAGATACATAACTGCAGATAAATTCGGTTTCCATTATTGATGAAAATGATTAATTTCAATGTTAAACGGCACATTAAAAAATGAAGTGCATTTTTTAAATCATAAAAACTATGAAAATTGAATAAATGTACTTGAGCCGCAAAGAAAAAAAATCTAACATTGAAATTTTTCTCAGAAACGGAAAAAATGGATTTTTTGTACATTGTAAAAAACCATTTTTAAGGGAGATAAGTGTTTTTCATTTCTATCTTTCTTTTTTTTTATATACGCACAATTTTGTTTATGGTACTGTGTTTTCAATCAATAAATGTAATTTTCCTTTTTTAAACATAAAATATCACGTTCTTTAAAATCTTGAATTCATTTATGTAATTTTTTTATGCATATATTTTTTTTAATTCTAATCTCGTTGGTAAAAATCAATGCAGCTTTTTTTATAAAAACCGTGCAATTGATTATTATTGGAAAAATCTCAGTGTAATTGCGGTTAGATATTTTTTATATTTTTCGAAATGAAATCTAATTTTTATGTTTAAATATGCGTTCTATAACTTTATTGAAAATTTCAATAACATTCACATTTTTTTTTACATGTTGCTAGTTTAATGTACAATAATTTCAGTTATAAGTTTTTACATGAAAAAAAATCTAACTTCTAAAAAGCTTTTTTATTTTTTGACATATTGACAATTTAGTTAGATTAGTTTATAATGAAATTTTAATTAAAATAACTACATTGTTAAAAGTTTTGTGCTTGCTTGAACCAACTTTTGGTGCTGTAGTAGCTGCAATGATATGATACTGAAGTTTCGTTTCAAAGTTTGGATCTATGGCTCAACCAATGCAGCAAATGTTGGAACGAGACTTTATAATCTTATGGTTGTATCTACTGAAACCGCAAAAGTTGGTACTACCTATCATAAAAATAATAATCAAGTATGCACAGAAGCTGTCTTTTATATCCTTATCGTATAGTGAAATTTTAATAAAAATAACTATATTGCTAAAAGTTTTGTGCTGATTTGAGTCAACTGTTAGTGTTGCAATAAATGCAAGGATACAATTTAAAAAAAATTCCCAAAGTTTGAATCTATGACTCGACTGGTGCAAATACTGCAAATGTTGGAACGAAATTTTATAATCTTATGGTTGTAGCTACTTAAAAACTAAAAGTTGGCACAACCTAGCACAAAACTATTAACAATACATATATAGTAGTTGTCTGTTATATATTTATAAATTTATAATGAAATTTTAATAAAATAACTATATTGTTAAAATTTTTGTGTTGAGTTCAATCAAATTTTGCTGTTTCAATAGCTGCAACGATAAGATGATGAAATTTTGTTCCAACATTTGGATTTAAGACTCTAAAGTGGCTTCAAATGTCGGAACGAGATTTTAAAACCTTATGGTTGTAGCTACTGCAACACCAAAGGTTGATACAACCTAGCACAAAACTATTAAGAATATATGACCACCAGCTATTTGTTATAGCCTTGCTAATTTATAATACATTTTTTTTTATTCCTTAACTTACCATGAAGCATATAAAGCTGTATTCATTTGCGATTCATGTTAACCCTTAAATGCTCAAGATAGAACGCGTTCCAAAAAATGCGCAATTCAAAGAATCAGAATTTACACCTGAAAATCTAAATAGTAAATTTTTCTTTATTTAATTACGAATGGTCTGTCATTAAGTTAAGTGAAAATTGCTCTTTTAAATTTCTGGTGAGAATACGGAATATGTGAATAAAACCCCCCATAAATCAGGAACACTTATTGTATCGAAAATGATACAATATGCATTTAAGGGTTAATTGTAATCCATACTGATCTGAATATCAATAATTGGTGAACAGTATTATTTAACTCTTTACTAAACAAAATTTCTCTGGTTTCTGCTACATATTTTTGAAATATATTTGTTTACCGATCATTGAATAAGTAAGCTATAATTTTTAAATCTAATACTTACTAATTTAAAATTGACTCATGGTATTCTTATGAATGTGACATTTATTATTTAGATCAATATGCGTACGCTTTGTTTAGTATAAACTGATTTCAGATTTTAACGAACTGAAGAGAAGTAATTTTACAATTGTGTTATACGGTTAAAAATTTGCGACAAAGTGTATTTATATAGATATAATTTTATTTTATTCTCACCATAAAATGGACCATAACATGGCAAAAATATAGTTAAATTACAATTATATAACTTTTTTCTATAGAACAATTTAATGACCGGGCAATTTGTAGCAAATTTTTAACATTTTACTTTATATTGAATTCTGAATATAACAAATTCGATCTCTACAGGCATCATTTAAGATACCTAAAAAAATTCTTCCATACTTCTTTCAACAAAATATGGATACTAATACTGATTCGTAACAGAAGAAAATATACAATATCTAATATAATTCTAATTTATAATTTATTTATGATACACTTATAGATGTAAAGAAAATATATTGGTTATACGAATACACGCGTTATCCAGTAATGACTGAATCAAGACTTAATTTGTTAAGAATTAAAACTAGTCGTTGGGGGCCACCGTAATACTTACTCATCATGGATATACATACTATAATATATGAAAATAAAATATTCGTGAACTATTTATATAATGCATTGCAATTCCAAAACAAAATTTAAGCGTATATTTAAATGTTTTTAGAATGCATAGTAATGCTCTTTAATGAATTGCTGATGAACCAATTTCGACCAAATCACATAAAACGCCAAACTACTCAAGCAGTACCAAATTGCGTAAAAGAAACATGCTTATAACTCCAAAAATAATAATCATATTAACTAAAAGTTTACTGTATCGAATTAAACATCTCATTTCCAATTAAAATATATGTTTGAATTGAAATTTGAATGAAGTACAGAGTCATGAAAAATCGAAAAATGTGAAAAACAGGATCACAAATATCTCGGCAACTAATAATCCAATCGACTTCGTTCTTTAAATTTTTGTTATTTTATTGCTTTTTACGTCCACTCTTAAATAAAAAAAATCGAAAATTTTTATGTACCTTTCATCAGAACGAATTTTTCAAAAGTCAAAAAAAAAAGAAAAGTTCCGGATAATTGAGGTTATTGATATTAAATAGGCTTCGTCCCATTCTTACATACTAAATATATACAAAATTTCAAGTTTCTATCTCAATTTGTTCGGGAGATAAAGAGGTTACGGACACACAGACAGACAGACACATAAACAGACGGACGGACGGAATTTTTTTTCTAAAAATATGTTTTTCGGAATCTCTAGTATGTTAAACGTGTAAATCCGTCAAAAAATTTCGATTTACTAAACGATTGCAAGGTTTACCCTATACTACGCATAATGGGTTAATAATTAATTACTGTAAAACTGTATTACTTTGTAATGAACTCTTAACGAAAAAAAATTATCTTTACATGTCATTTTTTCTCCTTTACAAGTTGTCAGAAGAGATTATTTCATTTAACAAAAGCTGCATAATAATATTAGTTTGTAATGGATGAAAATATATTAATAAGAGCTTCAATAAAAATATTAAATATTTATCAACTCAAACGCTTTTTTATTACATGCATTATTTATTACATTTATAACTTTCACACAACATGCAAGAACTAACAGCAGCCTTTTACCTGACAAGATATGGGTGAATAATGGTTTATCTCTGTCACACCTCTAAGGGCGTAACTAAGTTATAATCAAATAAAAATAAAATGCGCCTACGTAACAGGTTTTATTTTATTATTTAATTCTTTAACAAAAAGCTATTTATTTCCCAGATAAAATGTAATCTTTTTAATAGAAAAGTTTATAATGTATAACATGTGTTTCTTAATTTTTTTTTATTTACGTGAGGAGCATTTTCTTTGAAATTATTTGCACAATATGATGGAATTCTAAATGAAAAATTGGAGTTAGCTGGGGGTGCATTTCATTCGGTTGTTTGCATTATGAACTGTTTAATTAGCTTTTCTTGAACTATAGAAATATAATGTTTGTATTTTTATGTTGAAATTTTTAAAATAATGATAAATAAAGAACTATACAAAGCTAATCAAGTATGAAATTTTTAAAAGTAAACTTAACACAGGATGTAACAAAAAGAACTGTTTAAAAACTGTAGTTAAAATATTTTACATCATTCCTAAATTTTCAACTTTTTGTAATGTAATGGAGTTTTTTACTATAGATCTGGGATTTAACCGAGAATAGTGTAAATTTACAGAGACACTCGCTTTTTTTTCTAGGATTTTACAGAAATTTTTAACATTATAGGACTTTCTTCTACAATATTTTGATAATGTAACAACATGGTACTTTATTTAAAGAACATCCATTAACCATTTTATTATCTTACTAATTACAACGGGAACATTGGGTTACTCTTGCGTTATAAGAATTTGAGGAAAAGGTTAAAAACTATTCTACCATTTACACAGTACCGGAATCCTTTATAGCTATACTCGAATATATGGGAAAGATAACCCCCCTTCCCTTGAGTTCGGAAATGAAGCTTTATTCTGTACCAGGCCAACCATTAAAGTACATCACGCAATGTCCTGTTTCAGGACTATTATCGAAATGCAGAATAGCCTCTTCTAAAAGTCTTTGTTCGGCGCTTTTATCATTATATCCGATATTTGTCGTGTGAAGTTATTAGATTTTGAAATGTTAATGTGTAACAAATTTATTCCAGTTGAATAAATTAGTTTTATATAATGTGTAGTTAGACTGTTATTTACTATTTTCAACGTGTGTTTTTAAAGAAGATATTTAATGTTTTCTTTTCTTCTGTCATTTTCTCATTTTTTTATGTTAATGTGTAGCAAATTTGTCTCAGTTAAATAAAGTAATTTTAGATTATATATAATTAGGCTTTTATTTACTATTTTCAACGTGTGTTTAACTTTCTTTCTTTAAGTAACTTTCTCTTTTTTTTTCTTTAGTATTTTATGTTTAATGTAGTTTGAATCATATGTTTTAGACTCCTCTTCACATTTCTTAAAATAAAAAAATATATTTAAGTGAAATATAATCACAATTCTCTCTTCACAGTAAACAAAATACGTTACGTTACTCCATGAATTAAGTGGCAGGATACTGCCTCCCATTTTATGGAATAATTCAACTTATATAATGCAATTTAAATTGATATAATAGGTGCAATATCACACATTAGTGTAATGTAACATCAGTCAAGGCTGACACCAATTTCATGGAGTATTGTTACATACCTTTTTTACAGTAATCTAATTGTATTTACCAAAACAATGCAAAATAGAGACATCTAAAGAATAAAAAGCAACCTAACAATAAGCAATAAACAAATGCAATGTTCCACATCCATGTGTTAGTTACTCCCCCCCCCCCCCCAGTTAAAAAGAAAAAAATAATAGAAATAACATTTTTAGAGAATATTCATTCGAGAGTTACTGGTATTACATATAATACTTTACAAACGCGAATATAAGAACATATCGTCGCTTCAGAACGAAGCCATATAGTAATAATCGAAAATGAAATGTCTGACTTATTACTATTAAAACTAGTGTCTGCGTCTAAGGGATCAGTAGCAAATTTTTATAAAACGCATCTGAGGTACAGCATTACACATAACTTTGCGTTTTAAAAGTTGCAGTCTAGATGTCAACGCAGTTTCTCACAGCAGTAAGCCTGACATCTCTTATTTATTATTATTAAATGCCATAAAGGAAGTGTAGCAGTGATTATACCGTGTATCTAAAATGATAAATAAATAACATGATTTCAACTGAATTCTGCAATATTTATAACAACAGTTTATTTTATTTTTTATGTATTGTACATTGAGTGTATCGAGATGTCATTCATTTGAAGTAGATTGTCCTATTAAGGAAAAAAAAAGTTGCAAAATACTCAATTTTGTTGGCTGTTTATCTCTCTTGAAAATTTACATCTTTTTAATTTAATTAAACACTGCGGCGAACGGGATACTTTTGATACTTTTTAAACTAATTTTATAGGGTTTTTTTTTTCTTTAAAACTCATAAGTGATATAGAGTATATATTTTTTCTAAACATTTTAGATAATATAAATAATTAGTAATGCTTTTATAAAATTATATTTTATTAAGCTGTCAACTTCTATGTCTGCCTAAGAACTCAACGAAAACTTATCTTCCAGTCTTTTAAACATTTATTTCAAAATTCATCAGTATTCTTATAAAGGAAGGGCTTTATTCCACTTTCTATTTTAATTAGGTTTTAAGCTGTGACTGACATGTTGTTTTTGAAAATTAACATTTGGGCATGTGATAAAGAAAAACAACTTCAGGTGAAGAAAGCTTACGTGATGGATGGTTTCTCTTGAAAAGATCAATATTTTTTAATAATCTTGTCTCTTCTTCCTTAGTTAATTCTCCGGCTAACATGCTCCATTTAATGTAACATGTGCAGCAGACTTGTTATAATAAATAATTCAGTTTTAATAAAGATTAATTTCAAAACACGATATCGGACAAAACATTTTTCATGGAAAAAATTTAACAATATTTTAAAAAATGCTTTTATATATCTTGAAATTAGTAAATATGATAAGTCTTAATTATTTAAATTTAGACAAAATTTCGTCTATCAAGTAGTATATTTTTAAATATTTGAAACATGCATATAATGTTTAAATATGTAGTCTATTCCACGTAACAAATATTAGAATTTTTAATAAAAAAAAAAAAAAGACTGATTTTTGTATTTTTTATTACTTGACACATTTATATAATGTTCAAATATGTAGCCTATTTCAGACAAATAACTAACATTTTGAATAAAAGAAAGTTTTTTTGTTATTTTTAATATTTGATGCATGTATGTAATGTTTAAATATGTAGCCTATCTCAGACAACAATAATTTGAATTTTGAATTTTAAAATATTCTTTTTTTTAAATATGTTTTTTATATTTGGCACATTCATACAATGTTTAAATATACAGCTTATTTCAGAGTACAATCTTTTTATAAGTACCATTTACAGTAGAGCGCCGATTATCCGGACCGGATGGGAACCAAGACGATCCGATTAATGAAAAATCTGGATAATTGGACAAAAGCTTATGTGACGGATGGTTTCTTTTGAAAAGATCAATGTTTTTTTGTAATCTTGTTGCTTCTTTCCAAGTTAATTCTCCAGTTAACATGCTCCATTTAATGTAACATGTGCAGCAGACTTGTTATAATAAATAATTCAATTTTAATCAAGATGAATTACAAACCACGATATCGGACAAAACATTTTTATGGCAAAAAATTTAAAGTTTTTGCACGTTAACATTATTTTTAAAATGCTTTTATAAATATTGATATTTATTACTATGATGGCTCTTAATTATTTAAATTTAGGCAAAATCTGGATTATCAATTAGCATTAAAAAAAAAATTTTTAACATTTAACGCGTGCATATAATTTTTGAATATGTAGACTGTTTCAAACAATAATAATTAGAATTTTGATTTTTTTTTTTTTAAATGACTGATTTTTGTATTTTTTAATATTTAACACATCTATGATTTTCAAATATGCAGCCTATTTCAGACAATATAATTAGCATTTTGAATAAAATAAGACTTATTCTGGTATTTTTTAATATTAGACACATGCATATAATTTTCAAATATGCAGCCTATTTCAGACAATATAATTAGCATTTTGAATTTAAAAAAAAAAGACTTTTTTTGTTATTTTTTATTATTAGACACATGCATATAATTTTCAAATACGCAGCCTATTTCAGACAATGTAATTAGCATTTTGAATAAAAAAAAGACTTATTTTTTTATTTTTTAATATTTGACACATGCATAATATGTTTCAATATGTAACCTCGGATAAACTGAGTTTTAACCCACTTCCTGGCGGCGTTTTTTTTTTTTTTTTTTTTTTTTTTTTTTTTTTTTTTAACGCGCGATGACTGCGCCATGCCTTGCTTTCTTTTCCGTTTAGGTGCTGCTCTTCTTGGCAACCGTCGGAGAGATTTCACTCCTCGGCTTGCGCATGCTCCGTTCGTTGTTTCTTTTCTAGTTTTATTATTGGACGAGAGAGGAGAAACATTTAAAAGTTTGAAGTCTCGCGCCGTGAAATTAATTAAATATCTTGTGTCTCATTAGAGGCCGTTGGATTTCGAAGAGTGTAACATCGAGTGAGTAAATTTTTTGGGGGCAATATACGAGTGGGTTTTTTTAAATTAGAAACCTTTGTTTTGTATTTAAAAGGAAGTATTTTCTACATTTCTATTGTTTTTTGAATGCAGAGACCGTGCTTTGTATTTAAAAGTAAGTGTTTTAGGCCTTTCTTTAGTACTTTAGATGTTTTGAATCTTAATGTTATTTAGTTTCATATTATATATAAAAGAAAAACATTATTTGACTTCAAATCTTAGTATATTTCTTTAGAAAATCTATTATTGATTTCTTTTTTTATTTAAGAAAAGGCTGGTTTTTTTAAAAAAGAAGGTATGTCTTTTGGGTAGTGTCTTCTGGACTTAAATCCCGCTCCGGGAGACAAAGCGCGCCAATGTGGCGATATTTTGGAAGCGGGCCAAGAAGGGGGTTAAAACTCAGTCGCTCCGTAACCTCTATTTCAGACAACGATAGCTAGAATTTTGAATTTAATAAAAATGACGTTTTTTTTTTTTTTTGCATTTTTTAATGTTTGACAAAACAATATAAAATAATATAATATAAACAATATATGTTTAAATATACAGCCCATTTCAGACAACAATAATTAGTACTTTGAATTAAAAAAGAAACTTATCTTTATATATTTTAATATTTGACTCATATATATAGTGTTTAAATACGAATATAGCTTACTTCAGAGAAAAATATAAAAACTATTATATTATAAAAAACCATTTATAACAAATCTGACTATAATAATACTAGTTAAGACCAAAACAATATTAAACCGACTTAATATGTAATTTTATGATGCAATTTGTTAAACATTTAACACGTTTGTATAACATGGAGGTATATAGGCTATTTCAGAAATACAATGATGAATAAAAAGGAGTTGTCATGCATTCAAAGCAAGTAGGTAAGTGTGATCGCAGATCGCACAGAGGGTTTAGTTTAATATTTCTTTCAAAACAACAGGTACTTTAATTAATAAATTCTAATTTATTATAAAATTCTTACATAGATGGTAGTACCAATAAATTTAATCTTAAAATATTTATTAAAGGAAGTTATTTATTTTAATCAAATTAAAAATGTTCAAGTGAAGTTATTTAAATAAAATCCGAAATTTCTGGTTTTTAAAAATCGCAATTTTAACACATGTATATATATATATATATATATATATATATATATATATATATATATATATATATATATATATGATACAAATAAAAATTTTAAATTTTAAAAACGAAAATAATTATTTAAACGAACTTTAAAATGTTATTGTTTCAATATGTCAAATGATCCTATCTTAGTACATTGAGGGTTAAAAACCTTATCCATTAGAATTTGTGCATAAATAAAGAAAAAAATGTCGATTAATTTTTAATGGTGGAAGTTTGACACGACTGCAGTCAGGCTGCAACCGACGTCACACAGGACTCATCCATGACGTTTACCTTTAACTCATTTATTGATTGTTTCAATATGTAAAGAAATGGCTAAAATTTTTCATCAATTTTTAACTAAAAAAACTAAAGTAAAAAACAATTAATTATAAAATAAAAAAAAAAAAATCTTGTTTTTTTTATTTTGTTTTATTGTGGGTATTTTGGGTATTTGCGGGTATTTTAAACTTTTAATACATAATTAGAAAATACCTAATACCGAAAAACAATTACTTATAAAATGAAAAAAAAAACTCGTTTCTTTATTTCATTGTTTTATTTGCGGGTATTTTAAAATTTTAATACCTAAATTAGAAAATACCTTGTAATACCTAAATTTCATCCATTTTTAACCAAAATATTAAAGTGAAAAACAATTACTTATAAAAAAAAAATCTTTTCTTTATTTTATTGTTTTATTTGCGGCTATTTTAAGCTTTTAATGCCTAAATTCGAAATTATTATAATAAACATTAATTTAACGGGAGCGATGGGTTCTAATCAAACAAACTTTCCCCACTAATCATTTTTTTGTCTTAAAAAATCACAAAGAATAAATAGAACAAAAAACTTTATAAAACTGATAATAGATTCGTCAGTCATCCCTGGGCGTAACTGCCTATTATTATAATTATTATTAATAAATTCTGAGGTTTTAAAAATAGATAACAATATTAAAGTGAAATTCAATTTAAAGTTTTGAAAACGGGGGTGTGGTTGATACAAAACTATTGAAGATTTAGAAATAGGTAACATATATCTATATCCGTAAACAATCATCTTTCTAAATTTTAATGAACTTTTACATATTTTTTTTCTCGGTATGTCTCTTTTAAAAATATTTCTTTATTTCAGACTTTAAAATTTATATCAAAATCGTTTTTACAACTTTTCATTAAACTTTTCCTACTCAAAACTCAAATTTTTAATTCTATTAAATTTATCTGCTGTGTGTCCACAAGTTCATGACAACTAATGTATAATGACTGGACACTTCAACTCTCATTGTTGTTACTAGTCTATCTTCATAGCATTTCGGATTACAGAAAACAAATATATTTGTGTGAGAGTTTTAGACAGCTTTTCAGATATGCCGTCCCGAGATTTTGAAAATGTTTCATTTAAGACTGGATACATTGTAATAAAACTACAGTTTCATATATTTCACTGTACAAAATTACAATTACCATTTATGGAAGAGTTCGGAGCTTTTTATAGCTGATTTTCCCATTAAGATGGGGTACATTATACATGTATATATATATATATAATCCTACTTCTCAAATTTCAATGTATAAAAATTATAATAACTATTTCTGGAGAGTTCGAAACTTCTTGTTAGTGATAATAATAGTGTAATAAAATTCAAACACAGATACAGTATAAGTGCAATGAATACGAAATAAATGCAAACGATATCGTTTTACATGTGTTTTTTTAATTATAATAAACATTCTTTCAATTATATATATATATATATATATATATATATATATATGTATGTATGTATGTATATATATATGCATCTCTATATATGTTTAACTTTGCTTTTAATCCAGAAACAAATTCGGTTAAATTAAACACTGTATATCCACTGTAAAATGTATGTCAAAACCCCTTTTCCCCCCTTTTCATTAAACTTTCCCTACTCAAACTTCAACTCCGCAATTTAATTGAATTTGTCCGTCGTATGCCCACAGGTCCATAACAACACTGTATAATGACAGGCCACTTCAACTCTCACAGGGTAATAATTCTGGCCGATGATCCATCATCAAATCTTTTCGGGTTGCAGGACAAGTCACGTGTACAGGGGGAGAAGAGCTTATCTGAACCAGAGATCCCAAAACAGTTTTCCCAGAGATCATTATTAATTGAAGATGGAAGATAAGGGAATCATCGAATTTTGGTTAGCGGATGTACTGAATTAGTTAGAAATCACGGCGCGGAACAGTCTCGTCCATGGAATCTGAAAACATTAGGAAGACTGACTAATTTTAATCATTTTAAATTGTGTTCGATTTCAGTTTTCGCTTATTTAATATATCAATTATTCGTATTTAAATGTAAGAACTGACTTTGTTTGATGGCTGATAATGCTGTTTCGTAAATTAATTTCTGGAACAGTGTAAGCTCTGTTTTATGGTCTTCCTATCTTACATTACACCACTGTTCTAGAATCTAGAAATTAATTTGTATATGAGGTCTCCTCGCAATTAAGCTTAATGTTATGTATATAAAGTAACAAATTTAGTTATTTATTTTTTTTTTTTTTTTATCAAAAATATTTTTATTTGGATTTAAAAATATTTCATTTCACATAAAAAGTACATAAAAGCTCTAAAAGTTTGAATTTGCATTTTTTTAAAAATTCTTTTTAGATAAAACCTACTCAGAAAAATTCATTTGCCTTTTTATATAACAAACGTTATATGGAACTAATCATATTATTCATAAATAAATGTAGGAATTAATTTTGTTTCCTTTAATTTATTAATTTTTAAAATTAAAACGCTAAAAAAATCTTTTATTTCCTTTTTGTTATTTTAAAACTATTTCTTTTTAATTATAACTTAATATGTTTAGAATAACAAACATATTTGGAGATATATATGAGAAAATTAAAAAATAATTAATATTTTATTACTGTGCTTGCTTATCAGAAAAAAATAATTTATTCCTGTTTAATTGTTTTAAGTAATTTTATTGAATAGTGCAATGTAATTTAATTAATTTCTTTTTACATTTTACAAAATTAAAACTCTGAAAATCATTATGTCTTTCTCTCATATATTTTCCCACATAAAATAAAATCGTCTCTATAACATTAATCCTTGGAGTTTGTATTTTCAGACAAAATGCGTTTAAAATAACAAATTCTTTTACAAATACGCATAGAAATATAGAAAAGAAAGTGAAATACCTTCTCTCACTCTCTCTCTCTTTTTTTTTTTTTTTCATTTATATAAATTTGCTTAACTACACGAATTAATTTTGTTTGATAGTGATATTTATTTAAATTGATGTCTTCTTAAATTTTGTAATATTGAAACACTGAGACATAATTACTTTCTACTAATCTACAAAAATAATAATAATAATAATAATAATAATAATAATAATAATAAATAATAATAATAATAAAGTTAAATACATGAATACTATACTTTAACATTTCGATATTTGGTTTCAATTAACATTTGTTTAAACTAAAAATGTATTGGCAAAATCATACAAAAAATTTAAATGTAACTGAAAATACTCTATTCATTATGTAACTCATTTTATTTATCCGTTTATTTTTTTAAACTTATGAAAATAAAACTCTATAGAAAAATTATGTTTCTAAAATCATATTTTTTTAAATATAATATTATATATGAATGTTTGATTTGCTTTTATTAGTTTAGGCTAAGAAATTTATTTATGAACGCACATAGAAAACTGAAATGGCTCTTACCAATTTACTTTCTGTTTCTGTTTTCGCTTATTGAATTTTATGAAAAACATTTATTTTTAAATACGAGAATTAATTTTAAAATTAGATAATGTTATTTATATTCTATTGCTGTGCTTGCTTATCAGAATATATAATTTATACCTATTTAATTGTATAAATTAACTTTATTTAATAGTAAAATTTAATTTAAATAATTCTTTTATACATAAAATAAAATTGTCTGTATAACATTAATTCTTGGAGTTTTTATTTTCAGACAAAATGCGTTTAAAATAACAAATTCTTTTACAAATACGCATAGAAATATAGAAAAGAAAGCGAAATACATTCTCGCTCTTTTTTTTTTTTTTTTTTTTTTTTTCATTTATATAAATTTGCTTAACTACACGAATTAATTTTGTTTGATAGTGATATATATTTAAATTGATGTCTTCTTAAATTTTGTAATATTGAAACACTGAGACATAATTACTTTCTACTAATCTACAATAATAATAATAATAATAATAATAATAAATAATAATAATAATAAAGTTAAATACATGAATACTATACTTTAACATTTCGATATTTGGTTTCAATTAACATTTGTTTAAACTAAAAATGTATTGGCAAAATCATACAAAAAATTTAAATGTAACTGAAAATACTCTATTCATTATGTAACTCTTTTATTTATCCGTTTATTTTTTTAAACTTATGAAAATAAAACTCTATAGAAAAATTATGTTTCTAAAATCATATTTTTTTAAATATAATATTATATATGAATGTTTGATTTGCTTTTATTAGTTTAGGCTAAGAAATTTATTTATGAACGCACATAGAAAACTGAAATGGCTCTTACCAATTTACTTTCTGTTTCTGTTTTCGCTTATTGAATTTTATGAAAAACATTTATTTTTAAATACGAGAATTAATTTTAAAATTAGATAATGTTATTTATATTCTATTGCTGTGCTTGCTTATCAGAATATATAATTTATACCTATTTAATTGTATAAATTAACTTTATTTAATAGTAAAATTTAATTTAAATAATTCTTTTATACATAAAATAAAATTGTCTGTATAACATTAATTCTTGGAGTTTTTATTTTCAGACAAAATGCGTTTAAAATAACAAATTCTTTTACAAATACGCATAGAAATATAGAAAAGAAAGCGAAATACATTCTCTCTCTTTTTTTTTTTTTTTTTTTTTTTTTTTTTTTTTTTTCATTTATATAAATTTGCTTAACTACACGAATTAATTTTGTTTGATAGTGATATATATTTAAATTGATGTCTTCTTAAATTTTGTAATATTGAAACACTGAGACATAATTACTTTCTACTAATCTACAATAATAATAATAATAATAATAATAATAAATAATAATAATAAAAAAGTTAAATACAGGAATACTATACTTTAACATTTCGATATTTGGTTTCAATTAACATTTGTTTAAACTAAAAATGTATTGGCAAAATCATACAAAAAATTTAAATGTAACTGAAAATACTCTATTCATTATGTAACTCATTTTATTAATCCGTTTATTTTTTAAACTTATGAAAATAAAACTCTATAGAAAAATTATATTTCTAAAATCATATTTTTTTAAATATAATATTATATATGAATGTTTGATTTGCTTTTATTAGTTTAGGCTAAGAAATTTATTTATGAACGCACATAGAAAACTGAAATGGCTCTTACCAATTTACTTTCTGTTTCTGTTTTCGCTTATTGAAATTTATGAAAAACATTTATTTTTAAATATGAGAATTAATTTTAAAATTAGATAATGTTATTTATATTCTATTGCTGTGCTTGCTTATCAGAATATATAATTTATACCTATTTAATTGTATAAATTAACTTTATTTAATAGTAAAATTTAATTTAAATAATTCTTTTATACCAAAAATAAAATTGTCTGTATAACATTAATTCTTGGAGTTTTTATTTTCAGACAAAATGCGTTTAGAATAACAAATTCTTTTACAAATACGCATAGAAATATAGAAAAAAATGAAATACATTCTCTCTTTTTTTTTTTTTTTTTTCATTTATAGAAATATAAAAAAATTTTTGCTTAACTGCACGAATTAATTTTGTTTGATAGTGATATTTATTTAAATTGATGTCTTCTTAAATTTTTTTATATTAAAACACTGAGACATAATTACTTTTTACTAATCTGAAAAGAATTTTCAAAGAAAAAAAAAAGATAAAAGATAAAAACATGTCTACTGTACTTTAGCATTTCGTTATTTGGTTTCAGTTAACATTTGTTTAAACTAAAAATGTATTCGCTAACAGGTGTACAGACAAAAAAAAAACTGAAATGTAACTAAAAATATTCTCTTCATTATATAGCTCATTTTATTAATCCGTTTATTTTCGAAACTTATGAAAATAAAACTCTATGACAAAATTATATTGCTAAATTCATATTTTTTTAAATATGATATTAAATTTGAATGTTTGATTTTCTTTTATTAGTTTAGGCTAAGAAATTTATTTATGAACGCGCTTAGAAAACTGAAATGTTTATTACCAACTTACGTTCTGTTTCTATTTCCTCTTATTGAAATATAAGAAAAATATTTATATTTAAATATGAGAGTTAATTTTAGAACTAGATAATGTTATTTATATTCTGTTGCTGTGCTTGCTTATCAAAATATATAATTTATTCCTATTTAATTGTATAAATTAATTCTATTTAATAGTAAAATTTAATTTAAATGATTTCCTTTTACATTTTACAAAATTAAAACACTGAAAATCGTTATGTTTTTCTCTTAATTATTATTATTATTATTATTATTATTATTTTACATGAAATAAAATTGTTTCTATAACATTAATCCTTGGAATTGTAATTTTCAGACAAAATGCGTTTAAAATAACAAATTCTTTTACAAATAACCCTAGAAATAAAGAAAAGGAAGTGAAATAAATTCTCGTTCTATTTTCAGTTATATAAATAGAGGAACTTTTCTGCTTAAGTACACGAATTAATTTTGTTTGATAGTGATATTTATTTAAATTGATGTCTTTTTAAATTTTACAATATCAAAACACTGAGGCATAATTACTTTATACGAAAGTACGAAGAATTTTCCAATAAATAAATAAATAAATAAATAAATATATGTTTGCCATACTTTAACATTCCGATATTGGTTTCAATTAACTATTGCTTAAAACTAAAAATGTATTCGCAAATACATACAAAAAAATTGAAATGTAACTAAAAATATTCTATTCATTACATAGCCTCATTTTATAATCCGTTTATTTTCGAAACTTATGAAAATAAAACTCTATAATTAATTTTAGAGCTAGATAATGTTATTTATATTCTTTTGCTGTGCTTGTTTATCAGAATATTTAATTTATTCCTATTTAATTGTATGAATTAACTTTATTTAATAGTAAAATTTATTTAAAGGATTTCCTTTTACATTTTAAAAATTTAAACACTAAAAATCGTTATGTCTTTCTCAATCTCTCCCTTTTTACATAAAATAAAATTGTATTTATAACGTTAATCCTTGGAATTTTAATTTTTTTTAATATAAAATGCATTTAGAATAACAAATTCTTTTACAGATAACTATATGAATATTGAAAAGGAAGTGAAATACATTCTCGTTCTATTTTCACTTATATAGATATAAGAACTTTTTTGCTTTAATACTTTAATTAATTTTGTTTGATAGTGATATTTATTTAAATTGATGTCTTTTTTAAATTTAAAATATTAAAATACTGAGACATAATTACTTTCTATTACTCAGCAAAAAATTTTCAACAAAAAGAGAGAGAGAGAGAGAGAGAGAGAGATAAATACATGTCTATTGTACTTTAACATTTCGATATTTGGTTTCAGTTAACATTTGTTTAACTAAAAATGTATTCGCAAATACATACAAAAAAATTTAAATATAACTAAAAATATTCTATTCATATATAGCTCAATTTTATAAATTTGTTTATTTTCGTATTTTATGAAAATAAAACTCTATAATAAAATTACATTTCTAAATTAATATATTTTTTAATATAATATTAAATTTGATTGTTTGGTTCTCTTTTATTAGTTTAGGCTAAGAAATTTATTTAAAACGCGCATAGAAAAGTGAAAAAAGAGGTTAAAAAAAAGGTTCACTTAAAAAGGTTCTTACCAACTTACGTTCTGTTTCTATTTTCTCTTATTAAAATGTATGAAAAACATTTATATTTAAATATGAGAATTAATTTTAAAACTAGATAATGTCATTTATATTCTATTGCTGTGCTTGCTTATCAGAATATATACTTTATTCCTATTTAATTGTATAAATTAACTTTATTGAATAGTAAAATTTAATTTAAATTATTTTCTTTTACATTTTACAAAATTAAAACGCTGAAAATCTTTTGTCCTTCTCTTATTTTATTTATTTATTTTTTTTTTTTTTACATAAAATAAAATTGTATTTATAACGTTAATCCTTGGAATTTTAATTTTTTTTAATATAAAATGCATTTAGAATAACAAATTCTTTTACAGATAACTATATGAATATTGAAAAGGAAGTGAAATACATTCTCGTTCTATTTTCACTTATATAGATATAAGAACTTTTTTGCTTTAATACTTTAATTAATTTTGTTTGATAGTGATATTTATTTAAATTGATGTCTTTTTTAAATTTAAAATATTAAAATACTGAGACATAATTACTTTCTATTACTCAGCAAAAAATTTTCAACAAAAAGAGAGAGAGAGAGAGAGAGAGAGAGATAAATACATGTCTATTGTACTTTAACATTTCGATATTTGGTTTCAGTTAACATTTGTTTAACTAAAAATGTATTCGCAAATACATACAAAAAAATTTAAATATAACTAAAAATATTCTATTCATATATAGCTCAATTTTATAAATTTGTTTATTTTCGTATTTTATGAAAATAAAACTCTATAATAAAATTACATTTCTAAATTAATATATTTTTTAATATAATATTAAATTTGATTGTTTGGTTCTCTTTTATTAGTTTAGGCTAAGAAATTTATTTAAAACGCGCATAGAAAAGTGAAAAAAGAGGTTAAAAAAAAAGGTTCACTTAAAAAGGTTCTTACCAACTTACGTTCTGTTTCTATTTTCTCTTATTAAAATGTATGAAAAACATTTATATTTAAATATGAGAATTAATTTTAAAACTAGATAATGTCATTTATATTCTATTGCTGTGCTTGCTTATCAGAATATATACTTTATTCCTATTTAATTGTATAAATTAACTTTATTGAATAGTAAAATTTAATTTAAATTATTTTCTTTTACATTTTACAAAATTAAAACGCTGAAAATCTTTTGTCCTTCTCTTATTTTATTTATTTATTTTTTTTTTTTTTTTTTTACATAAAATAAATTGTTTCTATAAAATTAATCCTTGGAATTTTAATTTTCAGATAAAATGCGTTTAGAATGTAAATTATTTTACAATTAAGCATAAGAATATTGAAAAGGAAGTGAAATACATTTTCGTTCTCTTTTCACTTATATAAGTATATGAACTTTTTTGCTTTAATACACGATTTAATTTTGTTTCATAGTGATATTTTAAATTTATGTCTGTTTAAATTTTGTAATATTAAAAAACTGAGACATAAGAAAAACATTTATATTTAAATATGAGAATTAATTTTAGAACTAGATAATGTTATTTATATTCTATTGCTGTACTTGATTATCAGAATATGTAATTTATTCCTATTTAATTGTACAAATTAACTTTAGTAAAATTTAATTTAAATGATTTTCTAACGTAAAATAAAATTGTTTCTATAAAATTAATCCTTTGAAATTTAGTTTTCAGATAAAATGAATTTAGAACAACGAATTCTTTTAGAAATAAGCATATGAATATGAAAGAGGAAGTGAAATACATTCTCGTTCTATTTTCACTTATATATATGAGAACTTTTTTGCTCAAGTACACGAATTAATTTTGTTTGATAGTGATATTTATTTAAATTGATGTCTTCTTAATTTTTGTAATATTAAAACACTGAGACATAATTATTTTCTACTAATCTAAAAAGAATTTTCAAAAGAAAAAAAAAAGATAAAAACATGTCTACTGTATTTTAGCATTTCGTTATTTGGTTTCAGTTAACATTTATTTAAACTAAAAATGTATTCGCTAATAGGAGCACAGACAAAAAATTGAAATGTAACTAAAAATATTCTCTTCATTATATAGCACATTTTATTAATCCGTTTATTTTCGTATCTTATGAAAATAAAACTATAACAAAATTATATTTCTAAATTCATATTTTTTTAATAATATTTAATTTTAATGTTTGTTTTTCTTTTATTCGTTTTGGCTAAGATATTTATTTATGAACGCGCTTAGAAAACTGAAATGGTTCTTACCAACTTACTTTCTGTTTCTATTTTCGCTTATTGAAATATATGAAACAGTTATATTTAAATATGAGAATTAGTTTTAGAACTCGATAATATTATTTCTGGAGTTTATTAGTTTTCTGTTTTTTGAAATTATAATTTTAAAACATTATTGCTTTTTTTCGTTTATTCGAGATGTTTCAAGTAAAAATAAAATAAATGTCTGTGTAACATTACAATTTCTATTTTTAATATTTTTTTTAGATAAAATCTGTTTATACCAATAAATTCATTAACAAAAACATAGAAGGAAATTGAAAAATATTTTCTATTTCTATGTTTGCTAATTTACATATGTAAATTACTTTTATATATATATAAACTTAGTTTGTGTGATAATGATATTTCCATTAATAGATATTACTTTTGCCATTTTGTAACATGAAAGTGCCGATGTACCATAGCTGTATTTGTTTTTATAACGTTTATTCTTAAAAATTAAAATAAATGCCTGAGCCATTTTAAAGCTTTAATTTTAATCTTTTGATTTTATTTATTTAGACCAATGAATTTGTTTATTAAGAAACACATTAATGACTATTAAAATTTAGTTCCTATTATATACATACATACATACATACATATATATATATATATATATATATATATATATATATATATATATACACAGTCGGCTCCCGTTAATTCGAAATAGGGTAAATCGAATCTTCGCTTAATCCGAACTAAACATGAAGTCACAAAATTTGCAATAGCAGAATAACATTAAAAAATTTCGTTTTATTGGACTTATTTTTCTTGACTTCGTTTAATTCAAACTAAAGAAATTCCCATTTTTCATTTTTCCTTACTTTCTCCCAGACTTCAAATCCTTGAAAAAAACTTTCTTTCTTTCATTTTTGTCAGAATTGTTCCGAAGAAGTTTGCATATAATAACATGCATTTAATATCTGCTATATTAGTGCCCGTAAGTCCACGAGTGACATCTTTACTCCATCTTCGTTTGTTCTTGTTCCTAATTCCTTAATTAGTTTATCTATTTATATCTTTTAATTTAATATTAAGATATTATTTTATTATTTAATATTAAGAATTAACTATCTTTTAATTTAATATCATATTCTAATAACAGCCGAAACATATTTAAAAAAATACTATAACATTATTTTTTTTCAGTAATAGTACTCTTTAAAAAAAGTTTTCCTCTCATACTTTCTCTAATTCGAACATTTCTTGTGGTCCCGACGAGTCCGAATTAACAAGAGCCAACTGTATATAATTTTTGAAATTTTTATAAAAAATTTGACACGCCTTGAATTTAATAAATGTCAAATTTTAATTGCTGAAAATGCGTAGATCCAATGCGCAGTAAAACAGCAAAAAGTTCAATCATCCTTTTGCGATTGCAGGTTTGGACAGTTTTTCACTTCAAAGCTCTATACCTTTTAAGCAATTAAAATTGGAAATTTCCTAAAGTTGCCAGTGACTGAAGCGGCCTAAACGGAAAATTCAGTGTTAGTCATCATAACACTCAATGTGTTCACCCTTATTTTAAATCATGAATCCTATATCGAAACACACATGTTTAATTAGGCTTAGATAATCAAGCTTAGTGTAAAACATTGATCTAATTCTGTTTTTTTTTTCTTTTTTAATTAGAACTTTTTAGTGACTTATCTTAGTGTCGGTGCTGATTCTCAAAATGTTTAAGAGTGAGTTAAATGTTTAAAGGCTATCAAATTCAAATATTCCAATCGACACAAAGGCTTAATTTCTTCGAAAAATTAAGAAACAACGCGAATTTAAGCAAAAGATGATAGATAAAAAGGTAATTTTATCAAAGGATTGTAAAATACATCGCGACTTTCGTCAAAAAATCGCTGGAAAACGCGATTTTCGGCAAATGATCGAGGGAAAAAAAAGCGATTTTCACTAGAGCATCGGTAAGAAACAAGCGATTTTCGTCAAATGATCACGAGAAAAATATCAAAATTCATCAAAGGATGGTGACTTAGACGCCGAAAATTACTCACCTAATCAAAAAATTTAGCTGCCACGTGGGGACTGGCAACCGTAAGTCTGTGCCTCTATTTAATAATGATATTTACTTAAAATGATGTCTTTTTAAATTTTACAATATTAAAACACTGAGAAATAATTACTTTCTACGAGCCAATGAAGATTTTCAAATAAAGAGTATAAAATTTTGACTGTGCTTTAACATTTAAAAATTTATTTTCAGTAACACTGGATTAGACTAAAAACTTAGAGACCTGTAAACTTAGCCGAAGTTTGTTCATCTAAATACTTACGTATTGTCAATTATTTTTGTCAGCTTTTCAGATTTTTCACAAAAACACAATTTTTACCCACCGTCCTTGGCGGGGCATCTGCACTAGCTATACGTAACAGGTATGGAAATCAATAGTTTTCAAGTTTATCAACCTTCTATTAAGATGCAAAGTTCGTGCTTATTTCATTTCTCCCAAAATGATTTAAAAAAGAGTAGAAAAACATTTAAAACTTTTTGTGTTCATTTTTTTATCTATTTATTTTTCTAAAATGCTAACTATATTGGGAAAAAAAGCTCAACGTTTAACAAAAAAGAATCGCTTGTATATTGTGAATAGGGAACAAAAAATACTTAATCTCTTTTTCATTATTGTTGCTTTTTTTCCCTTGTTTTTGTAAATGTCTGTGGAATTTATTCAGAAATATCAAATATATTTAACCTTTTAAATTTTCCTTTGGCCCGTGCATGTTTTACCGGATGTTATAAAAGAATAAGATAAATAATAGAACTATTCAACAAATAAATAAAGCTAAGATTTTCGAAAACCATAGAGCATAGAATTCATTAAGGAATCAAGGTTTGTTAATATATTTCTAAATCAACGATGAATTAGTCTTTTGAACTAATTGAAGGAGTTTTTCGATTTAAAAAAGTGAGGAAAAAATGGCCTTCATCATTTCTTTTATATTTTTAAATTCAATGCTTTTTCAAAAGCCTCTGTCAGGTATCATAAAAGAAAAAAAACTTAAATGTGGAAATCGCAGAAAAAAGCACGTATGGTGTGTATTTTTGTGGTACGAAAATAACTTTTTTTCTTTTCAATCACTAAATTAAGTAATTAATGTCTGTTCTTTTTTCCCCATGAAATATAAAATGCAAGAAGCATGGCAAAAAGGATTTCAAAATTAATTGCCCTGATAATGAAATAATATCTTGCAAATATTGTTTGCATTCGTTACTATTGACCAATGTGAGCTCTATATTCGTCCCTTTTGTCAAAATTGGACTGAACTATGGAACCAACAAGCTTTTATCGTTATTGTAATGTTTATGATAAAAAAAATTTTTAACCTTTACTTATCACTATTTCCAATATAAAGTCACTATTCCTGCAATATCCCTGCATTGTCCGTATTTACAATATAAAACCAATGTTTATGCATTAGTATAACATCCCCAATGTCAAGCCAATATTTTTCAATAATGATGTTTCATTGCAAATTTCACAGGTGTAAAGCTACTATTTCAACAATAATGGCATTTTATTGCAAATACCTCCAATTTAAAGTAATATTTTACAATACTGGCGTTTCACTGCAAATATCTTTACGTAAAATCAATATTTCTTTTTCATTGGAAGCATCATTAGTCTGAAGTTAGAAGTTTTACATTAGCGATGTTTCACTGCAAAAAATTCTCATGTATCACTGATATTTTTCAAATAGTAGAGTTTTAATGCAGACATTTACAATGTAAAAACCAGTACTTACCTATGTTGCTATTGCACTGAGTATATTTACAATGAACGGAATTTTGACAAAAAATTTTATTTCAGTTAAAGCAATTTAGCAAACATTGCTTTGCTACTAAGGTTGCAATACATATATTAATCGTAATGTTAACAAAAAAATGAAAGAAAGAGTTAATTGAATTAAAATTTTAACTTTAATTTCGAGAACTTTGTAAAATTATTAAGTCTTATTACTTTTACAAAGATCTTTAATTTAATTTAATTTAGTAAGACAAAAATGTTCAAACATTCTATGCAATTTTTTTAAAAATAATGCTGCTTAAATTAAGGAAAATTTAAAAGTTTTGGACAGTTTTCAATTAGCACATTGTACTAAGGGAGTGAAATTAATATCCTTTATATAATTAAACATTGAATAAAATATTTCGTAAATCTCCTTGTTTTAAACTGCTAATTATTACAATGAAACATAATTTCCTAACTGTAATTAGCTTAAATTCCAGATTCAGTTTTAAATCTCACATAAACCATCTAATTTCCGAAATTCAGCTCAGCATAAATGAAGACCTAATAGTGTTTACGTTAGTTACAGGGAAGATTAATCTGCGCTCTCCAAATTGGTAACTATTTTTGACGGTTAATATGGTTCAATGCCTAAATCGATGAAAGACTTTAACCTGATTTATCTTGTTTTAAAAATCTGATTAAATTCTGACGACGAAATAAATTACATGTTAATTAGTTTAAATAAAAAGAATACCTATAGCTAAAACATACACAAAATAAGCAAAAGTTTAACAAGCCAAAAATTGAAAATGATGTAATTTAAAATCCAAAGACACTGTTAAAATTTAATTAAATATTAAAGTTTCGTTCGATACAATGATTTATTTGACATCCGCTTATACCATGTCACTATGAAAACTTAAGAAATATAATATGTTTAAAATTAATGAAAAATTGTGATTAATTTACGAGAATGCACACGCATATTTATTAAAAGTATAATTTAATAAAAGAAAAATCTACCAGTAAAAGGCAGTCTGGTTAATTGCTAGGTTCTTCTTGTACAGAAAATTACTATTAATTTATTTGTTAGGCTATAATTTCTTTTTAAACTTGCGCAAAGAAAGTGACAATTGTCTTTTATAAATAAGTATTCTATCCATTTATAAATTGTTTCTTATAAATAGGCTATATTTTCTTATAAATAGGCTATATTTTCTTATATAAATGCTTATTTATTTATACATACTAGTGCAAGAAAAAAATTATGTGTGATTGGGTTTATTTTTGTTTTAAGGGGACACAGTTCCTTGAAATTGGTCAAAATATCGATATTCTTTTATGATTAACTGAAAACGTCTTTAATATTGAATATTTTAACACATCATTTTTGCCTATACGACTATTGTATCGTGAAATATTGTAAATTTTGTTAAGAGATCCAGCGCAATTACCCACACAAATAAATTGTTTAAATTGGTTTGTCTTCCTGTTCAAATTTTTATAACTTGCTTTTTCGAAAAATACTAAGGCTTTTTTGCTAATAGAGGTTTGAAATTTTTTTTACTTATTCTCCATGGTGTATTTAATTTTTTGTGTATGGATTTAACATTAAAGTTTCTAATAATTTTAAAAAATATATTTAAATTGAGATTTTATTGAATTTTCTTCATTTTATACTGTAACAAAAAAAAAAAAAAAAAAAAAAATCATATTAAATGTAAAACACCATACATCTAGAAATCCATGCACAGTTTTATGTAGTAAATTCTTATAAATGTGAAAAAAAACGAAGCAAAAATATTCATATTTTAAAAAAATATATATTAGGGATTTTTTTTACAGTTAATTAAAATAATAAAAAATTAAAATAGGTTGTTATACAAGATTTTTCTTAGCTTATTTTATTTTTACTACTAAGTATTGTGCCAACACATATATTACAGTATTATTAAAGATTGAAGAGATGGTTTGATAGGTACTGAGTCTCTTTAATGCTAGATTGTGTTAAAAATGCAGTAACAAATAAATACATTTTATTTTATACCATTTAATTACTCTAAAAAGAAAACAACAATAGAATAAATGTTTGAATATTTTCAATAATTCCAATTTAAAGTATTAATAAAAAAGATCAAATATCTATAAACAATCTTACAGCTATTTACTTAAATTTTAAAAAATAATAACCGTAAGATAAAATTGATTTTTTAATAATAAACACAGTTAAAAATAAACACTATTAGTGTATTTTATTTAGTGTAAAATATTCTATAGTGTTCTTGTATTTTATTGTGTTTATTGATTTATTTACAGTATAAACAAGGCTCCCAAATGGTCCGTAAACTGAACATCAATATTTTCTTAGAGAGATTTTCGTTTTATATTTTTCTGACAAATTGCGCAGGAATCGCCTTCGGATATTAATTTTAGCACACATGCTGTAGAAACCTACTATGAAATTTCCTGTTAAAAAATATTGGTGTTCAGTTCGCGGACCATTTGGAAGCCCCGTATAAATAATAAAATCATTTAAAAATATAAAACAAATTTTATATAGTATATCATTATGAATTCCTAAATCAGTATAAATCAATAAATATCAAATTATCTCCATGCCACAAACAACTTTTTAAGAAGACAATCTTAATATCGCATACTTCTAAAAAGTTTATCATAAATCGGTGTTATAATAATGAACTCTAACTTTAATGATGTTCTTTAAAACTTTTCCGCGGTTTCATTAGTTTTAAAAATAATGAAGTCATCTTATGTTAATTGATTAATTTCCACTGGGTTATTCATAAGTGTGCATGCAAACATAACAGTTGTAAACAATGTCTTCTCTTCTATTTGAGTAATTCTGTTTGGTTTAAACTAATAAGTTTTGAGAAGATTGAGAGAACTTGTGAATTTCCTGAGTATTTATAAGCGCTATATATAATCATTTGACTTAAGATTTAAGAATAGTAATTTCCAATCAGATTATAACATTGTGTGCGCAAACGTAAAATGTAAATTTTTAAATAGCTGTGCAAAAAATGATTAAAAAAATACCTTTCATTTAAAAAAGAAATGCATATTCCGTATCTAACACAGTTATAAAATATAAGATATTTAAGTATCAACCTTATCTTCTCTATATTCTACATCATTCGTGCTTTTATATGTTTGGGATTACATATGTATTAGAAATGCATTTTTCTTAAAATTAGTAAATGCTGTATATTTTCCGATGTGCCATTCATACGTACAATTTGAGTTTTGTTCAATGTGTGGAGTAATCAGATGGCAATTAATTGTGTTTCTGTAATAATTAATTGACACCAGAGCTTTCAAAAAAATTATCTCAAAATAAAGAAGTGCAATTTTAAAACCTTTTTTCCGCCAAAGTTTTAGAAATAATATGTATTTAAAAGTTTCTGGTGCAAATCCTGAATAAAATAGGAGAGATGTAATATATTTCATCCCTCCTCAAGGAGTTAAATCTTAATGGGAGATACTATTATGCTAAACATTGAATGTTTTGTTTTAGGAAAACATAGAAGAGAAATTCAGGAGTTAATTGTAAGATCATTTCTTTTTCTATGTTTATTCAATGGTAAAAATTAAAATAATCTCAGGTAAATTATATTACCTCTTATTAATTAATTGCTTTTGATACTGCATTTGCCACAAAACTACGTACTTTTTGCCAGTTATAGTATGAACATTAAAAGATAAAAAATTGAACTGAAATTTTGAACTAATATTTTACAAAGTACTTTCTCATTTACCGCATTACATCATACCCATATTATAAAATAATGTAAAGAAAAAAACTAGAATCAAGTTGTAAAGGGTTAAACTTTACGGCATACAGGGTTCAAATATTTCTTGATGAATTCATAATTTATTTAAAACTCTTAAATCTCTAATAAATATTAACAGCTACAAAAACTTGTCATGAGAAATTTGTAGGGTGCTTTTGTACACAAAGATTACTTGTTCCTAAGCTCTTTTATGAGAACACATACGTCACATAAATCCGACACTTCAGAAATATAACCCTTCGTCGCCCTTCACACACCATTTATTCTATTCTTTCCCTATCTGAGTAATCGAAGTCTTCCAAAGAAGAAAAAAAAATCCTCATTGTTCATTCAAAAAGCTAGTCTAAAATGATTTTTAAAAAACGGAAAACTGCAATTTTAGGGCGCACCGGATGAAAAAAGTATTACTGGTACGTTTTAATCCTTTCTCATTATTCGCCATTCATTCATAATCCCTTCTGTTGAAGGGGCATAGTCCCTATTCCATTGCATCCCCATCTCTTGTGTGCTCTAATCCTAATCTGTAGCTTGATTATGTCCCGTTCTCGTTTCAGGACTTAACTGCTATTACAGGTCTGTTAGTAATTCAGGTAGCGGGTGGAGGAAATTAGAGAAAGTTTTTTCCTTTAAATTCATTTCCCTAAGCTCATATTGGATAATATAATTTTTTTCTTCTTTTTTTTCTGGTGACTGTGTTCTTAGAAAATATTTTCAATAAAGATTTATAATTGAATATTTAAGTTGAGTGAAGATTATTTTACATAAAATTTATATAACTTATGCTTTTATATGATTATTTATTTTTAAGAAGTGTACTGGTTATAATTCGTGAAATTGCTGAAAAAAAAAGTAATAGTTTTTATACAGCAGTTTACCAGATTTTACAACGTTTTTTTTTTTTTTTTTTTTTTTTTTTTATGTTTTTGGTTGTGTGTTAACGAAATTTTTTGCGCTGAATTTGAAAATCACAATCAAAATTGTTCACCAAGTTCTCGTTTCAGGACTTAAGTGCTATTACAGGTCTAATAGTAATTCAGGTAGCGGGTGAAGGAAATTAGAGAAAGTTTTTTCCTTTAAATTCATTTCCCTAAGCTCATATTGGATAATAATAATAATTTCTTCTTTTTTTTCGGGTGACAGTGTTCTGAGAAAATATTTTCAATAAATATTTATAATAGAACATCTAAGTTGAGTGCAGTTTACTTTACATGAAATTTATATAGATATACTTTTACATGACTGCTTATTTTTAAGAAGTTAGCTGGCCATCATTCATGGAATTACTGGGAAAAGAAGAATAGTTTTCGTGCAGCAATTTCACAAAATTTACAATGAAAAACTTTTTTTTTTTCTTTTGGTTGTGTTCTCGTTTCAGGACTTTACTGCTAGTACAAGTCTGTTAGTAATTCAGGTAATAGGTGGAGGAAATTAGACAAAGTTTTTTCCTTTAAATTCATTGCCCTAAGCTCATATTGGATAATATAATTTTTTTCTTCTTTTTTTCCGGTGACTGTGTTCTTAAAAAATATTTTCAATAAAGATTTATAATAGAACATCGAAATTAATTGCCAGTTACTTTACATGAAATTTATATAATATTATACTTTTACGTGATTACTTTTATTTAGAAATTTACTGGTTATATATTTATTCGACAAAATTATGTAATAATTATATATTTTAAATTTTAAAAGATTCGGTTGGGACTGAACGACGACTATAGGTGCTACATAATCATATAATTAGGACTACACCTAATAAAACTGGGTAGAAATAAACTTTGTTTTTTTTTTTCGTTTTGATTTTTGGCTCCTATATGCTAGATGAAAATTTCTTCACTTCTTCTTTTTTTTTTTATACATATATACATTTTGAAAAAAACCCTGAAGGTCACGAAATTTTTCTTTTATTATAATTATCACTGTAGTTTTAAAATACGAATTTTAAACTATATCAGGCATTTCTTAAAATTAATTAAATGAATCATAAATAAAGTACAATTTCAAAGTTATAAGACTTTATAAATATTTAATGAACATTTTTTAAAGCGTGATTTGGTTAGCTTTTTCTTTCTTTCTTTTTTTTTTTTCTTTCTTTTTTTTTTTTTTTCAATGATTGTTTACTATATTCTTTTTATTTTTTATGAATAATTTGTTGATAGAGCATGATCAAAACTCATTAAAATCCTTAAGGAAAAAATCCTCGTAAGCAGATTAGATTTTTTTTTTTTTTTTTTTTTTTTTTTTTTTTTTTTAATCTCTAAATTCAAAGTGAAATGCAAGAATAAAGAATTCCGATACAATTCGTTAAGAATTCAAGTTTTACTTCGTAGAAAGAAACGTAATCATTGATTTATTTTAAACCTGATCTAATTTATGTAACCACTTTTAGTTTCTTATGCAAAGATTTCAATAGGAATTTATTTAAACAGTTTTAAGCACACAGAAAAATGTATAATGCATGATATGCTAAATATATACAACAGAAAGTTAAATTATAAGTAGGTACAAACGATTTGTATTTTATAATACAAAGATAAATTGAAAAAAATTTAAATTACTTTAACTATATCTCTATTTCTTAAATTTAATTAAAAAATATGCTAAGTTCACATGGAGTTTAAATTTTTCTTTGAAATAATTCATATTACGGCGTGACCTTTTAATCAAAATAAGTACAGTCGACTCTCGTTAATACGAAATCGGATAATTCGAATCTTCGCTTAATTCGAACTGAACAGGAAGTCCCGAAATTTTCAATGGCAGAATAACGTTAAAATTGTTCATTAATTCGAACTCAATTTCTCTTGACTTCGTTTAATTCGAACTAACTAGAATTCCGATTTTTCATTTTTCTTTTCTTTCTCACAGATTTCAGATCATTTGAATAACTTTCTTTCTTTGATTTTGGTGAAACTTGTTCAGAACGGGTATGCATATAATCCCATGCATTTATACCCACTTTCTTAGTGTCCCGTCTATCCATCAGTGACGCTTTAAATTTTTCTTCCATTGTGCTTGTTTCTAATCTTTTAATTAGTTTATGTATTTATACATTCTAATTTAATATTTAGTCATATTCTAATGATAACTGACGAAATAAATTAAAAAACACTATAACATTATTATTATTATTATTATTATTATTATTATTATTTTTTTTTTTTTTTTTTTTTTTTTTTTTTTTTTTTTTGTAATAGCGCCATATTAAGCATGTTTTCATTTCATATTTTCCATAATTCGAACTTCGGATAATTCGAAGATCTCTTGTGATCCCGACGAGTTCGAATTAACGAGAGCCGACTGTATTATGAAAGTATAATTAAATATTTTAAAATTAAGTATATTCGACAACCAGAATTGGTATCAAAATGCAAAGTATGGTGCTTAGAATAACATATTTTTTACCTTATTAGCGGATTATTAGTCAATAAGAAACTATACAGAGCCTTATGTCTAAAAACATCTCGACTATTTTTTTTTTTTTTTTTTTTTTTTTTTTTTTTTTTTTTTTTATTTATTTAACCAAAAGAAGGTATGTGAAATTTGCTCATTTCACTTAAAATGACATATATCTATAATTTGAGATCAATAATTTCCATAATATACGTGTATGTTAATATAAATGAAAATGTATTAATTTCCGTGTACGTTGTTCCACATAATGTCCATATATATTTATATCAATACAATAATTGTGTTTCTTTAAACCCCTTGAAGAGCGGTGAGGCCGTCTTCTTCTGCTTATTTTTATTATTTATTACCGAGAAATATTTCTGATAAAATAAAAATCGCTTATAGAAATCCAATGCCCACCCCCAAATTGCCTCATTACCCATTCATTATAATATAATAACATTTCTGCCTGAACCATGGTTATGTTTGAATTTTTTATTTTCTTTATAAGTAGTGTATTTTCATTTCGTAGTTCTAAACATTTCTATTTAGAATTTAACGATAATCTTAAGAAAGAATAATGTAATGAAGAATATATATAATCAAACGTTTAAAATCAACTTTTCTGAATAATCTAATAATTAAAACGACTATCTACTAAAGCATAATCTACTAAATTATAAGACAATAAAAGCAACAACAATTCTTCTTCTTCATTATTATTACTATTTGTTATAGGGAAATATTCCTGATCGAAACAAAAATCCCTTATATACCTTCAATGCCCACCCTAGAATATTTCATTACCCATTCAATGTAATAACATCTCTATCTAAACTGTTAATATGTTCGAATTTTTAATTTTCTTTTTTTATAAATAGTTTATTTTCATTTCTCAATTTGTCCTAAACATTTCACGTTAGAATTTAGCAATAATCTAAATAAAGAAGAACATAATAAAGAAAATATTTAACCAAATGGTTAAAATTAATTTTTCTGAATAATCTACTTAGAAATATGCTTAGCGAAAGTAAATTCATCTCTCCCACCCGCCCATCCAGATTACAACAACTTACTGTTTTCACCGCAAGGTCTAATCCTTTATATTTCCTCTTGCCCTTTGCAAAAATGAGATTCACATTGTTGGAAACCACCATCATCCCCCCTGTTTCCATGGTAACTGACCACTGACCATGGTCCAGCGGATGGGAACAGCTCCCAGGGTCGTATGGGGCCGACCTCTTACAAGGGAAGAGCACTCTTAAATGAACCAAGTATTGATAAACCGTTCTTACCCCACCACCCCTCTTTTCCCTTTCCTTTTCAACTCTCTTTAAAACATTGAAGAAACTGAAAATAGAAGCTTTGGTTGAAATTCTAGGGGATTATTTTCTGGAAAGTGCCTCCAGAATAAAGTCAGTGGAACTGAATGAGATTTTCAGACTTTTAAGCTGTTCCGTTTTTCTTTTCCGCGTTTACGAAATATGTTTGTTGTATCTAGAATGTTTTTTATATGTGCTAACTTGTCTCTTTGTTATTGTATTAGAAAATGTTATTTAGTTGTTTGTCTTTCACATTTCTACGCATCACGTTATGAGGATTTTGATGGGATTTTTTGTCCTTTACTTAAGAAAAAAAAATCAATATTGTTAAATGAAAACTTTAATATTATCATTATTATTATGATAGCGAAATTATTTTTTTTTTCAAAAAATGAAATTATTATTTCAAATTCATTATTAATCCATATTAATTTCATTTCAAAGCAATTTAAGTAGTTCTGGATAAATATGTAAAGTTATTTATCTTTCACATTATTTTTATGCATCAAGTTATGAGGATTTGATGGGAGCCCGCATTTATATACTTAAGAAAAAAAAAAAACCGTTAACATTGTTAAAACAAAACTTTATTTTCATTATTATTATTATTATTATTATTATTATTATTATTATTATTATTACTGAGCTTTTTTTTCCAAAATGATGTTATTGTTTCAAGATCATTATTATTTCGTATTAATTCAGTTTTAATGCATTTTAAGATGCCTGACTAAATGTATAAAAGTGAAAGCATTTAAAGGGTTACAACAAAAGATGTTACACATGTTTTCTTTTGAATATCTGAATCTAACTGGATTAATTAGGTAATATTTAAATAGGTTGCAAATTATACACTAATCAAACATATTTTTTTTTTATAGGATTTTTTTTTAACAGAAAAATTAAATTGATATCCAGCAGTTAAAGTACGCAATTAAAGACTCACAAAAAATATGTTACACATACAGTAGAACCTTACTAAAGTGACCGTGTTCCATTCAAATCAATATTGATCGCTCGATGAGGTGGTCTCTTAATCGAGGTCATATTTAAATCTACATTTTAATTGTTGAAAAAAGGTAACAATTAATATTATTAAAATTTATTTTTCACATAGGAAAAAAATATAAATTTAAGTATCAAAACAAAAGTTAATTACATTAAGTTAATTACTACAGAAGTCAAAAAATGAATACATAGACGCTTGCTGAATTTTACCGTTTTTTTCTTTTATACTCCCTCTGTTCCAAATTAGTTGTGACATTTGAATACTTTTGTATTGATTATTGATATTTATGACTTTATGATTTTGTTTGAACATTTTTTAGAGAGTTATACTATTAATCAACAATATTTACTTACCTAACATTCCCTCCATCATTTCATAAATAATTAATTAATTAGTTTAAAAAATCTTGGTTCACACGCTCTTAAGCCACGCCCCCATTTTTAAAGTTTTTTTTTTTTAAACAGTAATCACATAAAACTAACTTCAAGCTAGTCAATCGTGAATTCATTTACGAACATTTTATTCGAACATTTCTGAAAAGTATCTTTTAGCATAAACATGCTGCAAACAAAACTGAATTTTGTCGAGCTTATTTTTTTTTATTAGACTTTGCTTAATGATAGATGAAATATGCTTCAAAAAATTTTCCGCCTTGAGATTCATGTGTAATATTGTTTACAAATTATAGCAGCATATGATAATCTTTGCAGTGATTGGCTTCGTTTTATTGGGATACCTTTGATTTTGCTCAGTGGCATTTTTTTTCGACTGCATTTACAATTTTTTGTAAACTTACACTGTAAATTTTCTCATCTTTTAATTCTGACGTCTTTGCATGCTTCTGCAATGCAAACGGGATAGGATGATAAATATTATGATGCGCATTGAATTTAATAGCTGCTGCATTTATGGCATTAAGGCGTAGTTTACAATTTTTCAAATATCGTTCCAAACATTCTAGTGAGCGTTGCGCTCAATATTATTTATTTCTTTCTTCAGAGAATTTTCTAAATGATTATTTCTTTTTCTTTTACTTTAAATTCGAATTAACATTGCTTCTGATACCTAGTAGTTTCATTTGTACACATTTATATTCATTTTAGTATAATTTGGTCGATCTACTAAACTGCATCATAAGTTATTTATGACTCCGCCTACTAGAAATGTAGCAACTAATTTGAAACAAAATTTTCAACCTAAATGTCGCAACTAATTTGGGACAGAGGGAGTAATTTTTATTTCCATGTCCTTCGTAGTTCAGTAAATAAATGCATTTTTTACTTGTCCGGTAACAAATAATGACATTTTCATTTCTTTATCCATTTCTCTGAGAATTTTCTGACAGAATAGGGCAAGGTACTTTGTCCGTCATTCTTAATTCATCATCAGAGTTAAATTCATTGCTTAAAATGGTACAAAAGGATTTAAATATTAAAAGTTAACGGAAATAAAAACATACATAAACTTAGTTTAGAAGTTTGATGAATAATGCGCTCTCTGGAAATATTTTTTTTTTTTATAAAACTTTCTCCAAACGACAGGGAAAAACGACAGGGATTTGTTTCATTTTCTTCAAAGGAAATGGTGGCTCATGGAGGGAGTTCAAATGGAATGGTCTATGAATGGAGGTAAACTTAGTATTGAGCCTATGGGAAATTTTGCTCCATGAAAAAATGGTCGTTCAGGGAGGTGGTCGCTTAATGGAAGTGGTCGCACAGGGAGGTTTCACTTTATTTTCATTTGAATATCTAAAATACATAAATTGGATTAATTAAGTAACATTTTAAATATGTTGCAAACTATACATTAAATAGAAAACAACAACAACTTTATTTTATAGAATTAAAAATAAACAAAGAAGTAAATTACATTCCAGAATACATTCCATAGAACTGAATGAGATTTCCATACTTTTAAGGCGCAACACTAGTCACAAAAAAAAAAAAAAAGACCTGGATGACAATGTAAAGTCTATGGGAATGTTCTTTTCAAACATCTCCCTCAATTTTTAAGATTTTTTTTTTTTTCATGGGATAGCTGAGGACGATCCACAACCGGCCTAGTTTTTACTTTTTAAATTTTGGTTTCAATTAAAAAAAATTACTTTAAATTTCAAAACCGGTTTAAACTGGTTCTGAAATTGAAACTATCATAATATAAAAAATTATATTAGTAAAACCGAAAAAATAAAAACTAGGCCAGTTGTAGATCGTCCTCAGGTATCCCACTGAAAAAAAAATCATGTAAAAATATTAAAATTTGAGCGAGATATTTGAAAAGAACGCTTCCATAGACTTTACATTATCGCCCAGGTCTTTTTCAGTGACTGTTATGGGGCTCTGTTTTTTCTTCTCCCCGTTTACGAAGTATATTTGTTGTATGCTTGTTAATTCATCTATTATTTATTGTATTAAAAATCGTCACTGTGTTGCTCGTCTTTGACAATATTTTTATTCAGCAATTTATGGGAATTTTGTTTGCAAAAGATTTCGATATCGTCTCCGGGAACAAGTGCTTAAATTCGCGAAACACTTTTAGAACACTTACTGAATATAGTAATTAACACTTCTAACTAAAATCGTTTTTGGTTGACTTGGAAATGGGTTGCGAATGTGCGTTTTGCTACGAAAAACATTGTGAAAAAGTGCTGTTAAAAACTGCATGCTTTTTCCAAAAGTGCAGTTATTGATATTCACTGGTAAAATTAGTCAACTCATTCAACAACTCCTGCATCCCCCTCCCCCCTGACTTTTGTTTCCTTTTTAAAATTGCGCAATTTTAAAGACACCATGTAGAACGTGTATTAGACGTGTTCTTTTAGAGTCTTTTAAATTGAGTGCGCAATGTTTACCTGTATTGTTAATTTGGTGAGAAAGTGTTGTACAACACAGCATTTTATTGTAAGAAAAATTTCATCCACACTATAGTGTTGCCAGATGGGCTACTTTTTTTAAATTCAGATTCTTGATTGGCACCAGTTTTTACAAAGCCTTATTCAATGGCATGATAATTAAGTAAAAAAAAAAAAAAAAAAAAAAAAAAAAAAACAGAAGTTAAGTTACCGTTTCAAAAAAAAAAAAAATGGCGCTAATCGAGAAATCTTAATTTGAAAAAAGTAGCCCACTTGCAACACTATTCACAACACTATTTCAAAACAATTAACACGTAACTGCCGTTTATGAGATGGTTGCGTTCTTTTCTAGGAAGCCAACTACGAGTTATCTCGTAGACGGCAGTCAATGTGTTAATTCTATATTTTCCGAACAGATTTTAAAATTACTTTTACTACTTATTATTACTGTTAAAAAAAAAAGAAATGCTTAACATATCCTTTAACACTAGAACGCCCGGATGGAGTCGATTCGACTCCAATCATGTAACTAAATTTCAATTCGAACCAGAAAAATTTTCTTGAAATAATTTAAATCTAATCCACGCAAATTTACGTTAAATAAATCAATTAAATAATTTTGAATAAAAATTCTGGTGAGAAATATTATTTTCAAACTTCAGTAGAATTTCCGGGCGTTCTAGTGTTAAAAACATTTGCAAGAGAAATCAACTTTAGTATTTATATTAGAAAAATGCTGGTGGGAATTTTTAATAATATAACGTGATTAAATCAAATTGTCATTTTAGGCCAGATTTCTAAAAATTGCCGTGGAGTCAACTTGTTAACAACACAATTTTCAGAACATATTTCTGGATAGCAACACTTTTGAAACATATTAAGAAAACATTTCTTGAAAAAAAAAAAAAAAAAAAAAAAAAACACTTTTGGAACATAATAAAAAAAGAATCACAGTACGAAAATGTTTCGTATATGATATTTTCTAATTCACAATACAATAATGTGCAGTAAATTTGGTGACAAAATGTCTTCAAAAGTATTCTTTTTCTGCGTTGAGAATTTGCAACGCATAACAGACGTAAGGAAAATTTGAATGCTTTTTCTTTGTCCCAATTCACATGTTAAAGGGGTCTAAAGACGTTAACACCAGAGCATTGATTCTATAACCTATATTATTTTATTATAAACCCCTTCGCGACGGAAGCCTTTTGAGAATTTTTTTATGTTTTTCCACCGGTTTTATAAGACAGAAAATTGCTACTTATTAAATCCAGAAAATGCTCCGATAAGGCAAATTTTACAGTATAATTTTACTGGTGGGGATAAACAAGGATTCTTAAGCCTTTTTGCGGCACGTACACGTGTCGCTCGTCCTCAAGTAGTTAATAAAATGAATGTATAATTTATTATTATTAACATATGTAACAAACAAACAAAAATATAATATCTTTAATTAAATACATATAGATTTATCGAGTTCATGAAAAGATTAGAAAGACTTATTTGTATAATGTTTACATAAAAATTTCCAATTTTTTTCTCAGCTCAATAAAAACAATGGGAAATAATTAAAAACATTTGTAAAACTCTTTCCCTCCATTGTTAAAATAAGTTAGAAAAATGTTTGAGCAAAATTATCAGAGCGCATTTAAGATTGTTATTAAAATAACTATAGCTTCTTATTTAAAAAACGTTCCATCTTTCATAAATATATTTTATAGTTAATTTCACCGAAGTGGTAGAAATCGATTTTTCTCAACTCTTAGAATTCTTTTTTCGAGCTCTATAAAAGCTAATGTGTTGAAAAAAAAAACTCTTAAAAAATCATTATAATTATCACTTCAAATTTCAAAACTGTTTCTCAAATCGTATCTTTCATTTTAAAATTTACAGTTGAATACACATCTCCTATTTTTTTTTTTTTTTTTTTTAATCCACCCTTAAGCTTTATACATTGCTTTTTCTGATTCCTCTTCTTCCCCCAATATATATAATCGATTTAATTTTGCTTTGAAAAGCTGAGCAATTTATATAATTGAGTAATAAAAATTTCTATTTATTTTTTTATGCTGTAGTTTAAGGCATAACCAAATGTAAAAACAATTCATATATATTTTTACTGCATTGATTCAGTAATTGGATTTTTTTATACATTGTTAAATAAACTTTATACCAATAGTTAAAAAAAAAAAAAAAAAAAAAAAAAAAAAACAGAATCTTTTTTACCCAGTAGTTACGAGAAAATTTTACTAGTTTAACATGAACAATCTTTCTTAAACAGCCCAGATAAAAACTAGTTCTTAAAATATTTCTTTTAAAAGTCTTTCGATTTTATCTCTTAAAAAATACCTTGAAAATGAACAAATGTAAAAAACGAAGATAATTGTCGTTATTTTATTTAACTTTATTAAATCTTTTTTTTTTCTAACTAAACTATTTAACATTACGCAATATCTAAATCACATATTAAAAAATAAAAAGAAATCCTATTTCTACAAATAGTAACTAGAAAAGATAAAATCAATAACGTAACATTAAATATACCACTTAAGAAACATAAATAAAAATCATTCCCTGAAATTTTTCGCTTTAAAAGTCTTTCGAGTTTACCTTTAAAAAATTATCTAGTACATTTTAATTTGCCTTTGATATTTAACTATAACACGAAAGCTGCGCGAGCAAATATTTAATTTAGGTGTTTTTTCTAAAAAAGCAGCTTTCACCATTTTTAATACTTCTTCAAAGGTAAACTGCGTACTCTGTTTTCCAAACAGAGTTCATTGCTGAGATTTTCATAGTATTGTTTGTGCAGAACAAACAGATTCTTAAATTGATTTAAGTGGAACTGTTTGTTAACTTTTATATCTTTCGGTCGATTTTCAAATATTATATTTTCTGATTATAAAAACGATGTTTATCAATATAAACGGTCAATAATTCCTAGTAATGGAAAAATAATATTGAGCTTGAAGTAATATTGTGCCTTAAAATAATATTGGTCACAGCGTATTTTGTTAGTCTTGATAATAACTAAAGTTAATTATTATTAAATATAATGAATGTTGATACTTGATTTATTGATTAAGGCATTAATTCAACTAATTTCTTTTGTGAGCTGTTTACTAATTGTTTCTTTAACCCCTTCGCGGTGTGACGGGAGCATTTGCGAATTTTTTTAAGTTCTCATACCGGTTTTTAAAAACAGAAATTTGGGCTTTATTAAATCGGGAAAATACGCCGATTAAATAAGGCAAATTTTACTGTAAAATTTTACTGGTGGGAATAAACAAGGATCCTTAGTCCCTTTTTTCCGGCATGCATTAGCATTGTATTTTTCTGCACCCAATTTTCCATGTTTTCATACTTTTGATTGTACGGCAAGCACAATGCTAAACCTACGAGTCAACCACTAGTGGTATTAATTTTTGGGTTATGCACCGCTTCACTTCCGGCAGACATGAATCATTAGATTCCCCTATTACCACTCTTCCATAAAATAAAGGATTTTTTTTTTTTTTTTTTTTTTTTTTTTTTTTTTTTTGTGCTTTATGTTTAGTGCGGTGGGCTCTTGGACTAACTATTGCTTTTTGTAACTTAAACTCAGTTTAACTTTGTTATCAATGTATTGGTAAGGAAATATAACACATGATTCCCGAAAAATTGAATGGGGAATCAAACTGTGATAATTATCTTATCAAAAAATTCATTTTGTTAAAAAAAAAAAAAAAAAAAAAGCAAATTAATAAATTAATAATAGCATATTTTTAGAAGCTGTAAACGCAACATTTGTAAGTTTGGTTAATGCGAATTCGCATTAGTACTTCTCTACTCACAATGTGAATGAATACGTTTGGCATGCGTGGGATAAGTAATGCCCTACAACAATGTGTATTGCTTTCAGAGATTCCATAGAATTCCTCAAAACAAACGCATGTTTTCTGTATGCATGCATTGCTTTTGAACTTTCATATATTGAAAAAAAGTTTTGTTGTTGAAAAATCACATTTTCTTAACTTAAAGAAAAACTTTTATTTCCCTTTTTAGCACTTTCCAACAAAGTTGAAAAGTGCTTATGCATTCGGTTTGTCTGTCCGTCTGTTGGTCTTTCCGCGCTCTAACTCCCGTAAATATACTCGGATTCCTATGAAATTTTTATACGTTATTGAGGTTTACCCTAGCACGAACCCTATTGAAAATGAAGTATCTACCATGATTAGTTTATCTACAGGGCGAATCAAAAGTTTCCCATTCCATTACGGCCTATGGGGAAAAAATCGTTAATATACTCGGATTGCCATGAAATTTTAGGACGTTATTGATGTTTACCCTAGCACAAGTCCTGTTGAAAATGAAGTTTCTACCATGATTAGTTTATCTACAGGGCGAATCAAAAGTTTCCCATTACATTACGGCCTATCGGGAAAAATCGTTAATATACTCGGATTGCCATGGAATTTTAGGACATTATTGAGGTTTACCCTAGCACAAACCCTACTAAAAATGAAGTATCTACCATGATTAGTTTATCTACAGAGAGAATCGAAAGTTTCCCATTACATTACGGCCTATGGGGGAAAAATCGTTAATATACACGGATTGCCATGAAATTTTAGGACGTTATTGACGTTTACCTTAGCACGAACCCTATTGAAAATGAAGTTTCTATTATGATTAGTTTATCTACAGGGCGAATCAAAAGTTTTCCATTACATTACGGCCCATGGGGAAAAATCGTAAATATACTCGGATTGCCATGAAATTTTAGGACGTTATTGACGTTGACCCTAGCACGAGTCCTATCGAAAATGCAGTTTCTACCATGATTAGTTTATCTACAGGACGAATCAAAAGTTTCCTATTACATTACGGCCTATGGGGAAAAATCGTTTCAAAGGAATTTTAAAGATGTTATACCCTGTCAAACATATTAAAATAAGCATTATATAAAATATAAGGTGAAAATGTATCTATTATTCATTGACAGAGCCACACAAAAGAATTCCGTTAGATAATGGTAAAAGGAGGAATTGTGTGTGACATATTTTAAATATATTAAGCTTTTTCATGTATAATAAAATTCATATATGTCACAGAAGCTTAATATAAATTATACGCTACTGTCTTGCATAATATGAAGTACATAGCATTTACAGTGCCATACAAAAGATTTCAAATGATATATTCTTTCCGAAGTACCGTATATGTGTCCGATGATGGCTGATGGAGGTATGAAATGCATTTTAATTATGATACTCGCGTTTATATTTCGCTAAATATATGCACATTATATGGTGTGTATAAATGTTATAGTTGATATACAGGGCTACCTAAAAGAGCTCACCAACGTTACTGAATATGAGCGTAAATTATCTAAACGTTGTTCTTAAATAAGCTATGTATTTTTACGCTGAGCTGCATTCAATTTACGGAGAAACGTTTGCAGAATATGGATAAAGGGATATACAGGGCCACGCAAAGAATTCGGTACATGGACGCCTATAAATTATCATTTATGAGAATGTGATTTCAGTTGTTTTAAAAGTGTTTTAGTTTACAATAAATTTTAGCCTAATGCTGACATGTAATAAAGATACAATGTAAACTACAGGGCTGAACAAAAGTATCCAAGTATGTTTCCATCTAATAGTATAAATTGCTGGAAAAAAATTTCAAGCTTCTGGGTATTTTCTTGCTAAGCTAAATTTTCACATTATATGAACTGACATATGAAATACAGGGCTGTTCTAATGTACTGGAATACATATTTGGGTATATTTGGCTATACACTATTATTTCCCTAAATAACAAAGTTTTGTGAAAGATTTCATTAAGTGTTGGAAAGTGCTTCATAATCTATGCTTAACGCATGATTTTTCTTACTTGTTTAATAACTGAAAAAAAATTCCATTAATATAAGGGCAGTGAATATTACCAAGTTATTTAAATTGTAATTGGAATTATTTTTAATCATTGAGAATTTCGAGAATGAATCTCATAATTGATTTTAATAAGTAGTTGAAGAACATTGTAGTGTCTCCGTACATCGGCTTTTGTTCTATATTTTACAATAGAATTTACCGAAATCTTTTCAAGTTTAATTATAATAATAAAATATTTGAAGTAAATTTATTAAGGAATAATCAGTTTATTCTTTCATAAATTTCCCTTCGATTGGAGAAAATATGCAGTCACCAGAAGCATGACATAATATAAATTCAAAATACGAAATAATTTACAAATTTAATGTATTATATAAAAAAAAGCATAGTGATTGACATTAAAACTTTTAGACTAGAGTTATTCCTTTAATCATATTAAATTTTATGCGAGAACAGTATTAGAAATTAATGTTTAATTATATCATTGAAGTATGTTACACTTAGGGCAGGATATGCATTAGTTAAGTAAAGATAATTAAATTTTTCAGGCAAAGAAAAATAATATTTTCACTGAGAGTTTCATTCGAGTAACATACACGAATTTTCTATGTTCCAATTAATAAAGCATAAAAGCTTTCATGTAACTAATGGTCATTAATTCCTATAGCAATAATCGAATTTATGTACATTCATATATTTTTAGATGCATTTTAAGCGGATGCCTTGTCAGCAATATTCAATTTAAATTAATTACATCTCACCATAGCACCCATCTATGTAAAACTAAAACACTCTTCGAAATTCTGGCTTGATTCAATTAGACAATAGTGAGTCAAAGCATCACGTCTCCACAGCATGCAAAAAGTCTGCTCTTCATCCTCTTCCCGTTGCCATGACGATCATAGCTTTGGGGCATGCCACTCTTGCAGCCCTCTATCTAAGCCAAACACAGTTCGTGTTTTTGTTGGATGTGAATTCCCTTCTTTTAGCTTACATACCGGGTTTCGAAACATAAGTATTTGAATATATAACCACAATATCTAAGCTCACGGACGCGTGCCTGTGCTCATAATTATGTGTTTTTGCGTTTTAAATGCAAAACTGAAGGCAAATGTTGATTTAATTTGAATGACAATAAAAATATAATTTTTCCTCTTTAAATTGTTTTATTTCATTTTATTTTTCTTTATTTATATTTTATTTTGAAGAAAGGTGAATTTTTTAAAGTTATTTAAAAACTAAAAATGAAGATACGACCAAAAAATTAAAACTATATGTAACAATCGCGTTAAAACCTTTTGATTTCGTCTTATAAACTTAAAAAAAGTTACCGAAGGTTGACTTAATTTAAACGACTATAAAAAATTTAGTCATAGCGTTGGGCCATGCCACTGTTGCAGCCCTCTATCTAAGCCAAACACAATTCGTGTTTTTGTTGGGGGAGAATTCCCTTCTTTTAGCTTAGGCATCGGGTTTCGAAACGTATAAATTTGAATATATAACTACAACATATGAACAATATATAACTACAATATATGACTATGAACACGCGGACGCATGCCTGTGTTCATAATCATGCGTTTTCGCGTTATAAATACAAGATATCAAAAGTTGACTTAATTTAAACAACTTTTTTTTTTTTTTTAGAAACATGAATATTTTTACTGTTATTTCGAAATCAAAAATGTAGATACAGTCAAAAAATTAAAGTATATATAAAAAACACGTTAAAACCTTTTCATTTCGTGTTATAAACGCAAAAAAGATACTAAAAGTTGACTCATTTAAACGACAATAAAAAATTAATTTTTGCTCCCTCTCTCTCTCTCTCTCTCTCTCTCTCTTTTTTTTTTTTTTTTTTTTTTTTTTTTTTTTTTGAAAAATGTTAATTTTTTAAATGTTATTTAACAACGAAAACTAAAAATACGGCCAAGAAATTAAAAGTATATATTACAAACATGTCAAAATCTTTTCATTTTTATTTGGTTAATTTTAGATTTGAAAATAATTTGAAACATTAACTTTCTCCTGCAACTTTGATTAGTGCTTTTAACCTGCCGTCATTTATTTTTATTTCATTAATCATTGCAGATATCTTTCAAATTTTGTAATTTTATTTTCGTTTATCTTTATCTTTTCTTATTTTTTCATTTTGTGTTGGTAAGTTTTCTTTTCGACTTTATCTTTCTTTTTGTGGTAGAAAATTTTTAATTTGTTTTCAAAAGCTTTGTTACTGAAGATTGTGAAATATTTTGATTACAGAAAGCTGCTCAACTTAAATGCATTCGTAACTAAATTTCAGTTGAATCAGGAATCTGTTTTAAGATACGATAAACAAGAAGAAAATTTCAAATAAAACGGGTTTTCTGTCGCCTAAGATGTAGTATACTTTTTTGTATTTATGGCACAGTAATTTGTTTTTCAAAGGTTTTTATTTTAAAAGATATGTTTTGCCTTCTAATCCTTTCAAGGTGGAAAAGACTTCTAGTTATGGAAAGAAGACAGCCTGAAAAGTTCTAAAACTCATACAAAAATTTAAATTACTCCTATAAATGAATTATAATGATTTTGACTATAAAATTTGTAATTCAACATGCATTACATTCGTATTTTATTTACAGTGGTTCCCAACATGGGATGTGCGTCTCAGTGGAGGACAATTAAAATTTTTTTACTCGCCCATTTGTTATCACTTTCTTTTATCTTTGTTTTTTAAAGTAAAATAGTAGAATAAAAATAAGTGGTATAGAAGTAAAATTTAAAAAATGAGTTATTTTAAATTCAAAATTTTAAATGATTCCCATCAAAAGTTTAAAATTGATTTGAAACCCGAATGATTAAATGATATTTTTATTTTCTCTTAAACTTGCTGTAATTTTTTTGGTGGTAAATTTTGCAATATTTCATAAAACTTTTGAGTTTTCTACTCATATTCGTTCTGCTTATGTCAACTGTAGAAGTTTTTAAACATGAAACTAGTAAAAAATGTATAAAATATCTGAACGAGGTAGTATCAACTTTATAACAATTAAAAATCTTAAATATCATTGTAATATAAAATAGGTATATAGGTAATATTTATGACTCTAGTGTAAGAATCCTGCACAGTAAATTAATTTACATGATGTCATACACATTTTAAATTTTAAAATTGGATAATACATGGTGGACAATTAACGATAACAGGAAAGGTAAAATAGGAAAAATGTGAAATAATGAGTATTTAAATTTTATAAATATGAGAATCTTAAAATGCTTCTTGGTATTGTGCTATACATAGAGAGAAAATTTAGTACCCAAAGCTTTTCTGTCAACTTTTAATAAGTTCAAAAAATGCATCATATAATGTATGGATTAACAGTTTTAACGTTAAATGTAAGTCTTTTTTTTTTAAAGATATTTTGTGAAGATAAAAATGCCGACACTATTAAGGACACCACGGGGGAATGGGAGGAAGAGGAGCATAGTAACTTTACAGATGATTTGGTGGGGCGTGGCCTATAAAAGATTAAGAACCACTGGTTTAAAGGAAGCAACGCAATTGCCAGATTTTCAGCTTTATACGACCAGAAAAAATTAATGGAAAATTTCATCATATTTAATCGGCAGATAACAGCGCTTTAAGAAGGTAAATTTTATTATAAACTTTTTCTTTGTACTAAAAAACATAAGATGTTGGCAGCTGCAGCTAATGTAATAGTACTTTTAATCTGATCATTTACAAAAACCACCTCGATTAAATATTTCTTCGCTTTAAATATCCAATTAAATACAAAATCTTTATGTAATCTCCCCGGGTCGTTTCATTCTTGAGCTGGAAACGAAACGTCTGTTGAACGAACACTTGAGCTACCCTCCTATCGATTGTTGATTCAAGAAATTAACTTGCCTGTCAAGCGTGCTACAAACGCACTGTTAGATGCTGAGACTAGTGACTGAATGAATGTTCCGAAAAATGAGAAAAAAATGTATTTATTTTTTCTTTGCTTGCGATAACATATAATGATTGATAGCGTTTAAATTATAAATATATTTTCTTACGGCATAAAAAGTATCCAAAAGAAATAATTTAGAATTTAAGACCGCTTAAAAAACATTCTGATAAATTTTTAGTGACTTTTCACAGTTCAATTTAAGTTAAATGATTGAACCTGTATGAAAATGAAAACGCAGGATAAACGAGGAGCACTGGAGAAAAGTATTTAATTTATCTTTTGTAGCATTATATCTCTAGTCGAAAGAAAAATACATAAAATATGAGTAATAAATAATGTTGTTTCACGTACATATATTCGTCCTAATCGAAAACGGAAAAAATATTAAAAAATAATAATAATAAACCACTTGCGTCTTTACAATTGCCTTATATATTTTATTTATTTAGTAATATTCTTGTGTCTTTGATAACATTAAAAGTGATTATAGTTTTACTATTAGTGTCTTATGTCAGATTTTTGTTCTAATGACATTGCATCATACAAATTTCAAACTAACATGGTTTTTTACAAAACAACATCAAACCGTTAAAGCTTTAGGCAATATTTTTGTACATATTGTTAACGTTTTTTAAACTAATAACTTTGCGAAGTAGAAATATGTAGATTTTAAAAAAATTAAAAAAGCGTTAATGTTACTTTTTTTTAGGTAGACTTTAAATTTGTTACCTTTATGACGAAAAAAAAGGACCAGTCAGATACTCATATACTGTATAAACATAAAAGAAAAATACATAAAAATCTATAAACTTTTAACAACAAACTTATAAACTAAAAAAATAACGTTTTTTCATTTTATTTTACTTGTATATTATTGAAAAGAGTTGTAGCATACGTGCCAATCTCCGATTTTTTAAATCAAACAATTGTCTTTTACCCCAGAAATTTATTTAATTAACGAAATTAATTAAATCTCGAAAGATTATCTCGTTTAATGGCAGACATGTTTAACTAACAAATTTTCTGGTTCAAAGTATGTTTTCTTAATTTAAAACAAGCCGGAGGTTGGTAACTATGCTTCTAGTTTTTCTGTTAGAAGTGAGTTTTTCTAGTGATCTTTCTCTCTCTATATATATATGTGTGTGTGTAAAAAACGGTTATTTTCAATTTAATAGTTTTATGTGAAAAAAAAGTCGATTTTTTTCTGCCTATTTAATTTTACTTTACGTTCTTTTCCTACTTCAATAACTGATGAATTGGCACCAGAAATTAAAAATAATAATAATAAATATTTGTCTCAATTAAAGCGTTTTGCGAAATTACATAACTAATAATTTTTAAATGAAAATGGTCCCAATCGAATAAAATTGGTGAAAGTGACGCCAATACAGAAGGGTTTAGAGTGTGCTGAACTACGTGTAAGTTTAAAAAAAATGCGTAAAATCTTAATATTTGACAATAAAAAATTTAAATCAAGATTTCTTTTATCACAATCGCTGCGCGTAATTATATTTCCATAAAAACTTTTAATCGAATTGTTCTCACACATCACCTTAACTAAATATTTTATTACTGTGGATATCCCATTATATGTAAAGTCGCCATCTAATCACCATGAATTCGTTTCGTTCTTTCGATACAACGAAACGTATGTTCAACGGACACTTGAACTACTTTCCTATCGATTGTTGATTCAAGAAATTAACTTTCATGTCAAACTTGCTGCAAACGCATCGTGTGATAGCTGGGATCAGTGACCGAATATATATTCGAAAAAATAATAAATAAATAAATAAATAAATAAAACCCCCTTTTTTCCCTTTTTATACTTGTGATATCAAGATTGGTAGTTTTTCTATTAGAATTGAGTTTTTCTCATGTTATAAAAAATATATATGTAAAAAACAGTTATTTTCAATTGAATAACTTTATATAAAAAAAATAACAATCGATTTTATTACAGCGCATTTAATTTTATTTCACGTTCATTTCTTATTTGAATAAGCAATGAATTGACACCAGAAATAGGAAAACAATAATAAATATTTACTGCATTGAAACAAAGTGCTGTACGAAATTACGTAACTGATAACTTTTTAAAGAAAGCGGTGCCAACTGAATAAAACTGATGATTGAACTACCTGAAAAAATTTTAAAAATGCGTAAAATTTTAGTATTCGGTAGTAACAATTTTAAATCAATACTTCTTTTATCTCAATCGTAGCGAGCAATTATATTTCTACAAAAACGTTTAAACGAATTGTTCTCACAGATCGCCTTAACTAAATATTTCTTTATTGTAGATATCCCATTTCATGTAAAGTTAACCTTCCAGATTCGTTTCGTTCTTTCGATGCAACCGAAACGTATGTTGAACGAACACTTGAGCTACCTTCCTATCGATTGTTGATTCAAGAAATTAACTTTCATGTCAAGCGTGCTGCAAACGCATCGTGTGATAGCTGGGATCAGTGACCGAATATATATTCGAAAATATTAAAAACAAAGATAAAAAAAAACACCCTTTTTTTTACTTGTGATATCATCGAAAAGATTAGTTGTTTTTCTGCTAGAATTAAGTTTTTCTCGTGTTATAAAAAATACATATGTGAAAAACGGTTTTTCTCAATTTAATAGCTTTGTAAAAAAAAAAAAAAAAAAAACTATCGATTTTTTTTCTAGCACATTTATTTTTATTTCACGTTTATTTCCTAACTTGAACAACCGATGATTTTAGAAAAAAAAAAAAGATTAAAATAAAAGGATATTTAATCTAAAGTGCCTATCAAAATCTAAACATTTTCACATTTCTCAAAGTTCGTTACTTTTCTTTTTGTTATTTTTCTTTTTTTAAGTGGAAATTCAGAAAAAGATATAGTATCCAATGTGAAATCTGAAACAATCAGGAATCAAAAGTATTTTTTAAAGGTTAAAAAAAAAAAAAAGAATGGAAGAAATAAAGGCAGAAAAAAAAGATTAAGTATGGTGGGACTGTGGTTAATGGAAGTTTCTTGGGATTTTCAAATACGCCACTTTTGTTTCAAAATTTAATTCAAAATTAATTGTAAATATTATTTTTTATAATTTCCATAATTGATCAATATTAAATTAAGTAGTTAATAAAGGTTATTTTTTTAAAAAGAGATTACCGTAATTTCCTGCGTATAATCCGCGGATCAAATTATTTTTTAACTTAGAAATTTTTTTATAAGTAATGTAACTTATTAGATCGCCTTAAATATTTATCTTCAATCACTAAATAAGTTTTCTGGGTCCAAATAGAATTGTTTTATCCGCGAATTATACGCCGGATATTACGGTAAAAGCATAAAAATATATGTTATATTTTCTTATTTTTAATTTAACCTACTTTTGTTTAAACTTTTAATTTTACACAGCTCCTAATTATAATTTTCAAAGTATTTCCTTCTATCAACTACCGTCTCGATTAGGATAATTAATATTATGTGAGTAAAATCACGTAATTTTCTAATTAATTAAGTATATATTTGGCAATTAAAATTAAATTTTAAAGGGAATTTCGTTATTATGAATTTATATATATTTTAAATTCGAAATAATTTTTATTTGAGCTTTCATTTTATCATTACTTCTAAATTAATTTTTCCAGTCGTACCATAAGATCAAAATGTGTACGAGTTTAGTAAATTTGCATTGACTCAATACAATTTTGACATGGAATTGTTGGAAGAGAAATTGGGGTTTTGAAAAAAGAAAGGGGGAAGGTATAGAATTTCACAATTAGCATTTCGTTGATCTGCTTACCAATAAGACAATTCGAAAAAAATGCGAGAGGGGCTTTCTACAATTCTCTTACTAGATTTTTCTCATATTATCATCTTTTTTTTATTATATTAAGGAGATAATTTGATATTTTGTACTTAAACAAATGTATTATAAAAAATATATAGTTATAAATATCCTTATTGCTCAAGGATTTCTTTTTCATATCTTAAAGCAATTTTCCAATGTTTTAAAGTATCGTTAAAAAATGTAAAATAATAATAATAATAATAAACCTTTTTCTTTACAAAATTCGCAAAATAATTCTACACCAGAAAAATATTTATGCGTGCAACTTCATGGTTAATAAACTATTAACTTTTTCCGTATAATTTCTATCTCCCGTTTTATAATATTTTCTGAAATTATTTTACATTCTTCAACCTCTGCCTCCAGTATTCCCGAGTTCGACGTAAGTAAAACCAGCTCTTTATGCAAATACGTTCACACCCTCAAGGATAAGCTCGAACTCTCTTCCCATTAAAACAAATTTATCGACGCGATAATCACTTTTAGAGCTTTTTCTGATGACCCAATGCATAATTCATGTTTTCCCTTAAAAAAATGCGTATGAAAAGTTATAGAGTTAAAAGAGTGTAATTCAGCTATAAGCCTGGCGCATTTGTTTTTATTTTCTTTTAACTTTAAATATCTTAGGGCGTGAAAAAACGCCTGTTGGTTTTAACCCTGTTTTAGGCGATTTCGTGTAATGTGTCCATATTTCTTGGAAAAGTGTTAAGAAAGATTTTTTTGAATTCCATAAAATATCTCCGCAATAAATAATCACAGCAATTTTGCTTTATCTGCGCCGTTGTCGTAAATGTTATAGTGTCGAAAAATATTTTTTGTACGATTTAAAAGGCAATTGAAGTAATTTTGAATTTGAAAAGTAATAAAAAAATATTGATAAGTTCATGTTTTAAAACAACGATTTCAAGCTGAAAAAAATAAATAAATTGAACTCCGTAGGTACCTCTTTATTTCTTAAGTTAACCTTGTCATAATATTTTGCTTAATTTGCGTATTTAAATTCTGCTTCAATTAATAGTAAAAGTTATGCCTGTTTTTTTTTATTTGTTTTTTATTGTTTTTTATTTCATTTTATTTTTTAAATGGTTACTGAAATTGTGTTTGTCAATTTTTATCACCTTAATTTAACTTTTTTCTAGAATATTATGAAGAAAAAAGTTCTTAAATACCATGTCATTTGTTCTGTTATTTCAAAGTATTAATTTTTTGTGTTTTTCCTTCCTAAACCATTTGGAAAACGGTTGTTGATCTCGGTCTAGAGATAGCTAAGACATATCTGAATCCTTGTGATGTCCGCATTTTATTCGTTTTCTGATTGCTCCATGTTTCATCCATGGCTTACGTAATATATGAATATTTTATTACGTAAGCCACATTTTTTTCTTTTTCTGTTAACAAAAGAAATACAATAATCTACTATTATCCCTTTACTTTCAACAGAAATGAAATAACTCTGCTGCCACGATGAAAAAAAGTATTAAAAACTACAAAAAGAAAAAAAGAAAGAATAACTCAAAAAATTTGAGAAACATCTTTTAAATAAATTGCATAGCACATTTTTTTCCCTATACGATGGTGTAAAAATTGAAAATATGCGATGTTTAGAAGTTTAAAAATCTGCAGTGCCGAAAATTGTAGAACTAATATTTCATTTAAAAAGTGTAAATGATTGGCCTAAGAATATTATTGTTTAATCCGTGACGTGCGTCATATATATTACTCTGTTAGGTAAGTTACGTTTTGATCTTCATTAAAATGATGTTTATTATTATTATTTTTTTAAATATAGAATTTATTTAAGCCTAAAACTTTAGTTTTTGAAAATATTATTTTCCAAATGGTCGTAGTAATTTATTATATTATTATTATTATTATTATTATTATTATTATTATTATTATTATTATTATTTTAAGGGAAAAACATTACATTTAGAATTTACAGTTTGATATCTAAAGTTTTTGTTTTACAAATTACTGTCTTTTGCAAAAATGATAGATGTTACTCTTTTACTGATAAATTTTATTTTTCTTCTTTTACAGGTGAGTACTTATTTTATGAAACTTATTATTACTAAAGAAAAAGGATGAGAAATAGATGATATATATATACTTTTTGAAGGTATAAAGACATGGTATGTAGATTTTTGTGTACCTAAATTAGTTATTTAACATAAAAATTGAAGATGAATTAAAATTAAAACTAGGCATTAGTAACAAATGTAAACTAACATAAAATGCTATAATAAATACTCTAATTTTATTACATACCATTTCGTAACTCCTTAACTGATTAATTCTTTTCCATTCAATAAATTGAAAATAGCGGGTTCACACAATTAAAATATTCGTAAAATTTAGTCTAAACATTTCCGCTTTTCAATAGTATGAAAATTTTCTTTAAAATAATAGTGGTGTCAAAAAAACTTTAAATGATAAAATAAGCTAATTCGTCTTGCCCGAACGGTGTTCGGGTAAACCAGTTAAGGGGTTAAGAAACCCGACAATATTCTGTTAAATTTTCAGAACTTTAAATGAAATCTCTTGAAGAATATCGCAGCGCGTTTGGGCCAGACCAATTCAAATTCCGACTCCTGTTTAGCTCTCTACTAATTTTTACGGCTGCGGAGTCGGACTGGACTCGGAGTCGTTGAAAAACGAGCTGACTCCGACTTTTTTTGTTAGAAAGTTTGAAATAAAATGAAATAAAATTAACCCAATTATATGGAATTTTAAACCTTTCATGGGCAAGGCATTTTTTGCTCCAAAAGTATTCCAATAATCTATTCAAACCGTAATTTTCGAACTTATTTATTTAAAAATAATTATGAGCTCTTTTTCACGAATATTAGGAGATCGAAATTGTACTAAAATTTTTTTGGTGCCATTTAGTATTTTAGACATTAAAATTAACCGTTTGCAGACTGGAAATGGCGCCCCTGAAAGGGTTAAATCCATAAAAGGAAGTATTATTCTTATGTTTGGAATATATCAGGATATTTAAGCTAAAAATTCCCAATGTACTGCCCGTCATACATTGTGGAGGAAAACAGTTTTTAAATAAAAATTCTAGTTGGTCCCGAATTATTGCCGAATTTGTAAAATTTTCATCTTTATTATTTTTCTTTTTTTTTTCCATCGAAATTTTTCTGCTCTGGAGGACACGAATTAACATAAAAATTATAAATATTTCTAATTTTTAAGTCCACGGAACCGAAATAGTAAATCTTCTGCTTTGTTTTCTTCTTTAGATTTCGATAGTCGGGTTTTTCGGGTTCGTGGGACACAAAATTGAAAAATAAGTAAAACAGAAAATAATTTTTTCCCTTTTTTTCTTATAAAGCTCTAAGAACTGAATTAATGCCGAAATAGTGAAATTTTCACCTTATTTTTCTTACGTTCCCTCATAATTTTAACCAAAAGCAGCACTAGTATATTAGCGAGCCAGGTGTCAGAGTCGAAGTTGTTAAAATTTCCAGAGTCGGAGTCAGAGTCAGTGTCGGCCATTTTGCCCACCGACTCCGCAGCTCTGCTAATTTTACAGATATTGCAGTATAGCGGAAGTACATGTAAACTAACAAAGAAAAAAAATATTATATAGTTAATTTTGAGTTCCAATTTTTATATGATGAAAATATTTTCAATACTTAAGAGAAAATAATTAATTAAAATTTAAAGTTTGATGAATTGTATAGTTAAGAATAATGAAAATGTATATTTCTTTATTTACTGTTAATGCTTTCACTATAAAAAAGCAGTTAGCTTATAAATTGATTTCAAATATTCAAGAAACTGATGGGATATACTCCAATGGTTCCTAAAATATAAGAATGTAAATCTTACTGTAAGTTTATATGTCTATAAAATACTAATATCTTTATGAAAAATGGCACAGATGTCATATACGTACCACGTTGGCGCGAATACACCAAAATGGTGATTTTATGCCTCACATGGTAACCCGGTTATTTTGTTCCTCAATTTATTTTAAAAAAAGAAGCAATAGTTGAAGCAATAAATAATAAACATGATAATAAATATAATAATACATATAAATATCGCAGTAAATCGTAAATATTAATACTTATCCCAATATTCAAAAACAAAGTTTTCGGCAATTGGCGGATAAAAGAATCGTGCCAATGTGGTGCGTATATGACATCTGTGCCTAAAAATATACTGTGTTGCATTAAATTTTCATCATTACTTTTGCTTAGAAAATCTTTATGTGATAGTGAAAAAGTAAAAAATGAAATAATTTCTACATTCTCGAAATCAAATTAATTCTAAATAACTTCATTTTTATGGAAATTGGAGAAATGTGCACGCTAGTACAATATGGCAACTGTAAAAAGAAAGCAAGCTTTAAGTGATGAGATACGTTTAATTATTTCTGTACATTATTGGCATTCTGCGAATATAACGACAGCTGTAGTCTAAAACTCAGTAAACAACCGTCACATTTATCTACGGACCAGTGTCATTAATTATATAAAAGCTGTTTTTGCGATGGAAATTGAGAAATGTAAACAGATTCATGTAAATTACTCCACGGCAACTCTTTATCGTGATGTCTGAAAGCTTATTAAGTATGTTTTTGCAGCACGTAAATTTGAAACGATATCAGATACACGATAGAGATCATTACCGACTTGATGTCACGAAATCGAATATAAATACTTAAAAAGAAAATACTGTCGCTGTAACCATATCAACAAAAACTCAACACATAGCTTTCGTAGTGACACGCAAATCGAAGTCAAAAACATTGTCAGGAAATTACCAACATCCCAGCAGTTAAAATGAAATTGCAAAGTTTTTAAACTTGCCGAACAGTTAAAAAAAAAAAAAAAAAAAAAAAAAAAAAAAAAAAAAAAAAAAAACGAGAAAAAAGCATTACCTTTTTGATAATCTATTCTAAATGCAAATAAAAATCTGAAAAACTAAAGAAAATTACTTTTCACTTAAATTTAGTACGACCTTTTGTTTACGACACTTAAGTGACTTGCTTTTAGGCAGGAAAAGTTTTAACATTTATTAAATCTTTCCAGTCATGGAAAAAAAACTACAGTTGTGAAGTTTTGTTGTGTAGTGTATTATTATTATAGGATATTCCTCATTAGTCACCTTTATTTTTTGTTTATTGTAATTACATCTGATTCATGCACCCAATTATGGAAAATGACCTAATGCATAATTAGCTTCTAATAGACGGATTTCAAAAGCATTGTTCGTTAGTCGATTTTGCGGGAAGATTTATGAAAGTTAAATATCTTTATATGATGATTATACTATTGGGTCATTCAGAAAGGCATTTTCGTTTGGGAAAATCAATTTCCATCGGAAAATTCTGCCTGTTGATTATTAAACATTACAAATCTGAATAAATATGCAACAATTAAATTTTCCGGTAATAAAGTAGCCATTTAATTAATCACTGGAAAAAATGTTTTCATGGATTAAAAAACCATATTGAGAAAAGTTATCTTCATAAATTTAAGCGTATTCAAAAATAAAAGCCACATGTTTTCATAGCAACAAAATTTAATCGACAATTCTCAATTGGACTTTGAGCAGGAAACAAATTTAATTAATTTAAATTATGAATTTCGTTTTAAATCTCAAATTTTCATGATTAAATTTGAATATATCGATGTTATAAATATCGATGTAACAAAATTATACTCAAAGTTATAGTGACTTTCCGAACGACCTAATAGATTTCTGGATACATTTATAAAACAAATAACAGTTAAATCGTACGACCAACGTATTCTGATTTTCACTTACGCCTGCAAAACCCTGACGCAGAAATTTAGGTACCAAAACTGGATTAAAAAAAGTTTTTATCAGAATTTTATAATATGTTTATCTGCAAATGGAATAAATTTGATACGCATTAATATTATTTATAATACTAAACTTACTTCGAAACTACCTACAAGTGTTGGCAAGTTGTAAATTTTTAACTTTAAATGCTTGCAATAAATACCAAATGACAAATAAATGAGAGAAGTGATCCTGCAATTCATGATGTGATTTGGACTCAAATTGTGTATTGGGTCCTAAACATATCAAAAACCGTTCCCTTCGAATGAAAAACTTCTGATATATCTTATATCAAAATATACTTTATTTAGTATCATTAAACTGATCTTTGACAATTTATGCTTTTAAACAAAGCATTTTATCAGTATTTCGAATATTTATGAAGCACTAATAGTATAGCGCTAATATGGAAGTTATGAAAAGATAATTCTCTATCTCATTTTTCAAAATCAAATTACTCCAAGTGCAGTTAGAACCTTGTTATTCAAAAGCTTCAAATTCACAGTGAAATGCATATTAACATTTTAAAAATATTGCCCCCGTAACCGTATCAACATAAAATTCTACACACAGTTTTTTGTCGTGACGCGCACGTCAAAGTCGAAAACTTTATCAGAAACTTTCCAACATCTAAAACAAAGCAAGAAAATTGTTTAACTAGACGAACAGTCAAGATAACGGGAGCGATCCAACTACCCTTTTCGACAGTATCTCCCAAATAAAAACCGAAATCGAAAAAAAACTAAAGAGAAGAGCCTTTGCTCCGCTCGCTGTTTACTCTTGACAAACACAGCTAAATCCGGAGAAGCACCATCAGAATCGATTACCGTGATTTAACGTAATTATCTGGGACCTTTTCAAAGATGTCTGCTTGGTAGATCTAACTCTCGAGAGACCCCGAAAACGAAACCCTTTCCCTCCAAAATGCTAAACAGAGGTATGCAGTGGACATGTTTGGTCATGAAGGCGAATGTTATACTTTATTTCTCGGATTCTTCACGAATAAAAATTAGTTTGATCAAGGTTTATTAAACTTTTTAGTAACATGTTTATAATTTTGTATAATATTACAGGGTGGCGAATAGACAGGGAAAAATACAACCAAAAAAATAAGAAACTACCAGTATTTTATCATGGAAAATACATCCGGGGAATTGAAACCCTCGGCAGATATAAAGGGTGTCACCCCCCCCCCCCCCCCATTCGTCAATCTCAACTCACGTTATTACAACTAATGACCATACCATTACTTATTTACTTTTTGTCCTCCTGTATATATATATATATATATATATATATATATAATAAAAAAAAAAAAACAAAAAAAAAACAGGCGTGACTTTTCACGTAAGCCATCAGTGCCATGTCTATATGTAGAAGAAAATTCTTTCTTTTAAAGTTTGATTTTGCTAACTACTCGTTGGATGGGTGGTTTTTGTTCCCTGGTGCAACTGTAAATTAGTCACGCCGTTCAGTATAAAATTTCACACTCTCTAAGAAAAGAAAATTAACTCTGTTGCGTCGTGCTCTAGAAATTCCATTCTCTAGAAATGGTTCCGTGTTTCCATTCTCTAGTTCCTTGCTCCAGAAATATATATATATATACAGGGTGAGTCACAAATATCGAAACAATAGGCTATCTCCTTAAATATTGCCCCTAGACCTATACTTCCAATTGCAAAAATTCATAAAAAAAGATGAATTTTTTGATAAGATAAGTTGCAACTCCATGGGGGGTCTCGTTAAAAAATACGAAAATTAAATTTTTATACGGCCCCCGGAGTATAAGACTTCCAATTAGAAAAAATTTCTTTATCCCTTCCTGAATTGAACAAAAAAAATTTCATCTCGATATCTGCAAATCCCCGAAAGATATTAATATCCAAAATTTTCCAAAATTCCTGACTTACACCACTTAAGCATGCCTCTGAGCTCAGAAAAATCAGTTCATTTGAAGTACAATTAAGGGATCGACCATAAATTTACGTATTGTTAAATGTTGATCCAAGACAACACTTAAACTTTTAGATATAAAATAAAAGCGTATAGGTTTTTGCTTTAAACTTCGATGAAATATGCTAGATGTCTGCAATATTTCGACCTTGCCGCCAACTTCGTAACTAGCACGACTCATTGAACGAACTGTCTTATTAAACACTTATTAAAAGTGTTATCAAAATAAGTGATATTAATTAAACTCTCATTAAAAGTGTCTTAAAAACTCATTGACGCAGGCAATAAGTTTAGTAAACATAGTAATAGCGAAAATGACTCTTCTATTATCGGAATCAATGGAAATATATTTTAATAAATTACATAGAAATATTTTAAAAAATCTACTTTATACTACAGTTAAACTGCTATAACGGACACTCCCGAATAGCAGACACCTCTGTTTAACGGACTATTTTCTAATCCCCATTCTCAAAACCTAAATTTGTGTATGTTTAACCTCTGAATAACGAACATTCCGAATAGTGGACACTGTTTAAGGCGATACAGGATGAAAAAGTTTTTATTAAGGAGAAAAAAATGAAAAAAAGTAAAAAGGCCTCTAAATTTATCAAGGAATTTTGTGATAAATGAGCTGGGGAAAATCCCCCCCCCCCCACGTTCAGAGTTGAATTGAAGGGGTTGCCAAGGAGGGACATCTTCCAGAGCATTGAAATATCCCCTCGAAAATTGAGATTTTATGCTTTTAACAGCTAAAAAGTGCAATCCCCCTCCCCGACCGGAATTCTATAATGTCCAATAATGTCACTTTGAAGAACAAATTACATGTAATCGCAAGCAAAAGTTAACTTTTGTAACAGGGTTTTTTCACAAGCATGTAATGAACAGTGGGTAAAGGTGTGTACAGTTTTATTTAGCCCCATTGCTTAATTTTTTTTTTATTTCTGATTAATCATATAAAAGAGGTTTAGGACATATAAAAGTCAATTAATGAAATGTTAAACGTTTCTTAGCACTTTTTGAATATCTTTGATTTTCCCAATAGCGGACACCTCCGAATAGCGGACAATTTCTGCGTTCCTGAGGTGTCCGTTATTTAGAGGTTTTACTGTATTCAGTTTCAAAATGTATGAAGGTTTTAAACCTATTTTTGCTTTCTTCTATCTTTACAAGAAGAAAGTATTGGATTCATGAAAATTTTGAATTCCGGTTTTCGATGGATTCACACGTTTTAGGGCTCAGAGATAGCGAAAAACATGTTTTTATGAAATGTCTGTCTGTGAGTCACAGCACAATGAAAAAATTCAAAATCGACGTGATAAAAAAATAAAGTTTAAATCAACTGACGCATTTAAACAGCAATTAAAGAATGTGAAAATGACAAAACTTAAACAAAATCTGAAATCGAACTATACAGCATTTAAACGTTAGGAGCCCATCTTTGCCCATCTTAAAACTAAATGCACTTTACTGCATCAAATGTATTATTTCAGTTGTTTTTATTTCAGTAATTCTCATTTTTAAACTGACATACGGCAATAACCGTCGGTTACGGTAACTTTTCAGCTCAGAAAATTTACTTTTTAAAAATATGATTTGTTTACAAAAATTACTTTTTTTTTTAATATTGCTATTTTAAATACTTTTATTTTTTTAAATAAATATTATTTAAAATGCTGAATTAAAATTGAAAATTAGACATTTTTGTTTAATCAAAAGAAAAAGATTCAACGCGACAAATAATATTTTGAGTTATAACAATTTTAATTTACTCAAATTTTTTTTGAAAAAAAAAATATTAAGAAGTCTTATGATGTGATAATGCTTACAAATTAAATGGTTAACCATCACAAAACAATCAAAATTCCAACTTTATAAATAAATAAATAAAATAAATGTTTCCTAGACCCATTACAGCAACATTGTTTCTTCAATTACACGCATTTCAATTTGTGTCTGATCCCTTGAAACCTCAAGATTTATTAAAATTATCATAACTCTCTGAGTTTTGAAGTTATCAAGATGAAATTTTTTTTGTTCAGTTCAGGAATGAATAAGGAAAAATTTTCTAATTGCATGTTTTATCCTCTGGGGGTCGTATAAAAATTTAATTTTCGTATTTTTTAAAATAGACCCCCCATGGAGATGCAACTTATCTTATCAAAAAATTCACTTTTTTTTAATGAAACTTTGCAATTGGAAGTATGGGTCTAGGGGCAATATTTAAGGAGATAGCCTATTGTTTCGATATTTATGACTCACCCTGTATATATATATATATATATATATATATATATATATATATATATATATATATATATATATATATATATTTGCATATAAAGATTAGGTGTAATTAGATTAGGTTTTCGCCCCCCGCTTGCTACGCCACTGGTTCAGTTGCTTTAGATCAGAAAGTAAAGCGGCAGTTATGGTATCTCCATATTCACATTTAGGTATTTTTCTCAGAATAAAAGTATATGTTCATTTAATTTTTAACGAGGTTTCAAAAAATAAAAAATAAAAATAAATATGAACGCATTTGAGCTTACTGACACTTTTTATATTGAATTTATTTATTTATTTTTTTTTTTATTGCTGCAAGTATCACATTTAATAAGGATTTTTTCCCCCACAGTGAAATTGTCAATAATATGTAAAAGTGCATTTTCACGGGCTGGCTTTTTGATACATATTCTCTGAGATAAAACTCTGATTTTATACGTAGAATAAAAAGAAAAATATTGAAAAGCAAACAAACAATGTTTGATGAAAAGGCAGTCAAAACTAGATGGAGAAAAGAGTAATCATAAAATTTATAAAGCTAGTAAAATAAACAATTTTTCTGCAATTTTTCCATTTGTAATTATCTTTTGAATTTAAATATTAAATCATTATACTTGCAACTGAGATGTTATTAGTTTAGATACTAAGGTAAAGATATAAAATAGAACATATTCTTCGCTCTTAAAAGAAAGTCTGAACTTTTACAATTTTTTAAATAAAATTAACATATCCATGCGGTTTTATTCCACTAATGTAATAAAATTAATGTAACAAAAACCCACAATTTATTTATTTATTTATTTATTTTATAATCAATCTTGCGATAATAAAAATTCGTTGAATTAATCATATATTTAAAACACTATTACGGTACAAGGATGAATGCAAAGTACGTATAGAAAGCTATATGAAATTTTGAATTAAGCTCTGGTTTCACAAATATCTGATACCAAGAAATGTTGTTTTATCCTCCACTTCAGTATTATTTCTAAAGTTCTTTACGGACAAACTTCTTTTAGTTTTGTTGAAGTATCACCCAGTATCTATAGATAATCTATACTTGTATGAAAGAAAATCACAGCTTTCCAATAAAAACGTACGTGTGTGTTTTAACACATTCATGCGGATAATAAAAATTTTTTACATTCAAGTTATTCAGAAAGTTAAAAGAGACAAACTGACCTGTTTCTTTTCTCTATCTTTGAAATTTCATGAATATCGGTATTTTATGTAATTCTAAAATAATAAAGCAACATTTAATTTTAATTCTTTATGCCCCGATAGTACTTTAAAGTATGTACTATTAAAATAACTTGTTTTAACCCGGAAGAACTCGCTGCAAGAGATTTTCATTCAGCATCGTAACTTTTTTAAGACTCATTTAAAAGACTTGTTTAAAATATGTTTCATTTTAATAAAATTTCAAAATGTGGTTTCGATTACTTTACCTCTTTTTTGAATAAAAGTACTAAGCCAAACAAAAGAGTTAATATTAAGTGAATGTAAAAAGAAAGAAAAGCAATTGGGCACCGTGAGAGAAATTCTCACTAGCGAGTTCTCCCGAGTTAAAATTTATTTACCGTAATTTTCGACGTATAATTCGCGGATCAAACAATCATTTTTCGATAAAGAAAATTTTTTAAATAAAAAATAACTTTTTAGATCACCGTAAAATTTTCATTTCAATTACTAAATAAAATTCCTGGGTAGAAAAAGCATTCTTGATCCGCGACTTATACGCTGAAAATTACGGTAATAAATCGATTAGTAATACTGCAATTATTTATCTGGCGGGGAAAAAATGTTCAATTTCATGTTCGTCTGTAGTGTGCATTTCAACAATAAATAAATAAATAATTTAACTGTGTATTTTCGAAAACTTTTGACTCTTCATTGCACCGTGTGCAACATGTGGCACGTACCTAAAAACACTATAATTTTCATCATATCCCTTGATTTTGGTCAATATGATGCACTGTAACTGATTAATAAGAGTTCAAGGAATGAAATACAATTTATTTTGTTCATAACAGATAGCTGCATCTGGCAAAAAATTAGAATTTGTTATTTAGAAAAAAAAAATCCATCAAGTTATAAAGGCACAGTTTACTTTTATTATTTTTACTGAATACTTAAAAACATTAATATAAAGTGAGTTACAGAGTGTTAAACAGATAAAATTAGTTTATTTAAGCCCATTTAGCTAAAAATTTGACATTGAATAGTTTTTTCACTATTTATTCCATTATTAGATCAATCTATAGATTTCAAATAATTCAATATTTTATAGAAAAATAGAAAAAATCATGCAGTGAAAGGTTAATTTTTCATATAAAAAGTCATCACTCATGAAACTGCATTAGTATTACTGAAATATATCTCTTGTACGTCAATAGTGATTGAAACTTAAAAAAAAGCAGCGGTATTAAGGAATAAATCCCCGGTCTTAGGAATAATCCTTCTTTATTGTGTTGTTATTATACTGTCTGATATTTACACTATCAAGTTATTTGGTAGACTGATAAGAGTTAAGCTTGTTTATTCTTCTTTAGATCTGAAAATCCTAACTAAACCTATTAGGAAATGAGTTCTATAATTCCATTTTCTCTAATGGTTTTATTTCAGTATCGATATAAAAAATCATGCGTCATATTGATACATTAGATTTCTTTACACGTTTTCGTTCCGATATTTTTTTTTTTTTTTTTGGAAGAAAAATTATTTTTGTGTTAATGACATTAACACTAACTTCTAAATTGATTAATTAGTGTTTAATGAATATTTCTAGTCTGAAACATAATGAATGTTGCTGTTTTGTGTACTATTCAAATCATATTCATATGACAGTAAGCTATAGAAGAATTTTTTGGCCGTGTTTAGAAAATATTATATTATAAAAAGATTTAATTGATATTGCAACTTTCTAGTGGTTCTGCGCTTTATTACACATGATTCTTTCAGGAAAGTAACATTTATTTTAAATTTATAAAGCGAAGTATATTTTTTAAGATAAAAGAATCGTGAATAATCCAAAGACAATTAAGGAAATATTTATTATATTATTGTTATCACTAAATGTCTTAATGTTAATGAAGTCATACAGTAAATGCATAGACACATACTAACATTACTACAAGTAAACAGTATCTAAATTGTTTGTTAAAACAAAAAACTACTCAATTAAGAGACACGTACTATTAAAAGTACACCAGACTCGAACTTTATCGAGTATCTTACAGTTTTAACCCTTCGCTGCAAGATTTTTTCTATTTTTTACGAAAAAGTTATTTGAAATCTATATATCGATCTAATAATGGGAAAAATAGTAAAAAAATAAAAATAAATAAATAAAATAAATAAATAAATAAATAAAGTTCAAGAAAAAAAAACATGCTATCAAAATTGGATTGAAATTTTTACGGTTTTTTATAATTTCGGTATAAAATCAATTTTGTAACATAAATTGGAAAAATGGCATAATTTCTAATCAAATGGGTATTTTTTTTTAAACAATTTTTGTGATCGAAATGTATGGGGGTTGTTATTTAGATGTCTGTGTTTTTCTTTTTATGAGGACATTCTTTTTATATATTTTGTCTTTGCAGTAAAGCTATCATTCAGTATAAATGGAAAATGAATATCTGTCATTTGTTGATACAGCATTCTAGACATAAATCTGCTTGTCTCTTTAACCCCTTCAAGAGCAAATAATTGCAATTGTGTAATGTTAGATTTACACCGGAATATTCGAAAAGTTTTGTCTCAATTAAAATTAAGTGGGATCTAATGCATCCCACCACACTTCAAGGGCTTAAACGTTCTCAAATCAATCATTCCAACTATATTTATTACCATAATTCAGTATTTTTTAAATATTAATTTCTGAGATATATTTGCTTTCCATATTTCCCCTTAATTTTGAGACACCTTATGCCATAAAAACCATTTTATTCAAAATCTTAAAGATACACGTTAAATTTTGTGAGCGAATACTGATTATTGATCGAATGAATCCATCCGCTTTCACAGGATATAACATTGTATCATATAAAGTGCTATTTATTTTCAATGGATTATCGATCTTATTAAAAGAAATCCACTTTGGGTAACTTTTATATTCTGTTTTCTGAGAAGTTATTTAAAGTAATGCTTTTAAGGTTTAAAATAACTTTCGAAGTTTCCGAATTTGTGTTTAAGCATTGAGACTTCTAACTGAACCAATAATTTCTTTAAATTATGATAATTCTTGAAAAAGAGCAACTATTTTTCAAAGTACCAATTTCACAATGTTGCAAAATAAAAAAGTTGTTTGTAATGTTAATAAATATACATAATGTGAAGCAATGACGATAATAAAAGTCGATCTGAGTTATAACCTATGTGGAATTCTAAATCAAAACTGGAAAACAATTCTTTGGAAGAATGATATTTAACAAAATCATGTTTGGAATTTATTTATTTAAATAAATATTATTTCTAAGTTATTGTATCCTGCAAAACTTTCCTAATTGCTTAACGGACCTTGGAAATATGAACACAACTATAATTTTATTGTTTGTGAGGAAATAAATAAGTAAATAAATAAATAAATCGTTGACGAAGGGTTGATTGCATAAGTGGTACTGTCGATATGGACAACTATAAGCTAAGGGAGAAAAAATATTAAATCTGCTACATCATTTGAGTTAAGGGCAAAGTTTTGGTCTCAAAATATAGATAGCAGCACTAGTGTGAATTTTGCAGCTCATTGGAAATAATTCGTCAAGATTCCACCATGGCAGAGTGGATCAAAATTTTGTAAAGGTGGAGCAAAGTTACCCTGATTGACTCTAATACTTCTGATTGTCATAGATCATAGCATTCATAAATAAGCCCATTTTAGAAAAAATAAGAAAAAGCGGAAAATTGCGAGTTTGTAAAAGCTTTTGCTCGCTAATTCCAAATCTTCTTATCCTTCAACTTTGTTGAAAGAGTTAAAAAGAAACAAAAATAGTACTTTCGCTTTTATATGCTAAAGACTTTCTTGTGCATTTAAAACATCCCCTCTCCTCTCATGTTATTTACCTTTTTTTTTTCCTTAATAGGTATTTTAACGACTAAATCATAAAAAAAATAATACTATATTATTGTACCATTTCTAGCTAAATTTTAATGATCAGATTTACTGAATACGACTAAGTACATTTCAATGTGGTACAATTCATTTATTTCTCGGTTTAGGATTTTAAAATAGTAAAACTTCTTTAAAGATGAAACAAATTTACAATCATCGCAAAAGTGAAAAATTAACTTTCGATATAAAGTCGACGAAATGGCTTTTAACCAATGAGCCCTTACCAGCTTATAACATACTAACGAAATTTTAAATTGCAACGATTATTTATGTTTAATTCGGCAATATTTCTTCTTTTGCTAGTTTTATTCGACGTTAGTTTGAACTACGTGTTATAAAGATTTATACTATTGGAGAGATTACTAATTTATGATGTCTAACATTTAACAATAGTAATATTTTGCAGAGTGTATAAAATAAAATGCCCAGTTTATAAAGAATTTATTTATATGTATATAGTACTATGTTTTTTTTAACTTAATGTTGAAAATGTTATAAGGACCTGTTTTATAGTCAATGAATAAATTTCTATGTTATTTATACTTTGACATTTTTTTATGGTAATTTGTAATGGTTTTTAATGGTTATATTATTATACAGGGTGATTCAAAATAAGGTGAACAAATTGATATGACAAATCAGGCATACGACAAGGATAAAAAAATCACATAGGAACATAGGGTCGCAAACTACTTATTGAGTCACAAATACAGGATGTTTCATTCTAACTACAACCGGTTTGAAAGTAATAATTTCCAGGAAAATAATAACATCGTAATGAAAATGGAACGATATGTACCTAATTTTGTGTGAAATGTGATAACGTTACGAAATGATCTGGAGAAACATATTGCTCAAGCAATCGATGATACCGTATAAACTGATTATCTTAGTCCAAAATGTGAGGTGCCAAGTGCGTATTGCTGGTGCACATAATGCAAACTTCTACCACTTTTAATTGGTGTTATCACATTTAAAACAAATGTGAGAATGTCTATTAAATGTTTTATTATAATTTACTTCATTTTTCTGAAATTTATTAGTGTCAACCCAAATTGAGTTAGGATGAAACACCCTGTATTTGTGACTCAACAAGGAGTTTGCGGCACTATGTTCCTATGTGAATGAAGTAAATTATAATAAAACATTTAATAGACATTCTCACCTCTGTTTTAAATGTGATAACACCAATTAAAAGTGGTAGAAGTTTGCATTATGCGCACCAGCAATACGCACTTGGCACCTCACATTTTGGGCCAAGATAATCAGTTTATACGGTATCATCGATTGCTTGAGCAATATGTTTCTCCAGATCTTTTCGTAACGTTATCACATTTCACACAAAATTAGGTACATATCGTTCGATTTTCATTACGATGTTATTATTTTCCTCGAAATTCGTCCACGTCATTTTGAATCACCCTATATATTATAATGGTTATATATATATGTATATAAATCATTCTTATTGCAAACAATAATATTTCTTTTTCCACCGATTGTCCTCAAATGACTGAATTTTAAGATCAATAACTTGTAAATGGTACAGTCGTTAAAAAAATTCTTAAGGAGGATTATGTAAAAAATCAGGAATTTTTTTAGTGAAATAACTGGTTTTAATTCCAAATAGCAACGACATATGGTGCTGTAACCAACAGGTACTCAAAAGAGGCCTAAATCAAAATCATTTAGTATCGATGCAAGGGTCCTTAAAAACGATATTATATAGGCAAATGGGAACCATTCCATATATTTAACCTCCTTCATTCGATCAATGCCGGGAGATTTTGATTTAGACCACTAGTGAGCTTAAGCCATTAGGTAAGCCTCGTCGCCTATCCGACTTCATCAGTTTCAAGTTATTGATTTTTAAAAATCAGGCAGTCCATATTAAGGCACCCTCTGTCTTAAAACCTCAGCAGCAAAATAACTCAAGTTGAGCCAAAATCCACTCATATCACGGTATGAAAGTCAGCTTCTCGTAAAAAAGTTGAAACGACTCAAAAAAACGAGTTGCTTTTAAGTCTGGAAACCTCATGCATGTCTACCTCAGCCACAAAATAACTCAAGTTGAGTCGAAATCCACTCATCTCATAGTATGAAAGTGAGCTTCTCGTAAAAAAGTTGAACCAACTCAAAAGAACGAGCTGTTTTTAAGTCTTAAAACCTCAAGTATGTTTACCTCAGCCACAAAATAACTCAAGTTGAGTCGAAATCCACTCATCTCACGGTATGAAAGTCAGCTTCTCGTAAAAGAGTTGAAACAACTTGAGATCAGGAGTGGTTTTTAAGCAATTTAAATCAAGAGGAGTAATTTGAATGAGCAATTTAAATCAATATGAGTAAAACGTTATTTCTAACAACGTGATTGAAAAAAGTGTTTCATATCATTAAAACTAGAATATAATGATAAATTAGATTAGTATATTATTCTTATTTCCCATAAAAAAATAATAAGAAGAAGTCACATTTATATACCTTATTATGATTTCAAAAGCACACAGTAAATCCCTCAAAAATATAAAAATTGAACGGCAGAAACAAAAAGTGTGTATTTCTTATTTTATTTATTTTTGATTATTTATATTTAATAAGATGTTTAAATGACTAAAAAAGTGAGGTGGCAGTGAATATTTTGTAAGTTTTGAAAGTTGTTCAATAAACTTAATTGCTGTAGACTAATATTTAAAAATTACATTTGCATTATAATCACCTTTCCCCTTCTGCGTTTGCCCTAACTTTAAGTTTTATGGCTAGTTTCCAAAGTTGGCCATATATACGTAGATGGTTATCACTGGAAGTTTAACTTTTACGTAGTACTTATTTCTCTTGATAGGCAGTAATGTTTTAGAACACGATCCAATTCACTACGACAGTAACAGGAAGATGTTTCGTAAAACCAATTTTATCTTTAACTCCGTCAATCATTTAGCCCTCATATGATGGTCCTAGATTAACTTATAAAATATGCTACTTCAAAATCAGTTTTAGACTAAATTTTATTTCGAGTAGGACTGATTAAACATCAAGACCTCATATATGATATAAGTTATTTTTTTCTATACAATCTACAATAACATTTTTATTATGAGCTTTCATAAAGTTATTTTACTACGTGCTATGTAAAAACGCAAACTAATACAACTTTAATAATATTGATTTTGAAATATTGGGGCAAGTCCACGTTTAAACCTGTTAAATAGAGTAATTTTGTAATGTCTGAAATCGAGCAATTTAATATTTTTCATGTCTGTCGTTATAAAGCTTAAAGATTTAGGGAAAATACAAGATGTATATCCTAAATCAAAAATATGGTATTTTTAATTATTTATTTTTCAAAACTCGGAATTATTTATTTTTTTATTTTAAAATTTTTATTCATTTAAAAGTCTTATACTCGAAAACAGAAAATATGGATTTTTGAATGTCTTTCTTTTTTAAAGAATTAAATTCATTTAACTTTTTAATAAATTGTTTCCATTCAGATTTCGAAGCAATTTGTTTGATTTCTCAATCTATTAGCAATCAAAATTTAAAAAATAGGATTAAAGGAAATTTTATCGAAAGAAGCTTCTTGAATATTGATTAATTTCATGTAAGCAAATGGTTAGTTAAATTTAATATTTTTGATTTTTGAGAACTATTTATTTATTAGGATCAAACTGAAACATTTCTTTTCTTAATATTTACTTTTGTGTTCAAAAGTACTTTAATTTATAAAAGAAAAAATTTTACAGTAAGTACACACTGCAGCTTATCAACGAGTTACATAACTAATAATTTCAATTTTCTTGTAAAATAGATTTTTTTTTCTAATATAAATGGGCAAAATCGTATTTGTCATAATAAGTATTTATATATATTAAAATGAATGGGGAAGAATTGAGCAGATAAAACAAGACTATATATAAATCAAGCAAAGAATACCTTTTCATTTGCTATAGAGTATCATTAAAAATGCCAGAATGTAAAGAGTAATCTATAAAAATGTACAAAATACCATGCGCATAAGTAGCAATGTTATTCGAATGCTAAAATAATAAAATTGAAATCACAAATATAAACATAAATAAATGAGGATGATAATAAGTGGATAAATAGAAAAGCAGGATGAACAATAATGTGGAAGCCTTAAATCTATGAGTAGTATACAGATTCATAAGAGGTGCTATGCATGCTAGTTCATAGAAAATATATGTTATTTCGTCGAATTTTGTCAGCCATAGACTTAAATCGACGAAATTAAGCACTTTATAAGATATCGGAAGTCAAAAACTGTTAAATGATATATATATATATATATATATATAAGGTACCCTGGGGTAATAGCGCCACGTTAAGGTTCTACCAATTTTCACGGCTTAGTTTTAGATTGTATTTTTCAAACAAATATAGGATCTGATACAGCGACTCATTGACTATCTATAAAAAATAAAATAATTTAACACATATGTATTCATAAAATGTAATGGCGTTTTTTCTTGACCCATGCTAATTGGCGTTATTACCCACCTATATGGTTAATAACGCCATGCAAACAAAACTATGAAATAAGATGGAATAATTGCATGTAGATAGCCCAATTCTAGAAATACAAACTCTACAAACTTAGAAATTGACAAATTGCATTCTACAATATTGAAAATGTTCAATTTTTGTGAAAGTGTAAGAAATATAAAGGTGTGGTGTGGGAGGGGGGGGATGAGGCAAATGAATATCAGACAGTGAATTTCTTTTTGCTTAAAAAGGACCGTTTAAATAGAAATATGAGAAACATTGCACAGTTTTAACTGTGTTTATTTGAATCAGTATTTAGGATGTATCTCGGCCACTGTAGGCAATCAATCGGGGTATTAAAGTCAAGGATTGGCGTTATTACCCCGGTATAGTTATTGCGCAGTACATTTTAAATTACAAATTATCTCGTGAAGATATCCAAAATCTTCAACAACATTTTAAAAGTACATGAAATGCACTACAAATTTATGTAATTAACAAAGTATTTCCGTATAAAAAGATAGTCTTCACATATACAAAACGTATCTCGCAAATTTTAGATCAAGCGTTAATTTTAGTTGTTTGTAAAAACAATAAGACCTAAAAATGAAACAAATTAACTTGAAGCTGTTTTTTGCGATTTATATGACTCAAAACCCTTCTGCGCAGAGCACATGGGTGTCATTTACCTGATTATTTCATAATTATGCAAAATATAAGCACTTGGCGTTATTACCCCGCCTGGCGTTATTATCCCAGGGTACCTTATATATATATATATATATATATATATATATATATATATATATATATATATATATATATATATATATATATATACATATATATATATATACATATATATATATATATATATATATATATATATATATATATATATATATATATATATATACATATATATATATACATATATATATATATATATATATATATATATATATATATATACATATATATATATATACATATATATATATATATATATATGTATATATATATATATATATATATATATATAAGGTACCCTGGGGTAATAACGCCAGGCGGGGTAATAACGCCAAGTGCTTATATTTTGCATAATTATGAAATAATCAGGTAAATGACACCCATGTGCTCTGCGCAGAAGGGTTTTGAGTCATATAAATCGCAAAAAACAGCTTCGAGTTAATTTGTTTCATTTTTAGGTCTTATTGTTTTTACAAGCAACTAAAATTAAAGCTTGATCTAAAATTTGCGAGATACGTTTTGTGATGTGAAGACTATCTTTTTATCCGGAAATACTTTGTTAATTACATAAATTTGTAGTGCATTTCATGTACTTTTAAAATGTTGTTGAAGATTTTGGATATCTTCTCGAGATAATTTGTAATTTAAAATGCACTGCGCAATAACTATACCGGGGTAATAACGCCAACCCTTTACATTAATACCCCGGTTGATTCCCTACAGTGGCCGAGCTACATCCTAAATAATGATTCAAATAAACAAAGTTAAAACTGTGCAATGTTTCTCATATTTCTATTTAAGAGGTCCTTTTTAAGCAAAAAAGAAGCTCACGGTCTGATATTCTTTTGCCTCATCCCCCCCTCCCACACCACACCTTTATTTTTCTTACACTTTCACAAAAATTGAACATTTTCAATAGCTTAGAATGCAATTTGTCAATTTCTAAGTTTGTAGAGTTTGAATATTTAGAATTGGGCTATCTACATGCAATTATTCCATCTTCTTTCATAGTTTTGTTTGCATGGCGTTATTACCCATATAGGTGGGTAATAACGCCAAATAGCATTGGTCAAGAAAAAACGCCATTACATTTTATGAATACATATCTGTTAAATTATTTTATTTTATATAGATAGTCAATGAGTTGCTGTATCAGATCCTATATTTGTTTGAAAAATACAATCTAAAACTAAGCCGTGAAAATTGGTAGAACCTTAACGTGGCGTTATTACCCCAGGGTACCTTATATACATATATATATATACATATATATATATATATATATATATATATATATATATATATATATATATATATATATATATACATATATATATATATACATATATATATATATATACATATATATCACTTAACAGTTTTAGTAAGCATTTAACAGTAGAGATTACCATTTAAAGAGGCATTTTCCTCCTGAATAATTCATTATTTTTTAAAAACAAAATAAACAGGTGACAGTGTTTCTTCCTTTCTGAAGTCATTCTATTTTTTTATTCAGTTATATATATCCTATCTATATTATTAAGGACATACATATCTATGCATAACGCGTAGCAAACGCACGCGTAACAAAATAAACAGGTGATAGTGTTTTTTCCTTTCTGAAGTCATTCAATTTTTCGTACAGTTATATCTATCATACCTATATTATTAAGGACATACATATCTATGCGTAACGCGAATGGCAACACTTTCTATTTTAAATGAAATTTTAGTTTTACCATTTTAGGTACTGAAATTTTTTAAACTTCTTAACACCGCACATTTTCCATTTTTACACCGTAATATATAGGAAAAAAATTTAATACGGTTGAAAGCTGTATTTTTATTTGTTTTTGAGTTATTATAATTATAATTATAATAATAATAATTATTATTATTATTACTATTATTATTTTGTAGTTTTCAATACTTTTTTTGTCATCTTGGCAACAGAGGTTTTCCAAAAATATGGACATCACAAGGATTCAGATACGTCTCACCAGATATTGCTATTCTCGATCGAAAACAACAATTATTTTCCAAATGGTTAAAAAAGAAAAAGAAAGAATTGGAAATTAAACGTAGGACACGCATATTTACATCTATTTAAAGAGTCACACAGCACATACTGATTTTTGGGAAGAATGTGGGATGACTTATCGCAACACCTCAATATCGTTCTTGTGTTTAGAGGGCTACAATGAGAACTTACCGGGTGTCCCAAAAATGACTGATGATTTTTAAAATTCAATAACTTGCAAAGGTGACAGCTATTTAAAAAATTTTTGCAGGAGGGTTATGTATAATATCAGGAGTTTTTTTACCGTAATTTTTTATTTTAGTTTGCATCTCAAACAATAGGTGGCGCTGACGGCGATTGAAGGCCAGGTCGACGCTTCACTCAGCACTGATCACCTGGCCTTCAATCGCCGTCAGCGCCACCTATTGTTTGAGATGCGAACTAAAATAAAAAAAATACAGTTAAAAACTCCTGACATTATAAATAATCCTCCTGCAAAAATCTTTTAAATAGCTGTCACCGTTTGCAAGTTATTGAATTTTAAAATCCATCAGTCATTTTTGGGACACCCGGTATAACTATATTGAATTTAAACTTTCAACTACTATTTTTCATTTCTAATTAACAGCAGGGTTTTGCTTTTTTTTTCTTTTAATAGCCTTGTAAATTTGAGATATTCATTTATAATCACTTTCTATAATGCTTGAAAATAGTGTTGTTAAAATTTTAGGTAAGGTGCATTTCTCCCGCCATAAAATTCAACTTTAATGTTAATATAAACTTGTTACAATACTCTTCTATACTATTTATGTTTCTTTACTAATTTTTTATTTATTTAATACTTTATTATATAAATGTGTTGCAGACCACGTAAAGTTTCACGCAATTATTTGCGAGCAATAAAGATTGAATAAAGGTGATTTAAACAAACTACACGTCGACAATTACGTAGATCGATACAAGAACCAGCTTATTATCATAATGCCACAGTAAATAAGAAACTGTACAGTATTATATGTAGTACATCATCTCGCCGAACAATTAAATGTCAAAATCAATAGTAAATTCTGTTAAAAGAGACAAAAAACTTCCGTTATATCTTGTTATATATTTTCTTCTAATTAAAGATGCAAGAACAATATATTCAAGTAAATATTACCCTTTTCAATTCCAAAGCTAAAATAATAATACAAATACTTATTCATTGGGTTTTTCCAAACAAAATGAAATTCTGAATAACAGATAAAGTATACTTTTCTGAATTTGATCCTTTGGGCGCTTAGTAATTTCGGTTCTAAGCTATGGATCTAAAAGTATAAACCACCTTAAAATATCAATTTAATAACCATTAACCTAAATTAACGTAATCAAAAATTTAAGAGATTTAAACAACTAAAAAAATTTTACAAATCCTCAAAAAAATTCATTGAAAAAGTTTTAAGTTAAATGCTAATGAAAATTTATCACTTTCTTGTTTAACTGTCTTTTGGACATTTTTAGGTATTTTGCAAACTCAAAAGAAAATACAGTTTATTTTATGAGGGATTAAGTTTACATGCTGGTAATTATTCATTTGCTTTCAACGCAAAAAAGATTCAGTTATTAAGAAATGATGTAAAAATGTTTAAAAAAAATCATACATTTTAGTTTTTATAAGACAAAGAACGGAGGTCCCATAATGGGGACCCGGGAACTAAAGAGGCTATATACGACATTTGTGGTATATAAAATATTATGCTCACAAGAATAGATCAAGTTGGAAATTGTACGTCAAACGGAACAAATGAGATGCGTTCGTAATGTAACTAGTTTTATAAACATTCAGATCTTGGTACAATAACTGATGTAATGTTATGGAAAGGTGAATGAACACAAAATTTATTACGATTTCATATATTTTACATTCAGTAATACGGAAGTAATATAACTACACCTTAAATCTGACGTAATCACCATGACAACCTTGAATCATTATTTATCAGGGGATATCAATGAAATAATGACCAGGGTTGCCACGCAACCTGGAAGACAGGGAAAACACAGGGAATTTTAAAATCCCCTCCCAAAACAGGGAAAATCCAGGGAATTTTTAAAAAATCCTAAAAAAATCTGGAAAACACAGGGAAATTTTTTTTTTTCGTTCTATATCCAAACATAACTTTTTTTTTTTTTTTTTTTTTTTTTTTTCACTTTCCCTTTTGAAAGCCGAATATTATCTTACGATATTTTTTAAGATAAAAAATAAATCCGTGTTGTGTTTCAAAATTATCTTATATTTTATGTGTCCTGTATTTTAATAAAAATGTTATTTTGAATGCATAAAGTAAGTAGCTTTTCCTCCTTCCTTTTCTTTTTTATTTCTGCAATTTTCGTGATATTATGTTCAAGATAATTGATTTTTAGGTAAGATTCTTTAAAATTTTATATTCTTTAAATTATTAGATACAAAGTTTTTATGTATTTTAACATTCATTTACAAATATTTCAAAGTATTTTTTTAACAGAATGTTCGAGTATAACTTTACTGTTTTTATTATTATTAATGTAAAATGTGGGATTCAATAATAAGTGTAGCAACTTTAAAGGCTTTTTTCATTAGTTCATATCCTATAATGTATTATATTTGTTTAATTAATTGGGTGATGGTAAATTACAAGGTGTCTAATTAGCCTACATATACGCATATATTTTTGCGCACTCAACATAGAATAAATGTGTTGTAGTACAGGGAAAACACAGGGATTTTTTTTTTCAAGATTAGAGTGGCAACCCTGATGACGTATGGTAAGATTTAATAGATTAAAAAAAAACTTTTATTTTAAAGTTTTGATCCGAAATTAATTGCTGCTGAATCGTTGCTGAATATTATTTAGCAACAGTTATATGTATTAAATTTGAAAGAATTTAGTTGGATAATTGCTGCGCTGTTATATGCGGACAGACGGGAGAATTTAATGATGACTATAAGTTTTACGTTTTTATGTAATTACAAATGCACCTAAAAATGAAATAAAAAAACACGCTATCAAAAAACACACACATATATATATAGTACAAAAAAATTATGCCTAATTTTATCCTTTGGCAACTCCAGCTTTTTATAAATATGTAACTCATAATAGAATTCATATTGCATATTCTATAACACTTATTGTTAAATAGCCGGATATTCTGTTAAAATTTACACAAATATGTTATCAGGTGCGAGATGTCAGTATTACATTCTCATGCTGCACAGCTGTGTATTTATGCCTTATACCGTTGCTTTTCTCGTTACAATAACTTTCAGATCATTCAAATCAGTGAACCATTCAGCGAAACACGAAGTTTAACAGGCAGATGTGGCGCATACTAAATAATGATAGCATACATGAACTCTCAAAATGTACGTTATAAATTGTTGCAACATTGATTTCCTTATATTTAAATGTCCATACGTGTTTTTCTTTCGTTATGAATTTTTCGGCTTATGTATTTTGTTGTATGTGCTTCGTTTCCAGATGGATCATATCGGTAAATGATTGATTGACCTGTATAAAAATGTATAAAAACATCGACAGAATATTTCAATAATCAAATTAAACTTTGGATTATATTATAGTTGTTTAATTTTATTATTGTAATTCATTTATGTTAACATATGTTAAATTTTACTGTAAAAATGTAACAAAATTTTAAATTTTAAATAATAATAACAGTAAAATTTCAAAAAATATTATATGGTTTAAAGTTTAGTTTCTTCGTGGAAAAATTTGTTATGTTTTTAAATAATGGTTTGAAAATTCAGTGACTGGTATTCCATTTAGCAAATAATTTTTGTTGTTTTAAATAAGTTTTAGAATAAATATGTTAATAACAGTCAGATAGATAAATCTAACTATTTTCCCAACCAAATTAAAGTACAGTAGATGTAGGATAATAATAATAATAATAATAATAATAATAATAATAATAATAATAATAATAATAATAATAATAATAATAATAATAATAATAGTAATAATAATCGCCCGCCTGACCTCATATAACAGCGCACAATAATAATAATAATAATAATAATAATAATAATAATAATAATAATAATAATAATAATAATAATAATAATAATGACAACAACAACAATAATAATAATAAAGAAGAAATATAGATGTAGGATTTTATGTTACTGAAATTCAAATCCATGTGTATACGCTAAATTCAAATTGTAATTTTGATATTTTTTTGTAATTTTGATACAACGTCCTTTATTCTCCCCATTAACCCTTTCGGGTCTGGTGTACTATTAATAGCACATATCTTTTAATTGAGTATTATGTTGTTTTAACAAATACTTTTGTTACTGTTTATGTGTGGTAATGTTAGTATGTGTCAACGCATTTACTATATGACTTCATTAACATTTAGGCATTTTATAATAATAATAATAATAAATACTTGATTAATTCTCTTCGCACCGTTTGCGATTCTTTTATTTTAAATATGTATTTCAGTCTTTAAATTTAAAATAAATGTTACTTTCCTGAAAGAATTATGTGCAATAAAACGTAAAAATGTCAAAAAATTGTAATATCAGTTAAATCTTGTTGTAATATAATATTTTCTAAACATCTATAAAAAAATCTTCCTTAGCTGAATGCCATATGAATATGAATTGAATAATAAGCAAAACAACTACATTCGTTATGTATCAGACTGTTATTAATACAAAGACTTTATCAGACTATTATAATTACAAATTTATCAATAAATTATAATCTTGAAATGTTTATGAATTCTGTCACTCCATTTATTTTGTTACAACTTTTTCCAAACATGCCGTATATGAAAAAACAGCGAATTTTTCATAATGATAATATTTTACCATATTCTGATAGTCTCTAGTATTACGTCATGGAATAATTGCATAATTTATTATCTAAAACATCTGAAATATTTATCATGTTTTGTTTTATCATGTAAAGAAAAAACAAATTCCTGTAACACTCAGAAGTGCAAACCATCTTAATGTGACCACATATGGTGATTGCATTAGTTTAACATTTCAGCTTTACCTGACATCCGTTACTACAGGAAAAAAAATTCTGATGCATTTTTTTCTTTCTCTCTCTTTTAGCTGTTGCATTGTCTTGTTTATTGCGTTAGCGTGTTTCAGGTTTTTAGAGGCACCTGCATCATAAGTCTTTCTATTCCCACGAGTTTTTCGTGTACAGAATTCCGGGCTTTATGACAAATAATAAGATTTAGTGCAAACAAGATAGTTCAATAAAGCTATTCGCGGTAGATTGTTTTCGAATATTGAGAATGTTTCTTCTAATATTCATTGTCGATAGTGGAATGTATATTCATAAAGGTATCGTGTATGAATATTACGAATATCTTTATATATTAAAAGACAATAAACTGTCGGTTTTTTATTATAAATCTGTCTTAATGTTAGTTCTATGACTTTATGAGTTGTAATTCGTTAGAAATTAATTATTAAGGTTTTATTAATGTAATTAAAACATTTTTACCGCTCTTCTAATATTCATTGTCGATAGTAGAATGTATTTTCATACAGGTATTGTGTATGAATATTACGAATGTATTTCACAATATATTAAAAGATTTCTTTTACATAAGTCTGTCTCAATGTTTGGTTCTATGACTTAACGAGTTGTAAATCGTTAGAAATATCATTATTAATGGTTTTTTAAAATAATAAAGCATTTTTAAGGTGTTTAAAACGTTACTCCTTTAAACGTGCATATTTATGCATAATTTTCGAGCAGATTATTTGATTTCTTTTTTTTTTTTTTCTGCATTTGATGACTCATTTTTCGGATCATTTTGCGTAAATTTTAATAAATTTCAAAAAAATGAAGCATTTATCTTTCTTTTTGTCGTTTCTCTTTCTTCCAATTTTCTTAATGCAGGCTATAATGCTGGATAGATTGTCATAAAATCGGACAAAAATTTCTAGTAGTATAGATCTACTTTTACGTCATTTGATTTTGACTAAATGTTTCGAAATTTCCCATCCACTCTGTGATTTATTAGAATACTTTTCTCCACGTTTATTATCAAAATCCGACATAATCTGATGCTGCTTTCCCGATTGGGACATTAAATACATAGTAATAATAATTGTAGAAGGTGGTAATAATATAAGTATCTCTTTTTTTGGAACAGCCAGATAAAATCGTCTAGTAATATAGTTCTGCTCATTGCATCATTCGACTTTGAAACTATGTTTCGAAATTCCCCATCCACCCTGTGATTTATTAAGATACTCCTCTCCACATTCATTGTAAAAATCCGACGGAATTTGATGCTTCTTACCCACTGGGACAATAAATAATATAAATAATATATGTACAAAGTGGTTATTATATTAGTATTTCTATTTGGAGCTGTCTATAGCTTGAAGGAACAACTCGAATAAAAAAAAACTGGTGCATATACTATTCAAAAACGGAGAGATAAATGGAACAATAAAAAATAGTTGCAATAACCGTCATCAGATGGAGCCACCGGTTCTGTCTGTGCAAGTGCCGTTGTAATCAGCAGCAAAATTGTGGAATGGTCATTTCTGCTTTTCTCATTAAGTAAAATAGTTTTTAAATTAAAGCGCGATCTAGTAAACTGAGAGACCTCTCAAATTTCATACAACGTTCATGGCAGAAATGGCCTCTTCTTGTTTTTGATGTTGATTACAATTGCATTTATGTTTACAGGACCCGTAGCACCATCTGTTAGTAGTTGTTTCTACTATTTTTTTTTGTTTCATTGTTCCCCCTTCCTATATCTCGATTAGTAAGTGTACCGACTTTGGTTTCATACGGCTTATGTTTTTAAACTAACAGACAGCTCCAAATAAAGATATTTATATTATAATCATCTGGCATATCGTATATTCTAATTCGGAAATCGTCATAACTCACCAGTTATGTTTTTTCATTAACATAATTTGATACTATATACAACTTACTAAATTTTAACTATTTCAATGTTGAAAAAACAAAAATTAAAATTGAATTTTTAGAGTAATACGAAACCTTATTCTTACAAACACAAATGTAGTTATTCTCTTCTAAAAATATAACTCAAACATACTTATTTTCCATACGCAAACCCTGAAAAACATTCTTTAATAACACATCAAAGTAATGCTATAATACGAAAAATTTCAAAATCACTTTCTTTGAAGAAAAGTTTCGAGATAATATCACTGTTATCTTACTTTGGTTTTCGAAAGAGAAATTTTTCTTTTCCTGCAAGGAAGGAAGATAAACATTATCTATCGAAAATAATTCATATCTAGTAGAAAAATCGAAATCCCACAATATCAAATGGCTAGATTCAAAGAGTTAAGCAATAAAAAATTTAGTTATACGAAAGTATATTATATATATATATATATAGATATAGATATAGATATATACATATACAGATATACATACTGTTATTTTATAGGAATAAAACAGAAAAATGTCAATAATTTTAGTTTCTTTATCAGTCTTTTAAAGATATAATTAATCTGTTTTGTTTCGATCTTCAATTTAGTTTTTGATTTAGATTATGTTCCAATCTCAATGGGTTATTGTGTAACATGGTATTAGAATAGTATTAATACTTCAGTACATCCCTTCAGTAACGGTAGCACGCGCGTGGGATAGATCGTACTTCATTTTGTCTCCGATTATATTTTCAGCTAAATATGTTTTAAAAATAAATCTACTGTTCTGCATTGTAAAATGCATCAATACTACTTCTTTTTAAGAGAAAAAAAATCATACTTTTCAAATTTATTTTCAGACTTTGTAACGGTTTCTGTATTTTTTTCCCTTTAGAAAATATGGAGACGGTTTGTTTTACTCTTTAAATCATGAATTATTTATCAAAATGCATATTAATTTCATTTGATAATCTTTCATTAATGTATGCAAGTAATTTTAATCTTATTCTTTCAATAAAATTATATTAGAAATAAAGTTATCGAAATGAAACTCTTCTTACACGCGTGGGATTATTTAATCCCAAGAGGTATATTTCTCCTCTCCTAGTGAGCAAAGAAAAGACGTTCTTCACTCATCCCTTCTCGATGTTGACATTGAAAGGTATAAGACAGGTCAAAAAATTTATCCTTAAAAAAATTATCCATTTTTTCAAAGAAAAATGTGATTGTGTAGGTTTTATCCCAGCACGAGTGTGGACGGGTTAAACATTGTAATATAGGTAAATCGCTTTTGAAAATAAAATTAGCATAGCTATTTGATAATAAGAATTTGAAACATAGCTGCCAACTTGTATGCTTTTTTGTCACCACTATTATTTAATTAGAGATTTTATCTTTAAAAAAAATGATGATTAAAGGGTATTTATTTATTTTTTTCAAGACTATAATTTAAAAAAGTAAAAGTTAGTAGCTATGTAGTAGATTGAATAGTATTTCGAAAATGTCACGTGCTTTAATGAATTTGAGACAAATATTTTTTCTTTTTCTGGAAGAATGTTGAACATGAAATTAAAGTAAGGCTTTTAGAAGAAATGTTTCATTTCAAATTGAATTTCTTATATTCCGAAATGATCTTTAAAACAAAAGCTAAAAATTTTGACATATATGTATGTATACATGCATTTCCTCAATTTTTTAACAACCTCTGAGCGGATATGAATGTAACTTTTTACTTTACAGTTCTAATTTAGTATTGAAACTCTTTAAGCTCAAAAATCATCATATCGTGTATTCCTTTTTCACTATGCGTGAACATCTTAAAATATCATTGTTTTCTTCCTTTTAAATGGTAAGGTTACTATTAATTAGAGTGCTTTTATAAATAAAATGCTGACAGCATACAAATAGCAAAATGTATATGGATAACAGCACAGTTAAAAACTTGATCCATTTGCTGCAGCGTCACTCCACAGCTCTTATAGAATATCTCTTTTATGACCAATGAAAATGCTTCATAACGCAGTAAAGTAATAGTTTTCTATAAAAGCGGTGGATTGACGCTGCAGCAAATGGGTCAAATTTTTTAACAGTGAGGGTCTTTGACAAAGTCTTAAGGAGTTTGGTATCATGATCAAAATACTGTTTGCTGTTTTTCTAAACGAATTTTTCTGGATGATATCATAATTTTAAATATGTAAGTACATTTTAAGCGAAATATGGGACTCTGAACAATATTGAATGGCTGGATTATCTGGATTTCAGAAATTATGCAATAAACTTACAGACTGGTGTCTTATATATAAGTTTGGATTAGCTGAGAAAATGGTATGTAAGAGACAAGTTTTCCTACCTGAATTTGTAACTATTAATTTCCGTTCGATTATTACTCTACTAATCTTGACGAAAAATTCAACTTGCTTTTTCTCTTGAGTTTTAATTTTTTTTTAATTATCGATCTCATGATGTTCTTATATAGTCGTGGGTAAAAAAATAAACACCTCCTACCAAGTCCTTTGAAAATTATTGTAGAAGAAAATTATTGGTACCGAAAGGTTAGAAGTAGAGCCTGCTTTTGAATGGTGTACATAAAATTTGCTTAGGAAGCCATCTGCATATTAAAAGTAACCCAAATTTCATTTTTTTTTTTCCAATGGCAATACCGATTTTAACAAGATGCTTCAAATCTTCTGTTCAAATCATGCCTAGACATAAAATGCCTACACATTAAGTCATTTGAATGATAAGTTTTTAAATTTAATTAAAAAACTTAGTGTTCCTAATGTTAAATTACATTTTCATATTTTTATTAATATCGCCTGAAATTATACTACTAATGTGCTAATTTTTTTTATACAGCAATAATACTAAAATACCCAAACATAAATAAGTAGAAATTGCAATTTTTATAATTTTATGATATGAATTATGAAATTATTTATGAAATTATGGGTAATTGAGCTGGATTTATTAACAAAATTTATAGCATCTCGCGATACAATAGTCGTATGGGTAAAAATGAGGTGTCAAAATATTCACAATTAAAAGAGTTAATATTAAAAAAAAGAAAATCGATATTTTGACCAATTTCAAGGTACTGTGTCCTCTTAGGCGGTATGAGCATGCTTAAAACAAATTTTATGAGAAATTTTTACAAAATTTATCGTTGTAAATCCTTTTATGGTAAAAATATAAGAGACATTTATAATCATTACAGAACCTTATCTAATTTTCACAGAATAAATTGATTTTCAAAAATTTTCGATTTGAAATAAAATCTATCCTGATTCTCTATACAATTTGATCGCGTGATGATTCCATACCATTTTTAAAGTAATCAATCAAATCGTTCTTTTTATTTATTTATTTATTTATATTTTTAGCGCTCGATGAAATTTACTTGATAGTAGAGCATGTAAAGAAATAAATTGAAGATATATTGTATAGATGGCGTTGCAGAGTAGTCCTTTAACTCACTATGCAGATTTGCATAAATGGCATTTTGATTGATCACTAAAAGATAGATGCAACAAGAATGGGATTGCAGAAAGTTTTGAATGGAATTAAAGAAAATTGTTTCTTTTTCGGAATTACATTATATTTATTCAGAAAGTTTACTAAGTAGATTAATTCTGAATACAAAAGAGTATATATTCTAAATATCTGGAAGAAGTTTTATGAAAAATGAATTCGTTTACTGGCGAAATCCGTTTAATAAATCTTTAAAATTTATTTTCAGGCAGTATGAATTTGTAATTCTTTCACAAGAATAAATATTTTAAAAAGAGTTAAGTAAATTATATAACATATTTCTTTCTTTGCGTTTTTGTGTATGGTAAAGCTTTTAACATTAGATTTTGCTAAATAAAAATATTAGCTTTTTAATTATGATTAAAGGACTGGTACAATTAGGTTTCCCAAAAAAGACAACCTAGACATTTTGAAACAAGATGGTAAGACCTTATAAAATGTCTTTTTTTAATTGTAATTTTATGCAGTTCCAAAAGATAATAATGAGGAGTTAATTAGTAGTTTCCTGCTAAAGTTTGATTGTTTGTAAAGGAGATCAGGGCTGCCACAGGTGACAATTTTTTAAATTCTACTTGGCACCACTTTTTTGAGACAGAACTACAACATTTAGAGATTTTTATGCATAATTTTAACAAAAAGAATTATAACGATATCAAACGCCAGATCCCACCCCCTCTCCTTTCATCACCTTACGATTACATATTTATTGCAATAACATATTATAACGAAAAAAAAATCTTTCTTAAGATATTGACAAAATTAAATACCTGACACATACGATACCAAAATATGTTGTAATCACTACACGTCATGACGCATAAATTCCATTTGACAGAACAGACAATCTGTAAGATAACTAACTGTTCGCAATAAATTACACAGTTGTGCTACTAACTGTAATAAATCTCTTCCTGAAGATAGCTACTTCGAGGTAAAATTTAATATTTCCTCAAGCTGCAGATCATTTTTATTACCATGTCTTCACAAAACATATTGATTAATATCTAGGATGTCAAGTGACACATAATATAATAGCAAACTATTTTTCATCGTCACCATTTTGAGTAAATTGATGTATACATATGAATATTATGTTTGAAATATTACCTTGAAGTATTAGGTTTTTAAATATTAAACAGGTTTTAAAATCGGTTTAAAACGTATATCAAGCTATGTATAATAATTTATATAAATTAAAAATATCAAAATAATAACTCTGTCAAAAAACGACACCAAATAAAAATACTTCTTTAAATTTTATTAAAATAACATTGTAATACGGCCATAATTTAAAAGGGAATTATTAAATTAACTCCTTAAACATCGCACCCTATAAGTGTAGGCTGTTATTTTTAAAATTCGGATTGTTTCATTGTCACCACTTTTTTGAAGTAGAAATATTCACCTTATTTAACGGCAGATAAAATGGCGCCGCTAAAAAGCAAAATACATTATTTTAAAAGTGGTGCGGATCAAATAATCTGAACTAAGAAAAGAAATGAAACCCTCTTTGCCCCTGAAATTCTCTGACGCGAGAATTAAGGGGTTAAGGTCTGTCATCATTAGATGTAGCAAATGTGCTTAAACAAACAGATTCTATGTAAGTCTGCAATGTGTCTGTATACAGATCAAATGCAGGAATTAGTTTACAAGGCAATGGCGTAAACAGGGTGGGGGGAGGGGCAAAGTGCTTTGAATACCGGTATTTTTTTTTTTTAAGTTCTGTTCGCCTTATTTAAACAAATTTTTTTTTTGCAATGAATGAAGGAAAAGAAAATCTCTTAATATTACTGGTTTTGAGCACCCACTATGGTCCCGAAATTATAATAATCAAAATTGAAGTTAAAAACAGGCTTCTTACTTGCAATTTTACAGCTTCCAACTGCCGAGATTTTCCACGGACAAAACAAAAAATAGGGAATTTTAAAATGCACACAATTATTTAAGCGACTTGGTTTTGAAAAAGGAACAATCAGATAGTAAAAATGAAATGATAATATATTTGAATTACATATTTCTAATATATAGAGATTAAAATACATGGTAAAATAATAAACATTCATCGAAGCGATTTTGAATAAAAAATTTCTCTGTCAGAGAGTTAAAAATCATAATCATTTAATAGATATAAGCCTTAAATATAATCTTCTGGTTATCTACGCCGTTGCATTCTTTTTTAATTTATCAGATATTTTCTTTGTTAATATTTTTTTCAAACTTCTCATGTATGACAGCACGAAAGCATGTGTGATATATAGGTTGTCCATAACTTATATCCGGGGTTTCTTAACTTCATAATTACTGATTTAAACCCTCCAAGCGTCTTGCAAATGAGTAAAATTGTAATGTTGTTTTCTCTGCATTTTGTTTTAAATGCTCAGAAAATATGATTCTTTCAATATTACATAAAAAATCTTATTTAGGAATATAAATGTAATCCTTAAGAGTCTTAATCATTCTTCAATGCTTTGAAAATTCATTAAATTTATAGAATTATAATATCTTAAACATTGCTTATATTGCAGTGAAACCTGGAGCTTAGTGTACGGAATATTACGGGACAAACGCTTAGAGGGTTAAAAACGTGTTTCTTACTTATTTGTAAAAGTACAATTTAAAATCTTATTAATCAAATGAAGATTATCAACAAATAATAATAATTCTGAAAAATTTATCAAATTTGTAATTAAATTAAGGGTTAAAAATTCTTAAACTCTCTTAAACAAATTCCTTTTACATTTTTTTTTTTTTTTTTTTTTTTTTTTTTTTTTTTTTACTAATTCTACTAATTACATACTAATTCTTAAAAGTTATTTGCTATTATCTAACAGCTAAAATTTTCCAATCAGAAAAAGAAAACAGAAAAAATTGTGTTAAAATACTGTGTACAAATTCAAAAATTTTTGTGTACCTTAAAAAAACGTACATGTGTCGGTTATCGTGAAGGGTTTAATGAATTATGAGTGCAAAGTTATATAAAGAGATTTACTATGGAATAGAATTTTGTGTATAGTAATATTTTATCTAAAATTGTATATACATGTACATAATTCATTTATAACTTTTTGATAAATTTGATAAAATTTTAAAATTAACTCTTATTTGATTAATAAATTTTTTCGAATGAATAATTTTGTTTGTTTTATTAAAAATATTTGTTGACTTGTCTTTTACGAGTAGGTAATAATGTTTTTCGTCATTTTCCTAAATTAAAAGTTTTGAGTTAAGGAAATTCCATCGAAAATTCGGGAAAACTCTGTACTTCCTGCTAGATACAACTTAAACCATAATCCACAATTATATCAATGAATTACAATGATGTTGAGTTTTAGAATTAAATTTCTTGATGTTTAACGACCCTTACACGCTTTTTAGTTTTAAAATGTGCAATTTTATTTTATAAATTTCATTCTTATAACGTATGTAATTTGTCACGAAAACTTATATACTATACGCTGTTATCAAAATACAACTTAAACAATCACACAATCCAAAATTTCAAAGTTATGAAATATTAATCTTATCATTGTTCAAAACGCTTTTATACTAAATAAAACAGTTCTGAGAAGAAAATTACTTTATATTGAGATTCTTTGTGTAGATTTTTTTACCGTTGCTTTGAATGAAAGAGTAAAACGAAAGAAAGCGTAAAAGGGAGGTTGGAAAAAATTCAATCTATCCCTCTAACAGGTAGCATTTACATATGCAACATTTTAAACGCTCGCCTTTTATAACAGCTTAGCTATTCCCATTCTATTTTAGAACCCTCTCCAGCCTTATCTTCATTTTTGCTACGACTAGAGGTTTTACAGCGAGAAATATTCTAGCATATGCATTAGAACGTCGGGGTATCTAAAACTCACGAAAATGTTAAGTTCGCGTGCAATGAGCCCTTTTCTTAATGGGGCCCGCACCCCTTTTAAAGCAAAGCACATGCAACCCTGCACGATATCAGTTTGCAAATTTTTTTTTTTTTTTTTTTTTTATTTCTTCTTGCTTTTATGGTGCATATGCAGTAGCAACCTGTAGTACTGTTTGTCAGGCAATGAAGATGTCTAACTTAGCCAGCCCATTTTAAAGATAGATAGATAAATACACGGCGCAAAATGATTTTTTTTTTATGTGTCCTACGATTACTGGATGTTGTTTGTTGAAGTAGTGAAGTTTGAGATCACGCGAAATAACGTATTCTTCATAGATAAAAATATAAATAATTAAAGATAAACATCAACGGAAGGACCTATTTAAAGAAGAGTTTGGTTGTTTTTATTTCACTGTACATGAACGATGCACAGATAAAGTAATATTTGACGAGAAAATTGTTTGTAAGAAATACTTTTCTTTTATATAGTAAATTAAACTATCTTAAATCTGTCGTTTTCGTTATGATTTATAAACTTGTTTCAAATCCTACATTATTTTGCCTATTTTAGATCGGTATTGTTAGTATAGTTATTTTTGATTAGATGTGTACACTACTTTTTTTGTTCTTGTATTTATATTGCATATGCAGTTGTAATCTGTACTGCGTTTGTCAAGCAACAAAGATGTCTAACTCAACCAGCAGTTTAGAAAGTAGATAGAGAGATAGATAAATACTCTACGCAAAATGGTTTTTTTATATGTTCTATGATTGATGAATTTTCTTTGATGAAGTATAAGTTTAATATTATGCGAAATAATGCGTTTTTCGTTGCTGAAAATGTAAACACCTGGAGATAAACATAAAAGGAAAAAAAAAATATTTATGGAAGAATTTAGTTGTTTTTACTTTTTGCGATGCTTGAACAAAATAAAATTTGATGGAAAAATTGCTTACTACAAATAGTTATGTTTGTATCGTAAATTACTAACATTAAACTGGATTTTTAAAGCATAAATTGCTCCAATCCATATTTTATTTAGACGCTATATATCCTTTAGTTGTTTGTACTTAGGATGTCTAACTTAACCAGCTCTTTTAAAGATTGAGATATGGATAAATACATGTAAATGTATTTTTTAAATTAGTATTCGTCCTGCAAATGTTGAGGTTTTTTGTTTTCTTTTTCTTTTTTCAAATAGTAAGATCAATAGTAATAGTAATTTTAAGATCACGCAAAACAGCGTAATTTTCATTTCTAAAAATGTAAATTATGAAATATAAGCATCAACCAAAGTACCCTTTTAAAGAAGACCTTAGTTTTTTCCCTTTTCCCCTTCTTTTTCTTTTTTCTTTTCTATATTCTAGTCCTTCATGTAAAAAATCATTTGATAAAAACGATTTTATTTGTAGAACATTAAGCTAAAATTACACTTATGTGTTTAGATATATATTACTACTCCAAACTCTACATTACTTTGCTTGTTTTAGACAGAAATTGATGCTATCTTTATTTATTATTAAATGGCGGCATGAAATAGAATGAATAAAGAAAATAGTTTTTATAAATACACAGTTATTATGAACAATTTTGATTTTAATTTCTAAAACTAAGCAAAATACTATTCAATTGTGTCAATTTTTTATTAAATGAATGTTACATCCTAAAGTATTCTACGAGAGACTTCATTGAAATAAGAAATCTCTACCAATTTGTTATCAATATTTAATAAATTTTCTATCATTTTAAATTAATACTAAATTTGTTGACATATTTGCAATACAAATATATTCAAATTTATAATATCTTGCGATTTAACTGCCATATGGGTGAAAAAGAGGTGTTGTAATATTTACAATTAAACAAGCTTTAATTTAATATAAAAAAAGAAAGAAAAAAGAAAAAAGAAATTAAAAATCAAAAATGAAAGAAAGTAAATTGACCTTTGTGACCAATTTTTAGGTAATCCGTCCCTTTTAAATATGAATAAATTGCTCTTTGTCTTTTCACTTTTGTGGCTTGATAAAAATTAAAATTGTCAAAATTCCCGGTGTTTGAAAATGCTTAAGAGAATATTCTCATAAATATTCTGATTTAACCCAGAGGTAAAAAAATATTGTTAACTTTCTTTTTATTCAAAGTATTTTCACGCACATTACTTGTGGACCAATAAAAATGTGAGGCAGTATTTATAACATCAAGATCATTTCTCATCATTCAAAATATATATGTTTAGATTAGTGTCCCTATAATATTATATAACTTAAATTAGTACTATTTATAATTAATATCGGATTCCTATCCTATTTTCATCAAATGAATTATTTTGATTTTAAATATGTTTTTATCTTTTCATTAGTATACCATAATACAAATTAGAAATGCCGAAAGTCCCCCAGTTTGAACATGTTGAAAAGGGTATTCGCGTAAATATTCTATCATAACTGGAAAATCAAACATTATGGTTACCCTATTTCTTCTATTGTACTTTTATGTACGTAACTGAACGAAAATATTAAAAACTTCCTTGTGATATTATATATAATCCCGTGATTAATTCTTGTCCTAAAATGCAATCCTACAGAAAAAAAAAATTCATAAAATATTAGATATATAATTACTTCTTGTACCTACAATTGTTACCAGACTCACGAGCAATTTTCATAAATTGAATTATTTTAATCCTAAATGCAAACAAATTAGTCTTTGTTTTTTCATTAGTATCTCCTAATAAAAATTGGAAATAGCAAAAACTTTCTTAAGGCGTTATTTAAAACACCAATATTATTTCTAAACCTAAAATACAACCATACAGAAAAAGATGTACATGAAATATTAGATATATAACTACTTCTTCTATTTACAATTGATATCAGACTCACGTGCTATTTTCATAAATTGAACTATTTTTAATCTTAAATGCAAACAAATTAGTCTTTATCTTTTCATTAGTGTCCCCTAATGAAAATTGGAAATGACAAAGAGCCCCATGGTCTGAACTCTTTTATCAGCACATTAGCCTGAATATCCCATTGGCTAATCGAGAAGGCAAGCACAAGGGTAAATATCCTTATACTCTAAACCAGACCCTATAGCATTTCAGCAAATATCAAGCATCAATATGGCTTCTGATGTTTAAGCCCATTAACTTGGTATTAATTAACCTTCCGACCCTCACTGTCTGCAAACATACTTTTGCAGCCTGCCAATTTATCCTCGAGTTTGGGGTGGATATCTCAGACTTATTTGTTCACTTAGAGTGGAAGGTATGATTCATACTTTTCAGGAAAAGTATTATGTATCTTTGAATTTTTGGGAATGGTATATATCTAATTTCCGTGCTTTCTGATCCGGTGTAGATTAAGGTACAGAAAAAAATGCCAAAGAGTTCTGAATTAATTAATTTCGAGCATTTAACCAAATAATTTCCATTAAAAAAAATATGCACAATATTTTATTCTGGAACAGAAATTTAAAAAAAAAAAAAATGCAAATTAATATTTTCTCCTCAATAACACACTTTTGAAGTTTAAGTTTCTAAGTTACAAAAATATTTATGCTGTAATAAATATATTTAAAAAAGATATAATATATAATTTTCGCAAGCTTTACAAAATTTCGTTTGGGAAATTTTAGTAACACAAATACACTTTAATGACTCGTTTGTGTTCTATTTCACAAGATACTAGCTATTATTGCAATATTTGAACTTTTTGTTAAGTAATTTGTCATTGCTCTTTAAAACTAAAAATTCGGATGGGAAATTCATTTGGAAATCCTTAAGTTTTTCAATTATCGTTTAATGAATCATTTTCTTTCCTCCAAACTACTTATTATAAATTTATATTTGCCATCGAAAAAATATGTTTCCTAATCTTTCTTCAATTATCGGAATTAAATTACTTCTATTTTTCATCTGCTAAAACATATTCAATTACTTTCATTTTGTATTAAATGAATACCATTCTCTTTAAGTTTGAACATGTTATATTAGCTAAAACTTAATATATTAAATTTCACATTTATTCCTTAAAAAGTACAGAAAAGATGTAATTTTTACATCATAGTCAAAAATAGCAATTAAAATTCGGTGTTAGAATCCCTGTTTTGTTAGTGATTGATAATGATGCATGTATCTCAGATATTAACTTTTGTGTGTCCCTTTTTTGTCAAAATTAATAAAAAACGAAATACTTTCAGTATTTTGTAATATATTTCTATTATACGCAACAAAACCAATGTATCATTCTGCTTATAACAGACAATATGTGATTTTTTTTTTTTAAATACTCAAAGCACTTCGTAAAGTATTTCTTTTTATTATACATAATTAATAATAAAATCTCTGATTATATCATTATAAAATGAACTTTTTTTAATTATTATAATTATAATAATTTTCAAATTGCAAAAACGAATTTTATCACAGTATTTAGTAAACTCTCAGTATTTAGTATTACTCACAGTATTTAGTAACATATTTCTAGTGCATGTAACCAATAACATACTTCTCAACCTCCCGCTTTTTTAAAATCATCAAAGCATACTTTTAACTACAAATTTTCTTTCATAAATGAAAACATGTAGGTTTCAAACTGCTACCACACAGAAGCAAGAAATTTTTAATTTAATAAATTTTCTGGTTGAAAACGCCTTTTCATCAGCTTAAAAAAAGCGGGAGGTTGCAAGTATGCAATAATAAAATATCATTCTGCTTATATCAAATCATTTTAAAATGAACTTCTCAATTATTATAATTTAAAACGAATTTTTAAACAATTACTCTCAGTATTTCGTAACATATTTCTATTATATTTAATTTAATAAAATATCATTCTGCTGATATCAAAGTGTTATAAAATGAATCGTATTCACTATTCATATAACATAAAGCATGTTTTTGTATGAATAATGAAGAGTACATGCATATGAAGCATGCATGTGAACACACGCCTCATTTTGTACTAAAACAGATTCATTTCTGTGCGCAAATGGCCTCGTAGGTGACAATTAGGATAATGGTCATTTCAATGGACGTGCTATTTCTCCCGATGAATACCACAAAATGAATACCCGACGGAATTCACTGGATCTTTATGGCGTAATTTGTTACTTGTATGAAAAGATATAACTGCAAGGAGTGCTATTCAGTGGCTTTTAATGCATAGGCTGTATTATCAGTCTTTGATAAAACTTGAGCTGCGCCATTAAGATTTAACTGCTTTCTTCTCATATGACTGGAATAACTAAGGCGCATTTGTCAATAAGTTACATATAAAGTCGAACCTAGTTTTAACGATTGCAAAGTGTTTCGTGAAAATCATCGTTAAATTGCGGATTGCTTTAGAAAAAGTAAAACTGTATGGTTATTTAATTTTTGTTAAAAAAAAAAAAAAAAAAAAAAAAAAAAAAAAACTTTATCATAATTTCCTTAATACACATTAAATATACGCCTTAAAATGCATAGAAATTACTTTTTAAATTTTTAAAAAAATTATTATTTATTACTAATGTTTTGGTTTTTTTGATGTAATTAGATGACATAAATTTTTCGGTTGTTCCAAAAGCATTATACCCATCCATAACGTCAATTATGTACATTCAGTTTGAAATTAAGATGGTAAATGGCTATTTATCCATTATGTCCATCCGTACACAAGTTACTAAATTCTTTATTTCGCTGCGTCTAATACATATTATTATTATTATTATTGGAGTGATTTTAAAGATTTGATCATATCATATTCTGTGTCAGAATCATAATCTAAATTATCTGCGTTTTGCATGTTTTTTGTGACAAAATTCTTAAATAACACCTAGCTCCCAAGAAGTTGATTGAGATCCACAGTCTACGTAATCCAGAAACAAAACATTTTGTTTAGAAATGTTGTACTAAACAGACGTTTCAAATTCTTTTAATCAACACATATCGATCAATAAACAACCAACAAAGAGGAAAGATTGGCAATACTTCTAACTGAAATGACACAATAATAGTATAATATATATACAGGGTGTCCAGTAAATGACTGACTTATTTTGAATGCAAATAACAAAAGAACGGTTTGAGACAAAAATGTCAAGTTTGCTGTATTGTTATTTGAAAATCAATAAATTTTTAAACATGCACTTGGTTAAAATAGTTTGAATTTCGGCCAAAATATGGCACTGGCGACAACAGGCTGCTTGAATGCAGACATGATTCTAGTTTTCACAGGTATGAGCTTTTCGGCTGAATCTGAATCTATATGTTGTCGAATAGGAATCTATATGTTGAATCGACTCTCGACTCATCTTCAGAAATAAGGTATGTTAATTGGAAAGAGACTTAAAATAATATTTATGATTGAACAATCTGTATTATACCTAACCTCTTCAATCCTGAGACTGAGGTATTATTTTAAATATTATTATATTATATTGACAAAGAATATGTTTTAAAATTTACTGATATTCTAATAACAATACACCAAACCGCGCATTTTTATCTCAAACTTTTTTTTTTTTTTTTTTTTTTTGTTATTTACATTCAAAATGGATCAGTCATTTACTGGACACCCTGTACATATGTATATATATACAGGGTGTTTCTAAATTCATGGTACACACTTTAAGGGGTGATAGTAAACATCAAGACAAACAATATTAAATAGGAAACTTAGGGTCCCAAACGTCTTCCGAAGGAGATGGGCGCCATTAAAGTTTAGGGTTCAAAAATTCAAATGATTATAAAAAAACAGAAAAATTGGTCGATTCGTTTGCATGTTTTTAGAGAATAGTTTTAGTGAAAACTATTCTTTATGTCAGTATTGTCTTGAAAATAAATTATAAAGATAAATTTCAAAAAATGCCGATAGAGGGCGCTTTAGACTTTGGAGTAACGAACAACTATTTTTTACTGTTATTTTTTTCATCTCATTAATTTTTTTTAGAAGTTTAGAAATAAACTTAAATTTCGAGCTTAAAATCTAAATCATTGGGAATGGTTAAGTAGCGCAAACTGAACTGTGTTCAATGGGGGTGGGGAGGTTCAAATTTCAAATGATTATAAAAAAAACGGAAAAATTGGTCAATTGATTTGCGATTTTCATTAAAATTATTCTTTATGTCAGTATTATCGTGAAAATAAATTATAAAGATAAAATTCAAAAAATGTCGATAGAGGGCGCTTTAGACTTTGGAGTAACATACAGCTATTTTTTACCATTATTTTTTGCATCTCATAAAATTTTTTTAGAAGCTTAGACATAAACTTAAATTTTGAGATGAAAATCTGAATCGTTGGGAGTGGTTAAGTAGTGCAAACTGAACTGTGTTCAATGGGGGTGGGGAGGTTCAAATTTCAAATGATTATAAAAAAAAAAAAACGGAAAAATTGGTCAATTCGTTTGCCGTTTTCGATAAATCTATTCTTTATGTCAATTTTTCCTTGAAATTAAATTTTAAAGATTAATTTCAAAAAATACCGTTAGAGTGCGCCTTAAACTTTAGAGTAACCAACAACTATTTTTAACCGTTATTTTTTGTATCTAATTCAATGCTTGCAAATGCTTAGAATTTTGAGCTCAAATTCTAAAAAGATGGGAGGTGTTAAGAAGCGCAAACTGAACTGTGTTCAGGAGTTAAAATGTTACCCTCCCCACACCTCGAACACATTTCAATTTTCCGCTACTTAATTACTCACAACGATGCAGATTTTGAGCTCAAAATTTAAGTTTGAACTTTTACAAGTATTTAATTAGATACAAAAAATAACGGTTAAAAATAGTTGTTAGTTACTCTAAAGTTTAAGGCGCCCTTTAACGGTATTTTTTTAAATTAATCTTTAAAATTTATTTTCAAGGAAATATTGACATAAAGAATAGTTTTAGCTAAAACGGCAAACGAATCGACCAATTTTTCCGTTTTTTATAATCATTTGAAATTTGAATCTCCCCACCCCCATTGAACACAGTTCAGTTTGCGCTACTTAAACACTCCCGACGATTCAGATTTTCATCTCAAAATTTAAGTTTATGTCTAAGCTTCTAAAAAAATTTTATGAGATGCAAAAAATAACGGTAAAAAATAGTTGTACGCTACTCCAAAGTATAAAGCGCCGTCTATCGGCATTTTTTGAATTTTATCTTTATAATTTATTTTCAAGATAATACTGACATAAAGAATAATTTTAGTGAAAATCGCAAATCAATTGACCAATTTTTCTGTTTTTTATAATCATTTGGAATTTGAACCTCCCCCCACAGTTCAGTTAGGGCTGCTTAATCACTCCCAACGACTTAGATTTTGAGCTCAAAATTTAAGTTTATGTCTAAGCTTCTAAAAAAAATTAATCAGGTGCAAAAAATAACGGTAAAAAATAGTTGTTCGTTACTCCAAAGTCTAAAACGCCCTCTATCGGCATTTTTTGAAATTTATTTTTATAATTTATTTTCAAGACAATACTAACATAAAGAATAGTTTTAGTGAAAACCGCAAACGAATCGACCAATTTTTCTGTTTTTTATAATCATTTGAATTTTTGGACCCTAAACTTTAATGGCGCCTATCTTTTTCGGAAGACGTTTGGGACCCTTAGTTTCCCATTTAATATTGTTTGTCTTTGTGTGTACTATCACCCCTTAAAGTTTGTACCATGAATTTAGAAACACCCTGTATATATATATATGTTGCGGCCAATACCCGGAGCCTGGCCAATTCTAGAACTGGCCGGCCAATACCCGAACTGGCCAAGCTTCCCGGCCAAAACCCGAAATACATGAAATGAATAGCGTATTCCGGGTTTTGGCCGGCCAATTCGCGAACTGGCCGGGAAGCCTTGGCCAACATCCGAACTATGATGCATAGGTACCAATTTTTTTGTAATTAAGATAATGTAACATTAAAATGTACAGTAAAAAAGATTCCCATTCATTATATTGAGACGAAATATTTTTTTTCTACCTAACTAAATTAACCAAAAATAGTACACAATTCTCTTTCAATGTCGAAATTAATTGATAAACCAAACACGATGACAATTACAAGTTAACCGGAAACTTTACTCGAATTAGATCACGGACAGGCTGACGGCTAGATTATTGAATTCATAGACACTTTCAACTATGTTAGAAAGGATTAAGCCGAGTGCTTATATCTATTTCGCGAATTGGCCAATCGCATCTGGCCAGTTCACGAATTGGCCAAATGTATCTGGCCAGTTCGCGAATTGGATGGCCAATTCTAGAATTGGCCAGTCATTTTTTAATGTTGCTGGCCAATTCGGGAATTGGCCAATTTCGGGTATTGGCTGTAACATATATATATATATATATCGGGTGTCCCAAAAATGACTGATGGATTTAAAATTCAATAACTTGCAAACAGTGACAGCTACTTAAAAAAATTTTGCAGGAGGGTTATATATAATGTCCGGAGTTTTTTTACTGTAATTTTCTATTTTAGTTCGCATCTCAAACAATAGGTGGCGCTGACGGCGATTGAAGGCCAGGTGATCAGTGCTGAGTGATGCGTCGACCTGGCCTTCAATCGCCGTCAGCGCCACCTATTGTTTGAGATGCGAACTAAAATAAAAAATTATTGTAAAAAACTCCTGACATTATACATAATCCTCTGTCAAAAATTTTTTTAATAGCTGTCACCGTTTGCAAGTTTTTGAATTTTAAAATCCATCAGTCATTTTTGGGACACCCGGTATATATAATACAGAAACCATCGTTGAACAGAAAAAAAAATTATTGTTAAAACGAGGATTACTCAATAAATACATTAATAAAGGGGAATCTGGATCATTTAATGGAAATGCCAAATTGTGGAAATCATTAAATACGGTAAAGTTAAATCGGGTTATACTTCATTCAAGAATAAAAGTTTGAAATAAGGTATTATAAAGCAAAACAAATGCATAAAAATACTTAAATTATACTGGCAACATATGGGAAAAGCACAAATTATTTGAAAAAAAAAATTTCTTAAGCAAAATAGAAAAAATGAATTTTGCAACTGAGTATTTGAAAAGATATGGTTCTATGTATCTAACTATAGCTGTATTTTACAAGCATTATTACACTTGATATAAGGCTTTTATGTAATAGAATAGAAGTAAATTGAGGTTTTCTGACAGTTATTTTTTAATAAAATTAGTTGATTTCAATAAATTTGAAATACACATTTAGTGTATATTTCCTTCCACTCTTGTCGCCTGTGGGGGTCATTAGGTCTAGAGTAATGGACTCGGACCTAGCATTAAAGCCAGACATAACAGTCCGTACAGCTACTGAAAGTTCACAGGGGTGATTTGTGTGTAAATATATAATTAAATGCATGAGTGATGTATGGGATTTAATATTGACGCATCATTTATATGTTTGCATAGATTTTTCATAAACAGGGGGTATAAAGTATTTCCTTTGTGATTTTACGTTGGAATTGTTGAAACCCGGATCCACATTAATATAATAGAATTATTTCATAATAAACGTATTATTAATTTATAGCAATGTTTCAGAATGTGTTTATTTTTTATTCATTCTAAAATGTTGCTGTCATAGATCACTCAAACTCTACTTTCAAAAATAAATTAAACTACTATGAACTAACCAGAAAAATTTAGGTCTTTGTGAAAATTCGGCAAATAATGTTGAAATTTTCATTAAACTGGGATTGTACTTACATGATAATTACAGAAGCAGCTACATGACAAGCTTCATAATAATAATGTTCAAACCTTATAGTATCTTTTTGACTTTTATGCTTATAGTAAGCCAGGCTGATCATATAGTTTACTTTTACGCTTAAAATAAATAAATTACTCTACGCACAACACAGCATAATCCCAGAATATTCGACCACATTTCATCGTGAGCATATAACAGGTGTAGAGGTGTATATTTCCCTCCATTCTTGTCACCTGTGAGGTCATTATGTCCAGAGTAATGGTCTTGGCCGGGGCATCAAGGTCTGACATAACTGCCCATACAGCTACTGAAATTTCACAGGGGGGGATTTGTGTGTAAATATATAACTAAATGCATGAGTGATGTGTGGGATTTAATACTGATGCACCATTTACATGATTTGAATAGATTTATCATAAACTGTGGCTATAAAATATTTCCTTTATGAATTTACGCTGGGATTATTGAAATCTGGATCCAAAATATTATAATAGAATTTATTTGATAATAGCACATATTTATTCATATGTAATTGAAACAATAATTTCAAAATGCTATTTTCAGAAAATGTTACGAGGTAAGGAAAAACAACATTCTAGAATTTATTGATTTATTAAATGCTTTTTGAAATATGAACATTTCTTAATTAGATATCTTTTAATTGCAGATGCACGTAAAGCAGTAAAAAGTTTTCTGCACAATTTAGTAACCAATTATATTAGGTTAACTCATATAAAATGGTCTTATCGTAAAAATAATATTTAAAATACGTTTTTAGTATGCATAAACAGTAAACAATAATATGATAATTAAAGTAAAAAAAAAAAAAACAGCCTTTTTAAAATTCAAACCTACTTATATGCAAATAAAATTAGTGATGCTTATTTTAATTAAATTTTTTTGGAATAAAAAGAGCATAAAAACTCAACTCTAATCATTTTTATCTAGTACTTTTTAATTGAGTTTGATAAAAACAATTCACTAAAACATAAAAGAAATTAACTATGCTAAAGCTTGCAAAAACAACTGTTTTAGAATTAAAATTTTATGGGAACAAAGGCTTCATGGAAAATATTTCATGTATAAATAACAAAAAGCAATAAAAAGTTGCGTGTAAGTAAAAAATCAATAGAAAAAATCCTTTTTTGTATTTATCAATACATATATTTGCTCATAAATATGCATAACAATAGAAGTTGCTCATCCATTTCTTAAATAGTTGTGTAATAAATTTAGGATACCTCAGAGATTTTTTATCATTCTAAATATGCAAGTTTAATGAATGCCGAGTATTGTATTGTAAAATGTCCAAATGAATAACTAGATTAATAACATAAAAAGGAATAATATCTAAGACATTTGTTGTTTATAAATGATTAATAACGTTTAAATAAAAAAGTTGGAATCAATTTTTTTTAAGAATTTATTTAGTGCGATTTTAATTCAAATAATATGTTTTGTTTTATTTTTTCAGAAGAAATGTGTAATATTTACTGGTTTATTTGAATTTATTCAAATGTTTTCCATAAATACTAATGTCCAACAATACCAATGTCTAATAATAAAGATGCAATGATTGTAGATAAAATTTTTATGCTGATTAAAGTTGATAAAAACCTTTATACGACTTCCAACGAAGGAAGTTATACAGTCTATTTATTTATATATATATATATATATATATATATATATATTCTTTTTTTATGTCTCTTTTATCTTAAGTCTTAAACAAATCGTTCGATTTTCACATTTTTTTCCATATACATAAAAAAAATATTAAAATTGTCAAAATTTCAACCTTTTTTTTTTTTTTTTTTTTTTTTTGAAAAAATTACGCGTTTAACACATTCTGAGCACGATTTGATTATTTTTAGAAAATGTCTGTTCATCTGTTAGTTTGCCTGATTGTCTCTTTTTGTCAATCTGCGTGTGACACAAATCGTGGAGCCTCTCTATCTCAAGAACTAATGCACGGAAAATATTCAAACTTTAGATTCAGAAGTATTGCATTAAATTAGCGCTGATTTGGGTTTGTATGTATATAGCGGCAACAGTTAAATTGGTCGATTGATTTGCGGTTTTCACTAAAATTATTCTCTACGTAGGTATTTTCGTGAAAATAAATTATAAAGATAAATTTCAAAAAATGTCGATAGAGCGCACGATAGAGGGATTTAGACTTTGGAGTAACGAACAACTATGCATCTTTTCTTCATTCTTTCTGCTACAGCTAAATCTCGGCTTCCAAGGGAAGAATTTTATCGAAGTTCATATTCATTTATATCTTAAAACAAGTATTGGCTAAACTTAGGTGTAAACAGCCCAACAGATAGCGCTGTTTTTTTCGCGATTACTATGATAGCTATATCTCAGAATTTGTGGAGTGATTAGGTTTTGATGTACATAGAACAGCAGATGGTGTTGTTGTTGCCTGTTTTTCACGATTTCAATGATACACCATATGTGGGATAGAATTTCTACAAACTTCGTATAATCTATTTAAATCTATGCCTGCATTAGCAAAAGTTTAGGTGTATCTTACTCAACACGTGGCGCTGCTTTGCTTCGTTCGGTTTGGCAATGCTTTCTTTCTTTTTATTTCCAAAGAATGTACAAATATTATTTACAGTTAAAGCAGTATACTTTTAAATATGAATGAATATACAGGGTGATTCTAAATTTTTTTTACAATAAAAGAGGGGTGATAGTACACATCAACACAGACAATATTAAATAGGAGACCAAGGGTCCCAAACGTTTTCCAAAAAAGATAGCTGCCATTAAAGTTTAGGGACCAAAATTTCAAATAAACATAAAAAACGGAAAAATCGGACGATTGATTAGCGGTTTTTACTAAAATTATTCTTTATGTCGGCGTTTTCTTGAAATTAAATTATAAAGATAAATTTCAAAAAATGCCGATAGAGGGCGCTTTAGACTTTGGAGTAACGAAGAACTATTTTTTTCCGGTATTTTTTGAATCTCATTAAATGTTTTCATAAGCTTAGACTCAAACTTAAATTTTGAGCTCAAAATCTGAATTTGGGAGTGATTAAGTAGCACAAACTGAGCTGTGTTCAGAGGGTTCAAATTTCAAATGATTATAAAAAACGGAAAAATTGGTCGATTGATTTGCGGTTTTCACTAAAATTATTCTCTACGTAGGTATTTTCGTGAAAATAAATTATAAAGATAAATTTCAAAAAATGTCGATAGAGCGCACGATAGAGGGATTTAGACTTTGGAGTAACGAACAACTATTTCTTACCGTTATTTTTGGCATCTTATTAAACGCTTTCTTAAGCTTAGACTTAAATTTAAATTTTGAGCTCAAAATCTGAATAGTTGGGAGTGGTTAAGTAGACAAACTGAACTGTGTTCGGAAGGTTCAAATTTCAAATGATTATAAAAAACGGGAAAATTGGTCTATTCTTTTGCGGTTTTCGCTAAAACTAATTTTTAAATCAGCATTTTCTTGAAAATAAATTTTAAAGATAAATTTTACGAAATGCCGATAGAGGGCGCCTTAGACTTTGGAGCAGAAGGCATCTATTTTTAACCGATATTTTTTTAATCTCATTAAATGCTTTCAAATGCATAGACTTAAATTTTATTCTCAAATTCTGAATCGTTGGGAGTGTTTAAGTAGCAAGAAACTGAATTGTGTTCGAGGAGGGGGGAGGGTTAAATTTCAACTCCTGAACACAATTCACTTTGCGCTTCTTAACCCCTCTCAAGGATTCAGATTTTGAGCTCAAAATTTAAGTTTAAATATACGCGTCCGAAAACATTTAATAAGCTTCTGCAAGCATTTAATTAGAACCAAAAAATAATGGTTAAAATTAATTGTTGGTTACTCTGAAGTTTAAGGTGCCCTCTAACGGATTTTTTAAAAATTCATCTTTAAATTTATTTTTGCAAGAAGATACTGAGTTAAAGAATAGTTTTATTTCAAACCAAAAAGAAATCGACCAATTTTTCCATTTTCTATAATTATTTTAAATTTGAACCCCCCCCCCCCCCCTAAACACAGGTCAGTTTGTGCTCCTTAACCACTCCCTACTATTCATATTTTGAGCTCAAAATTTAAGTCTAAGCTTCCGAAAACATTTAATGAGATGCAAAAAAAAAGGGCAAAAAATAGTTTTTTCGCTACTCCAAAGTCTGAAATGCCCTCTATCGACCTTTTTTAAAATTAATCTTTATAGTTTATTTTCGCGAAACTACCTACATAAAGAATAGTTTTGGTGAAAACCGCAAATCAATCGACCAATCTTTCTGTTATTTATAATCATTTGAAATTTGAAATCTCTGAACACAGCTTAGTTTATGCTACTTAACCACTCCCAAATTCAGATTTTGAGCTCAAAATTTAAGTTTGAGTCTAAGCTTACGAAAACATTTAATGAGATGCAAAAAATACCGGAAAAAATAGTTGTTCGTTACTCCAAAGTCTAAAGAGCCCTCTATCGGCATGTTTTGAAATTTATCTTTATAATTTAATTTCAAGAAAATGCCAACATAAAGAATAATTTTAGTAAAAACCGCTAATCAATCGACCGATTTTTCCGTTTTTTATGTTTATTTGAAATTTTGGTCCCTAAACTTTAAAGGCGGCTATCTTCTTTGAAAAACGTTTGGAACCTTTGGTCTCCTATTTAATATTGTTTGTCTTGATGTGTACTATCACCCCTCTTTTATTGTAAAAAAAAAATTAGAATCACCCTGTATATCGATTTACTTTTCAACATAGATGATAAAACTGATACCGGAAATATAATTACAGAAATATGATTTTCATAATTATTATATGGCATGCTGTTGCATCATCTTCGGGACGGGTTTCCAACGGATTTTAAAAAGGAATTTTCAATTTCAGGTCGGTATAAATCGATCGACAAAACTCTAAAGTGTGTAATAAAACAAACTTTCCAAGATTTGTACATTAGAAAAATACTGATTGGTTTAACTCAAACATTACAAAACCATCTCGTTTTGTAGCAAAAAATCTGTTTGAAATAAAAATAGATGCTGTCTGAGAAATTTGTTTTTAATAAATGATAATTATGAATAACGACTGTACAGACAAACAAGTCTTTAGAATCTAGTCAATGGTGTTTTAATTTTATCAAAACATATAGTTATCAACGTCAAAATATATAAATTAATATTTTGATTTATTTGGCTTTACTTGGCTTGTCCGTCGATATTAGTATATCAGTTATAAAAAATATAAATTGATTGTAGATAATGTCATTAATGTTTTGCCTTGAAAAAATAACTTAGTAACTTTTCATAGAAAGTACTTTCTCTTAAAGTAACCTCGTAGAAAGTAACTTTCCAAATTCAAACCTACTGAGAAAAAGTCGTGTGTTACTACTTGCTACAACTGTATAAATGAATGATGCCTGAAATATATTTTTTAATCAATGGTAATTATGAAAAATGAGACAAAATAAATAAATCTTTAGAATCTATTCACCAGACTTTCTATTCATCGAAATGTATAATTTTCTATTTTAAAACATGTAAACTTATGTTCAGATATATCTTAGTTTTATTTGAAAGCTTGTCCATCGATACCAATCTATCAATTATGAACAAATCTCGTGACCATCATAAATAGTACAAAGGATGTCTTTTGTGAGATTTTGGCCCCGCCCACTTGGGGATCACTTAGGAATATGAAAAGATTTTTCGCTTCTTTTTCTTCATCCCTCACGCAAGAGGTCGCCAACGAAAATTTTATCGGTTTTTTGATTTTGCTTTACTTATTTATTTTGATAATGGTGTTTTGATTTTGTCTTAAAACTGGAAGACGATCGATCAATGTCTTTCATGTATTTCTTTTTAAAATTGAGTACAGAGACAAAATTTTTCATAGGCAATATTCTTTATTTTCTGAAATAATTTGATAAAATATATATATATATTAGGTTTTTATAATTAAAATATGTATCTTATATTTAAAATTAAAAATACATAAAAGGCTTACTTAATGAAAAACACGTAATAAATGCGTAAAATTTAAAAATAAGTAATTCACAATCACTTTTAATTTTATTATCTTGGCAATTCCATTGTTAGCAAACCAATATTGCTTATATTATGATCCAATATTGCGTCGATAAAATATTCATCCAAAAATACTTCCAATGAAATACCAATATGGAAAAAACATTCATTTTATATTATATTAATGATAAAATATTAATGATAAAATATTAATGATAAAATTCCATTATTGCAGAAATAACAGAGCTCCCAAATGGTCCGCGAACTGAACATCAATATTTTTTAATAGAAAATTTCATGATATCTTTCTACGGTATTTGCGCTAGAATTAACTTCTAAATTTTGTTTTCTTGGCAAGTGGCAAGAAAAATCTAAAAGGAAAATTTCTCTAAGAAAATTCTGATGTTCAGTTGGCGGATCTTTTGGGAACCATGAAATAATGGCTTTACATTTGAAATATTGGCAATGAAATCATAAAATATTTCATGAGAATATTAGTGAACTAGTATGAAAATGTAAATGTTTTAGAGTTGGGACAGTAGCTCTTTGTTGATATTGCCAATGCAAGCAGTATTAATCTAATATTTTTTATCAACTGTGGGTACTTAAAAACATCCAACTGCTACTTCAAATTTAAGTTCTATTTTTGAGATTACATGTAATTCATTAAAAATTCCCACTATAATCGAATTGTTAATTATCATAATTCAGTACTTACGCTTACGTCTAAAATTAGAGATAATCTCATTTCCCTTGAAGATCGCTTTATCATTTATTTATCTCTCAGGAATAAACTCCTTATCTCTGAAGACTTGATTTCAAAATATCTTCAAAGTATTTTTTTCATAAACCCTAAAACTAGGGAAAAATACTTAAAGAAACCCTTTTTACATTTCCAACTTATTTTAAAAATTCTGAACAATAGAAATGTGTGATATTTTAGTTTTCTTCTTATTATTATCATTCACTTAGTGAAAATCACATTAATTTTCAGTGACTGCTTTTTTAAGAATTTATGAAAAGTTTTTTTAAAATGTTAAATGACATAATTTTCTCATACGAATTACGTACCTGCAACAAATGGGCAGCTAAAATTTTATGTTTTGAGAAATTATATCGGTGTTCACATTCATTTTAAAACAATCCATGTTTGAATATTTACGCTTATCTACAAAAAGAAAAATGTATAATTTTTTTTCCCTGAAAGATGAATTCATCTTTTATTTACTTTCTCCCCTCTAGAATAGATTTCAAAGTATCTTCAAAGTATTTTTTCTCGTAATCCTCAGAAGTAGGGAAACATACTTAACGAATCCGCCTCCAATTTCAAGTTTAAGTTCACTTTCTATACCAAATCCTTATTTGACCGATAGAAGTCTGGCATCTAGGAAAAGGCAAAGATCAACTACCCCACCGCCTCCGGCCCAGAATTCTTTGATAGACAGACCTAATTTTATTTTATTCTCTTAAACTACGTTTACGAGACGAACTGGATTTGGTCTGATGGATGGCGCTTGATCTCTCCATCTTCATTCTCCTGATTTATTTGTCTTGAATTCGACCCAAATTAGCTGCGCGGTTTTCGGGAAAAAGATAGTTTTCCTGAGAGTCTTCTTTCCGAAACCGCTTCTTAAAATACGGAAGTTACGAGAGTTTAAGAAAAATATTGGTTATAATAAAAAGGAAAGAAAAGAAAAAACGGTGATACTGAAATTTCATTTATGAAAGTAAAAATTAAAGTACACATATTTTCGAAATGGAAGTAAAGAATACAGTTTATAATTGAGCTTTTGAGAATTAGAGAGGATCATCCTCATCAGTCGTATTTTCTAGGAAAATTACTTTTAAAATTTGTTAAAAAAATATATCTATATTCGTGAAAATTTTTAAGCAAATTCTGCCAATACCTGAAGAGTCGAAGCTTCTTCAGCAAGCATATGGGGATTATGTTGTCAATTATGTATTTATGTTCGGAAATGAAGAAGTTATAGCTCTGAACTAAAATGTTATGAATATTTTAAAAGGTTATTTACGTGATATTTTACAAATCCGAAATATGTATGAATAAAATAATACATGACAATATGAATGGTAATAGATATTTTGCTAATATACATGGCCCATAGCATAGTGTTTCAATTTGTTATCTAACACATTTTTAGTGAATTTTTCAAAGAAAGCTTTTTATTAACGTTTTAACAAAATAACGTAAAATATTTAAAAAGTTTCATAAAATTAGAAACATTAAAAAATATTTTTGGTGCATTTCAAACATTTATTTACATGATCTAATGTCATTTTTCAAGAAGGATTATTAATTTTGTCTTCAATCATCATACATGTTCTGTAATTTAAACAATATAGAATGCTAATAGATTCCATACCATTTATACATTACGGACGATTTGTTTTGCAATATAACACCCCTGTAGCTCATTTTTCAAAACAAGTGGTTTTAGACGTTGAAGTGTTTAAACAGCCACATCTGCTTAGCCACATTTAAATTTAAATGTAAAATGTCCCACTGACTCATTCCTTGAATACCTAAAACGAAAGGGGAAACATGTTTTAATAAAAAAAAGAACACCGAGAGATCTGACCCGTGAAGCCCCTACTTGAATGCCCCTGTAAAAGAAAGCTTAGCAACCTTAGCAGTCTTTTAATAAAGCTCACAACAACGCTTTTCTGTAGCGGCCGTCCCATATGCTGTTTGGTAATGTAAATTAGGCAACATCAATCTCTAAACGTCAAACACGATTTGCATATCGACACAGCTCCTCCTCCTTTTCGGTGGCTAACCACACTCCCCTGAATTTTTTTTTCAACCACTTCTGTTTTCAAAAGTTTACGGGTTTCAAATTAAAACTTTCAAGCGCCAATACCGCTTTTGACAGTTTCTATAAAAGCTGTCTCGAGAAAATTTATACTTTAACCCTTCAGGGCAAAAATTTTTAATTAATATTTTCGATCGTTGTTCTTTCCTCATTTGACGCCTTTTAATTCGATAAGAATTTCGCACCACTGGGTTTTAAAAGATTTGTTGATCTTTAATTTTGAAATAATAATTTAAGTATTTTTTGTATATTTACTCTTTATTCTCTTTTTTACTTTTTAAAATTATTTTGATTATATTTTTTTAACAGTCTGCTAATGATTGTGATTATCTGCTGTTGTCCCGTGGAAAATTTTTCACCATCTTGTGGTCTTTTGGGGCGAAATGGATTTTTATGCGTGGTTACCCAACTCATTAAAATATAAATCGCGCGCCATCTCTGTGTCTTAATCAGCAACGAGGCCTCCTGCATTCAACTTTTAACGAGATACTGAGCCCCTTTATAAATAAAAACAAGAATCTTCAGGCGTTGGAGGATTTGAGAGAATCTTCAAACTGTACGCTTGGTTATCGTAAATAATAACAACGAAGTGTTTCAGAGCTTATAATCATGCTCTGGTAGACACATAGATTTTGGAGCCGTGTTTATATGAAAAGAGCATAAACGTTTTCTGACACGAGTCTTTAGTATTCTCAGATGAGATATTATATATCTAAACTGACTTAAGCTAAGGATTTATAGTTTTACAAAAATTTAGAAGAGTAGTAATTTAAATTGTTCATTTGTAAACTGTAATTTCAGATATTGTTTGTCGAGTACCGAAGCGTTATTTGCATAAATAATCTACATCAGGGGTCCCCAAATTTTTAATTAGCGTGATAATAAATAGAAATGTATACTTTTGCCGTACCACAAAATAATGAAGGTAATATATAACTAACATGAATTAATTAATGAAATTGTCACAAAACAATGAAATATATTTTTATTATTTCTTTTATACCAATAAATTTATATAATTGTAAAATTCATTTATTAAAAAATTTTAAGATTAGATAAATAGTGCTTGTTAAAAAAATTCGTTCCCGCGAACGTTGTGTGGAGGTGGAACCTCAGAAACTTCTCACAGGTATGCTCGCATGTCAGAATTGTTACGAATAACCTCAATTGAGAAACTCTGGCCTATACAGGGTGATTCTAAATTTTTTTTTACAATAAAAGAGGGGTGATAGTACACAATAAATAGGAAGAATATTAAATAGGAGACCATGGGTCCCAAACGCTTTCCAAAGGAGATAGCCGCCATTAAAGTTTAGGGTCCAAAATTTCAAATAAACATTAAAAAAATTGAAAAATCGCTCGATTGATTTGCGGTTTTCACTAAAATTATTCTTTATGTCGGCTTTTTCTTAAAATTAAATTATAAAGATAAATTTTTAAAAATGCCGATAGAGGGCGCTTTAAACTTTGGAGCAACGAACAACTATTTCTTGCCGGTATTTTTTACATTTCATTAAGTGTTTTCGTAAGCTTAGACTCAAACTTAAATTTTGAGCTCAAAATCTGAATAGTGGGGAGTGCTTAAGTAGCACAAACTGAGAAGTGTTCCGAGGGTTCAAATTTCAAATGATTATAAAAAACGGAAAAATTGGTCCATTGATTTGCAGATTTCACTAAAACTATTCTTTATGTAGGCATTTTCGTGAAAATAAATTATAAAGATAAATTTCAAAAAATGCCGATAGAGGGCGCTTTAGACTTGGGAGTAACGAACAACTCTTTTTTGCCATTATTCTTTGCATCTTATTAAATGCTTTCGTAAGCTTAGACTTAAACTTAAATTTTGAGCTCAAAATCTGAATAGTTGGGAGTGGTTAAGTAGACAAACTGAACTGTGTTCAGAGGGTTCAAATTTCAAATGATTATAAAAAAAAACACAAAAATTGGTCGATTCGTTTGCGGTTTTCGCTAAAAACTAATTTTTAAATCAGCATTTTCTTGAAAATAAATTTTAAAGATAAATTTCACAAAATGCCGATAGAAGGCACCTTAGGCTTTGAAGTAGCGTACAACTATTTTTAACCGTTATTTGTTTAATCTCATTAAATGCTTTCAAATGCATAGACTTAAATTTTGGGCTCAAATTCTGAATCGTTGGGATTGTTTAAGTAGAGAAAAATTGAATTGCGTTCGAGGAGGGGGAGGGTTAAATTTCAAATCCTGATAACACTTCAGTTTGCGTTTCTTAACCCCTCCCAACGATTCAGAATTTGAGCCCAAAATGTAAGTCTATGCATTTGAAAGCATTTAATGAGATTAAAAAAAATAACGGTTAAAAATAGTTGTACGCTACTCCAAAGCCTAAGACGCCTTCTATCGGCATTTTGTAAAATTTATCTTTAAAATTTATTTTCAAGAAAATGCTGATTTAAAAATTAGTTTTAGCGAAAACCGCAAACGAATGGACCAATTTTTGTGTTTTTTTATAATCATTTGATATTTGAATCCTCTGAACACAGTTCAGTTTGTCTACTTAATCACTCCCAACTATTCACATTTTGAGCTCAAAATTTAAGTCTAAGCTTACGAAAGCATTTAATAAGATGCAAAAAATAACGCCAAAAAAGAGTTGTTCGTTACTCCAAAGTCTAAAGCGCCCTCTATCGGCATTTTTTGAAATTTATCTTTATAATTTATTTTCACGAAAATACCTACATAAAGAATAGTTTTAGTGAAAACCGCAAATCAATCGACCAATTTTTCCGTTTTTTATAATCATTTGAAATTTGAACCCTCTGAACACAGCTCAGTTTGTGCTACTTAAGTACTTCCCACTATTCAGATTTTGAGCTCAAAATTTAAGTTTGAGTCTAAGCTTACGAAAACATTTAATGAGATGTAAAAAATACCGGCAAAAAATAATTGTTCTTTTCTCCAAAGTCTAAAGCGCCCTCTATCGGCATTTTTAAAATTTTATCTTTATAATTTAATTTCAAGAAAATGCTGACATAAAGAATAATTTTAGTGAAAACCGCAAATCAATCGACCGATTTTTCCGTTTTTTATGTTTGTTTGAAATTTTGGTCTCTAAACTTTAATGGCGGCTATCTCCTTTGGAAAACGTTTGGGACACCTGGTCTCCTATTTAATATTGTTTGTCTTGATGTGTACTATCACCTCTATTTTATTGTAAAAAAAAATTGGAATCACCCTGTATAGTTTTTCTTTTATGAAAACTGTATTCCGTGGAAATGTTTATTAAATGAAGTATTACAGTCACATTACTTCCGTTATCAAAAATGATTTTTTAAATGTAGTTACGATTTGAAGAGTTCTGTTATAATATCACATAGATAAACATGTTTAGAAATTTTATAATTGATATAAATTGATATAGTTGATTAGTATAAATCGCATACAGTATTAATACAATATTTATCAGTATTATAATATAGGTATTATATTTATTTAAGTAAAAATCGTAAGGTACTAATTGATTCAATTTTGCATTGTACATGTGAATGGAAGTTTTCTCCTTAACATGTACTAGATTTATTTTAAACTAACTGCAAAGGCGTTAGAGCTATTCCTTTCGTTATCATGTATGGGATTTAATTCTTTTGTACAATTTACATGGAAAACTCACTATCAGTGTAATTTTGAACATTTTTGTTCAAATTATCTTATAACTTTACTATACCAAAATAAGTAATGCAAATAATTCTGAAGTTTCATGATAGATTTAATTTTGAATAACCTTAGATAAAATTCTCCATCTGTTCATCTAGAAACATTTAAGAATAGTTTGGATTGCATGTTTGTCAAATTAAATCTTTCTCCAAAACTTGCAATTATTTAAATGCCCTTTAATTTAGAACTGTCATTAGTGCATTCACGTAAGAAGTATTATGGTATAGGTGAATGCTACTGGGCGACGTGTAATTACTTTTAACGAGCATATGGTGATCATAATGGTATGTTTAACATTACGAGTTTTCTCATATAATTATACGTGTTGCAAAAGTATGAAGCAATGCATGCTGTTTGCAGATTTATACAGTATTAGACATACATTTATTAGTCTGAATATTTTGAATATTTATAATTCAGATAAAGTTGAACTATCGATCGAACAAAATATTTGAAATATTTAAATTATTATGTTATGCCTAAAAATTGGTGAAAATGGTATTTGCAACAAAGCGAGGGGTTTTAATTCGTAACTTATTTTTATTCCAAAGCGCAGCAATGTAACTGAAAACTAGAGAAATATTGTATTGATTAATAAATTCATTTAAGGGAGTACGGGACACATTTTTAAAAAATCTTTATTTATTGAGTTAAAATTTTGAAATTTTTTGTGGTGGTTAACCATATCACTTGATATATCACTTGATATATATAACAAAATCACATGACACATCTTTAAGTAAGGTTTTTTTTTTTTTATTACATATAAAATTTACTAAAAATGTGGTGTGGTTTAAAACCATTATAACTCAAAATATAACTCGCGGAATTTTAATTTCTTTTCATTTAAATAAACAAAAATATATAAGTTTTATTTTTTTTTTTTTCAGCATTTTCAAATTATCAATTTTAATAAAAATTTAAAATATTCAAAGTAAAAATTTGAAAAACAAATCATGTAACTTTTAAAGAAAAAATCATATTTTCAAAAGTAAAAGGTCAAAAGTGTCATAGTAGGTCAAAAGTAAAGAGTTTTTTTCATTATTATTATTTGCTGAATGAAAATTAAAGTAAACAAAAATTAAAAAGGCATATTTCAAATTTGTACAAGTTATTTTTAACGTTTCTTGAGTTATAACAATTTAAATAAGGGATATGGTCATCATGAAGAAAAACGCATTTTCGCAGATAAGTCATTTCCAATGCAAACATTGTTTGAAAACTAGAATTTGAAAATAAACCAAAACGAAAAATTTAACACATCCCAGTTTAACATGTTCAAGCTAGAAACATGTTTAAAATAGATACATGATTTCAACGTCATTTAAAGCAGAAAATAAAATAAAATTATAGAGGTTTTATTGTAAAACATTCTTTAAATTATTACAACCTTATACAATTATTTGGTTATTAAGCCCTCAAGTGCCGAGAAAAACTTCCCAGTGCCAATAGAAATTAGTGGCCTTACAAAATCAGGCGTGGCTTAAGTGCGTGCGAACTCTGTAAAGAATCGTTGAGAGATAGAAGATGTTCCATTCAGTTTTTGTGGATTCACTAATAACTGAAAGCTGTGCCCTTATATTATACCAAACAATGTTTTCTCTAAAATAATAGTGGTGTACAAAAAGGGCGGAGCCTCGTCAAATATGGAAAAAAAAAAATTCTCTTGTATTTTCACGTCACTAGTTCAGTGCGATAGCCTTTATGAAGGTAGTTCTTTCTACCCCTTTTTCTCTGAAATAGATCAGTCTTTCAAAAACACATTCAAAGTCTTTTCTCTTTTTCTTTTTTTTTTTTTTAATTCCAAAGCCGTGGGCTGGGGTTTAATGTAAAAAGCAGTATAAAGGACAATATTTTGGACTGACGTATATATACTTCAGTGGCACTTAACGCATCGACTATGCGCGACGGATATATACGTCTGTGGCACTTAAGGGGCTAATTACAGTTATTTAAGTTTGACAATTAGGGCAGTCACAATAGAAGATTATTTATTAGGAAATGTATTTCAGCTTACAATTATACATTGAGCCCATTAAAGTTCTGTTCAATCCCGTTAACTCCAAGATGGTGACAGTTATAACATTCAACATAGACTGTCATACGCATATCTTGTATAATACGCGCAGCTACGTATTTGCTAGACACACCAATCATAAGTACAGTCAAGGGTGTAATGCAGGATATACGTGGGTATTAGCCGTATAGCTTCTGGAATTTTTTTTTTTTTTTTTTTTTTTAAGGGACACTGTACGTTCTCTTTTATTTAAAAAATGTGTATGTTCACTTTAAGGTATAGTCTATATGCTTTAAGGGTATAGCCTTTTTTTTTTTTTACGACTACAGACTGAGTTTAGTTGTCACCGTTCTCTAGTTAATAATCTAGTTAGATAAAGAAAGCTCTAGCAGGCTCTTTGTATAAGTGGAATTTATTTTAGTATAAATAATGTACAGTTTTGAGAAAAAAAAAAAAAAAAAAAAAAAAAACCCAGCAACTAAAAACAAAACTTAAAAAAAACAAAAAAAAACGCAATACAAGTTTTTTTGCAATACTTTTTGAACTCAATTTTGTTTCTCCGTACATGTAGTAATACCATGAAAATAAGTTGGTTTCCGATTTCAATACGCCCACAAAAAGTAAAGAATTCAAGATAAAGTTTTAAATAAAGTCTTTTTCTTAGGATAACATTTTGTTTCTGATAGCCTAGAGTTTTTATAAGAAAATTTTAGACAATGAAATGTTATCTGAAACAATCATACCTTAAATAAAAGAGATAATATTAGTTATTTTTGCATAAAATTGCTTAATATATTATACATCATTAAATTTTTCTTAAAAAAATAGTTAATTTTTAAAATAATATTAAAAAGAGCAAGTTTTCTGCACGTCTTACGAATTAAACTTATTTTTCATAAGGAAATTTAAAACAATGAAATGTTAACTAAAACAACCATACTTCATGTAAAAGAGTTATTAGTTATTTTAGCATAAAATTGCTTAATATATTATACCTCATTAAAATTGAATAAGATAGTAGATAAGTTTTTGAATAATATGAAAAAAAGTAAATTTCCTGCATATTTTACGATTTAAACTTATATTTGTAATGAAGTTTGAACATTTTTTATTGAAAATTATTTCCTAAAGCAAGATGTAATTTGGTTGCCATTAGTGGATTTCGGTTTTTAGGTAGATTTCGCATGAAATACTATCTATTACATCCACCCCTATCTTGGAGTTTCCGAAAAATTTTTACACATCTACACGGATCATTATCCCTAGACCCCAAAACCAACATCAGCAAAAAAATTTATCAATCTATCTATCCATATATAATATATGTACTACTTTTTTACAGGACATGATAACTTTCATAATTCTGCTCAAATCTCTTCGAAATTAATACATAAAATCAACGGCATAAAATCTCGGTTAAGTTCGCTATTAGGCAAAATCGAACCAAAAGGGTGGAAATAGGGAAGGGTTTTCTGAAAATTGAAGAAAACTTCTTAATTAAAATATATATCGAATCAGTTTAATGTTATTATTACTTCTAAAAAAAGGGGCAAAAAATTAATGTATGACAGGTTTTAAAGTTTACAGGTATGTTACAGTATGACAGGTATAAAGTTAAAAAAGAGATCAAAGGGCGAAAAAAATTGCTCTTTTTGATTTTTTTTTTTTTTTTTTTTTTTTTTTTTTTTTTTTTTTTTTACTTTGCCAATTTTCAGGATATCATATCCAATAATAATTATTATAAATCTTCCTAATATTATCTACAACTTTCGTACTGACAAGTTTTTGACAGGATGAACACTTAACCAAATAATAATAATAATAATAAATAAAATAAGTAAATAAATAGATAACGAAAACAAAAAAGGGGGGAGGGATTGAAAGCGAAAAAAAATCCAAACCTTCGTTATTTCACAAGATATCAAATCCACTTGAATTTGTTATACATCTTCTCAATAATATCTACGACTTTTATACTGAAGTTTTTTACAAGACCAGTTCTTATAGCCCCCCCCCCCAAAAAAAAAAAAAAAAAAAATGTATTAAAAGTGTGCTCAAATCCAATGTGCTTATTTTACAATTCAGTTTTAAATTTATTTTTTCTCTCAAAAGCATTCAATTTACCGGTTCTCTTATTTAGGAAATATACAATGTGCTTCATTGGTCGATTTTGTAATAAAAGTAGAATATATTTCAAAAAATGCTGTCAGAATGATAGTAGGTAGATTATTGCTGCAAGAAATAAGAGTGTGCTCAAATGCAAACTGCTTTTTTTACTCATTTTGAAATTTCTTTTTGCTCTCAAACGCATCCAAGGTTCTTTTATTTAAAAATTATATAATGTTCCTTATGGTCGATTTTTTAATAAAAGCAAAATTTGTTTTTAAAAATTCTGTTAAAGTGAACATTTTGAGCCGAATTTCCCTATTAAGAATTAAGGAGAATTAAGACTGTACTCAGTTAACAAATTATTTATTTTCTGACTCATTTTAACTTCATTTGTACTCTCAAAACCATCCAGTTGTAAGGTTCTCTTATTTAGAAACTATATAATGTGCCGCATTGATCGATTTTTTGATAAAGGCGGAATATATTTCCAAAAATGTTATCAAAGTAGTCATTTTTAACCGAATTTGCGAAGCATTAAGTTTGTCCTTAAATCCAAAATACTTATTTTTTGACTTATTTTTAACCCTTCATTGCACGATTTTTTCTATTTTTATGAAAAAAACATTTGAGATCTATATATTAGTCTAATAATCGCAAAAATAGTAAAATAAATAAATACATAAATAAATAAATTGCAAATTTCAGCTAAAATTTGATACTTTATGGCGTGTACCCTTGCACACTTTTAGAATTTTAAAATATTGCATTGCCATATTTTGCAACTAAATAAGCTTAAATTAATTAATTTTATCAGCTTAACACGCTTTTTTTCAGTAAAAATATAAAAAAGTAAATTTTTCCGTAATACCCTGATTTTTTTATTTTATCTTATTTATTTATTTTTTTAATCCTTGAGAATAAATTCTATTTTTTTTTTTTTTTTAAATGCAGTCATTTGACATGGACAAAATAACAGTTATTCCATTCTTTGGACTGTTCTTAATCAAAGTTACAGATCAAATTGCCCAAATTCATGGTACATAATGAGAATTATAATGTTTTTAGGTATGTGACAGATGTAGCGCACAATGCAGCAAAGGGTTAAATTCATTTTTCGCTCTCAAACGCATCCAACCGCGAAAGTTTCTTATTTTGAAACTATATAAGGTGCAATATTGGTGAATTGCTTGATAAAGAATTTATTTCAAAAAATGCTCCCAAGTGGACATTTGAACCGAATTTCCCGAAGCGATTGCGCTGGAAACGAAAAATATGGTCGATAAAATAATTATTTATAAATCAAATTTTAATTAAAAAAAAAAAAAAAAAAAAAAAAAACACTAGGTCGTTTTTAAATATTTTCAAAAATCCCGTCAGCAATTTTCATATTTTTCGTTTAAAAATGAGTCTGAAACAGCGTTAAAAATGGTTACATTGTTGCGCGCTAAAAATATTTTTTTAAATATTGTCTTAACATAATTCTGATAAAAGCAGCTCTTACAGAAAAAATAAATTAACAGTTCTTCAAAAGTTGTCAAATAGAGTTGTTATACTGAGTTTATCTCTAATCATATTTTTCTTTTGGTTGGTTAAATTAACTTCAAAATCTACCTGCGCCTGTAAACCGAGCCGGCATGGATTTTTAAGAATGAAATGTAAAGAAGTGTTCTGTGAAATTAGTAAAATTACTATCCCAAAAATTATAAAAATGTGTTTTAAATGTGATAAATTACAAAAACATTTTAACTGAAATATAATTTATGTTTTAATGTATGTATATACACCCCTCTACATACAGGTTTATTTGCTTATCTATTGCTCTATCAATCTATATATTTATCTACCTATCTCTCTACAGAAAACTAATAGATGATAAACGAGTTAAAAAAGGAAATAAAAATATAGTTGAATGCAACTAAAACTGAAGAACATATATTACGAACGCAACCAAAATCAAATCTTTAACCGTACATTCAAATAGAATATTTTTGCAGTATAAACATTAAAAGAGTATATTTTAAGGAATGTTAAAAAGAGCATTTTTTATATAAAAAAAAATATTTAAAGAAAATTCCGCTTGGAATAATATTTTCTCGACATTCTCTCGATCTCTTGAGAGAAAAAAAGAAAAATGCTCTCTAATAGCGTTTTTAAAGAAGCAAAAACGAACCTGATACGTCATAAACCGAAAAATTCCTCGACCATTTTTCTCGTCTCATACCTGTACGACACGATTTCAATTTCATTTTGCTGAAATCTTTCCCCTTCTTCATCTCGTTTAGCTATCATCTCATCCCCCCCCCCTCTCTCTCTCTCTTATGCACAATGTACACGCTTCGCTGATTTCGAAGATTAAAGTCGGTTCTTCCACCCCCCCCCCTTTGCAACCTCCAGCAAATACCAACCCCCTCCCCCCGTTCCCTTTAGTTGGATCTTTATGAAAACTGGAGGGGGAGGGGAGTACTCAGTTTTCAATGGGCAGAAAGACGTTTTCATATTAGCAAGCAATCCAAATTAGTTCCCCATGAGGCACACTTCTTAGTTGTATATTATTTTATAGTTGGAATCTTCTTATTATTATTGCTATTACCTTATTTTTCGGTTCTTCACATTTAGAATATTTGAGGGGAAGAGTGGCGTTTGTCAAATTTTAAATACGTGATGAAAACATAAAATTTGGTAGCATAAGAGATTAACTTTTTAAGAGTATTTTGCATGTGTGGTTGTAAAAACGTTAATATGCGTGTGTCTTGACGTCTATAAATGCATATTTATGCATACGTACATATTTTGTGATTCAGTTTTGCTTATATGCATGTGCATATATTTCTGAATATGTATGCCTTTTTTTTTACGATTTTTCTATAAAAAATAATTATTAAAAAATAAAAAAATTTCAATCGATAAAGAAAAGTTACCAATTGTTCTTACCCCATTAGATTGACCCCTTAGCAACCTCTAGCAAATACCAAACCTCTCTTCCACTTAGTTGGAACTTCATGAAAACTGGAGGGGGAGAGGGTACTCGGTTTTCAATGGGCAGAAAGACGTTTTCATATTAGCAAGCAACCCAAATTAATTTTCCATGAGGCACACTTCTTAGTTGTATATTATTTTATAGTTGGAATCGTCTTCTTATTTTTTGCTATTACCTTATTTTTCAGTTTTACCACATTTTGAATATTGGAGGAAAGAGTGGCGTATGTCAAATTTTAAATGCGTGATGAAAACATACAATTTGGCAGCACAAGAGATTCACATTTTACGATGTATATATACACATAAGAAATTAAAATTTTTTTATTTGTTATGATTTAGGAAGGAAAAGAGATATCAATCTTTTTATTTTTCTGGAAATATTTAGAAGCAATAATAACACATATAAAAATGCACACTTGTATTTCTTTCCAATCATGTCAACAAACATTTTTTCAAACAGTGACATTTTGACTAATATTTCGGGGTTTATGTAGTCATTCTTTGTTATATAGATAAATCCGCAACATTTACACTATATTTAATAAAAAGTTGCGTTGTATTCAGATCAATTTGAATTTTCGATTATTTTTTTTAATTAATATATATATATACATATATATATATATACTAGTAGACCCGGCAAACGTTGTTTTGCCATATAAATTATTTCTAGGGATTATTTTAGTAGAAAAACATAACTATAACTTATTGTAAGTGTGTGAGGATGTGGTATAATGAGTGGAAGAGACATGGAGCGCTGTGGATGACGGAATATAAAAAATAACAAAACACCAAATATTTATACATGTAATTCATTCAAATTTATATATTTATATATATATATAATTATATACATCACAAACTATGATAATTTTAGAAAAAACAATATCATTATCTTAATGCAGTAGAATGTACAATATTTTTTGTCATACCTTCTTTAGCTAATACAAACAAACTGGATGGTTTGCCCTCTCGAGAGCATGCTACGTATAATTGCCCATGTGAAAAACATGGTGTGCTCAAATCTAAGCCACAAACAGACATCGTTTGGCCTTGAGATTTATTGATGGTCATTGCATATGTCAATCTAATTGGAAATTGAAGACGTTTGAATTGAATTGGCACGTCTGTGGGTATAATAGGGATCCGTGGAATCAATATATTTTCACCTCGGAATTTGCCGTTTAAAATGATGGCTTCGACAATATTATTCATTAATTTTTTAATAACTAATCGCGTGCCATTACACAGCTGTGATGGGTTTAAATTGCGAAGCAAAATAACCGGAGATCCAACTTTCAATCGTAAATTATGCGGTGGCATGCCTGGTAAATCTAATGAGTTTAAAAACTCTGCTGGATAATTCACAACTTCTGTGGCATCGCAAACTGAATCAATAGATTTGTATGTCACCAAGTCCCCTGGCAACAACTGTTGTATCTTGAGATTCAATTCATTGACGTCCACATTTTTTGCTGCTAAAATTGCTCTTTCTGCCAGCCACTCATGGTTGATGTAGTTTGCGTGTACATCGGGAAATATTTGGTTAACGAGATCATCTTTCGAATGAATGATTGTGCAGAAATCGGTCGGTAATTTTATACATCCAGTTTTATCGACAGGAAATTTTCCATCGCCGATATCTAACAGTTGTTTAGAGAATGTTTCAGCAGATGAATCTTGAAGCATTTGAATGCGCATGTTTACTTTAAGTTGCAATTTTTCAACATTACGCCACAATAGTGATGATTTTAAGCAGGCGTTGATTTCATCAGCATACGTTGAACATGGGATGACGGGAAGTGTTTGTCTAAAATCACCTGAAAGGAGTAATAGAGTGCCGCCAAATAGTTTATCGTTATTTTTAAGATCTTTCAATGTCCTGTTCAACGCCTCAAGCGAATGCTTGTGTGCCGTAGTGCATTCATCCCAAATGATAATTTTACACTTTTTCAGCACTGTGGCCATGGACGATTGTTTTTTTAGATTGCACACTGCATCTGGGTTCTTTTGAATATTTAGTGGCAGCTTAAATACTGAATGAGCTGTTCTACCTCCATCCAATAAAGTTGCTGCAATGCCAGACGATGCAACGGCCAATGCGATACCATTATTCGATCGTATTTTAGCAAGAATTAGCGAAATAAGGAATGTTTTGCCAGTTCCACCTGATGCGTCCAAAAAAAAAAGAATCCGCCTTGCCCTGCTGAAACTGCGAACATAATGCGGTCGTAAATGAGTCTTTGTTCTTCATTCATTAGTGGGACAGTGCGAGCAACAATTTCTGCCATTTCTACAGCATTGTATTGTAGTTCACGATTCATTTCAGTGTTCATTAAATTAGATGTACTTCAATTTGGCGATTGCATACCGAAATGACTAAGTGATAAGTTGGCCATGGTAATGCAATGATCTTCTATAGCAATCAATGCTTCATTGTACATAGCGTCGCTGAATGGAATCGTTAGATCGTTGCACCGTGTACGATGATGATGCAAAATGTCATCACTCATTGAATCTTTGTGATTACTCCACAATGTCTCTGCTCGGGACGGGAAACATGTAGTCAACACTATAGCAAATAACAGACGAATTTGTTTTACTGTACAATTCAATGATGCTTCAGCAAGCATACATTCCCACTGGTTGTCGTCTTCCAGTAAGCCGAGAGCAAGACATGCATCTTTATACGTTGGATACTGTTGTCCATTTACTTTACGTATATCTTGAAATGACAATGGACCGATGACATTAACCAACAACAGCCGAAGATAAAAGCACTCAGTCTGCCTTGGATTGACAGTAAATACTCGTCCCAAGACGTTTGATTTGAATAAACCTGGACATGCATCAATCGGTGTGCCTTGCTTGCGGGGCATCCATTTTTTTGTTTGAGTCCAAGTGAAATAGCAGGGAATTTCTGAATAAAGTAATGTCCGTGCAAAGGCACCAAAAGCATCCGCACGATTACACAATTCAAAGAATTCGGTGAGTGTAGTTTTTGGTGGACTAACAGCACGACCAATCGCTGTCTCCTTCGTGAAATATACGCGCTGACCATTTTCAAGATGGACTGCTAAATGAATAACTGCTGGATCCCGTTCATGAATTGAGAAACCAAAGATACGCCAAACAGCTTCATTGGAGCTAATATACCGGCCAATTTGGTAAAGAGTTATTTCATCGTAGTTATTCACTGGAGGAACATTCTCGTTGGAATTTTCAACTCGAAATACAGCCATATCACTGCCTTTATTCACATACTTGCAAATGTATTTGATGCTCTTCACTGAACTGCAGAACTCAACGTTGATATGAGCGTCGTATGTTTTGCTCAGCAGAGGCGAGTATGGCACAACCCAACGGTTGTCAATTTCAATATCTGTGTGGTTGATATTCTTAATAAATGAATGTCCGCCATTATCGGGACTTCTCCGACGATATATTGGATAACCGTCAACATTTGTTATCGTATCATTAGTGAAACTTTTGGGGAAACTTTTGGCACATTTTCCATCTGACATGCAAGGCGATGATCTATTCAGATTAGCGCAAGGGCCGTGAATCATGTTTGCAGTAACAATATCAAACAGCAATGGATCAGTAGATGGATCTGGAATTTCCGCAGAAATTATACTATCAATTTCTTCAGGACGGATTTTGTCGAATAACCAAACCAAAATATGTGCGTGAGGTAATCCACGCTTTTGCCATTCAACTGTATACATCCAGCAACGTGTGGGGCCGAATACATGTAATTTTGTGATGAAAATTATTAAAGACTTTAATTTTTGTCTGAACACACGTGCTGTAATGTCATGACGATGTATTGCATTTTGCCCAGGCAATAGCAAAGTTGTAATCTCCCGCCATTTTGGATTGCATGTGAATGTGATAAATAAGCATGGCCGTCCATATTCGCGCACAAAAGTCATAGCATCCTGTATATATTCTTGCATATGACGTGGACTGCCTATGTACGATGATGGTAGAATGACAGAGTTACCAATTTCGTCGGCGTCAGCATTGTTGACAATAGCATCTCGCAAGTGAATGTATTCTTCCGCACGCAACTTTTGTTGATTAAATCGCAAGTACCGTAGTCGTTCGCTCTCTATCTTCACGTACATGTCGACCATGAATTGTTGACAAAGCTCACGACATCGTAGAATGACGTTCTCCTGACCACGTCTTACCATCAATCGATATGCATAAAAATCCTTCGAACTAACGTTCTTGTTTGTTTCGGCTCCTGTAATAATGCATTAATAAATAAATATTAACAATAGTTAAGCTTAATGAATTAATCAATATTAAATTAACACAGGGCCGTAGCTAATGGAGTGCTATGGGCTGCTCAGACCCCCCCCTTTCTAAAATATTTTGAGCCCCCTGGAAAAGACACCAAGGTTACTAAGTGAATTTATGTACCAAAATTTAAAGGAAATTCTGTTCCAAAATCTAAGTTAGTTTTGAGGCCCTTTCCCAGTTTTGTAGAATTTCTAAATTGTATCTAAAATAAGCGTTTCAACATTCGCTCATCTTATTTGCGCATATGAAGCTAACATGATATTTAATTTTTTGCAAGTTTTACAATCAAATTTTTCATCATCCAATTCTTTTCTTTGCATAAAATGAAATTATGAAAACAGTTTAGAAAGAAACATACTATCTACAATGTAAATATGTACTAATTTATCTTTTTGCGTCAGAAAGATAGAAACTAAACGTAAGACCTCACCCACCCCCCTACATTCTCTTGAGCCCCCCACCTATTCTTCACTTCTAGCTACGGTCCTGAATTAAGTGCTTGTTTAATGAGTAATAATGAAGTTCATAATGAATATAGTACCTGTAATGGGATTTCGTTGTTTAATGTTTATGCAATATCCGTCTTGTCCCTTCCAGAACATTAGTGGATATTGGAGAGCGTCATATGAACGGTGTGTATCAGCAATGAACTGTAGATTATTATTTCTTCTACGAATCACGATTTCTCGTGTACCTGAATGATCGCCAACTATAATTCCAGCAACGTCTTCAACGGCAGGAGCATTGAATCTACGAATGTGCTCTCCAGCAGGTGTTTTGTCAGGATTGATGACAATAGCGTGATCATCACTTTCTAATTTGTGCATGTGTGATTTGAATATTTTCAACAATTCATTGTTCTCATTCAATAGAGCGTCCAGCTCACTGATGATACGCCTTGCAGAAAGTGAATTGAGGTGACTGTATCTACAACGTGCATCCACACGTGCATCCTCACCGCCCATAAAGTAAATTTGTAAATATTTATGTGGTTCGTCTGGCATTGGCAGCAATGAGTCCACTTTGTGATAAATTTGGCCTTTGATTTTGAATGTTGAATTGAATTGTTGACCATTTACATTGCTATTCTTAACTATTTCTGTTGCTCCGAACGATGTCATTTGGAAACATAAATTGAATGTTCTTATTGACTTCAGAAACAGGTTAGAATTTGGATCCGTTCCGATAAGAAGACTATTCAATGGTTCAGGTGGTGTTCCAATTGCTGGTAATTGCACCTTTCCTGATGCGCAACACATTCCGGCTGCTTCATTTTTAAATTTAAAGGCATTAGAATGCAGGCATTCCTTATCCATAGCACCAATTACCACTTTTGAATGAGCATAATATTGAATATCAGGCTCATACTTGAATGCTAGACGCAGGAATGAATCAGATGTAAATGATCGATGTACATGTTGGCGTAGTGTATCATTTGCTCGGCGTCTGTCAACTATGGAATGGCGTGCTTTTCTTTGTTCTAATCTTCTTTGTTTATTTCGTGCAGCTCGCTTATCTTCTGATTCTGCTTGACGAAATTGCGCCATGCTCACACGTGCATTAATATTACCTTGCTGGATTTCTTCTTTTGTTCTTTGGGCTCTTGTATTTCGCATGCCAGCAGCTTTACTTGTTTGACGGCCCAAGGAAGCCCCTTTGCGTCTTGTTGGCATTGTTCACTGTACGAAACACAAATGAATAGAAAAAATTGAATTACTTAATGATGAAAAACAATATAGTAACAATGTTTTTTATTCTTTGATTGTACATGTATACACATACGTGTAAATACACACATATATCTATCGATACTTATATAAAATAGTTTGCCCTAACAGATTGATAACCAACGCACAGACCAAACTACTAAACATAGTAACATGAAAATTGGGAAAAATATACTTCTTATGATGTAAGCGTGCACTAAGATTAGATCACCCCTCTAAGGTGGCGGGGGAAACGGGGAGGGGTCGAAAATTCTGAAACATCCTCGTATATCTCAGCAGCCGTTTAAGGTATCCACGTGAAATTCCAGAAAATGAATTTTACTAAAATATAATTAAACAGGCATTTCAGCGATTTTAGAAATTGCCCTCCTCCTCCTGAGGGGGTTGAATGAAAGAGTCGAACAGTTAAGAATTTTTTGCACTTCTCAGCAGTCGTTTAAAGTAAAAGCGTAAAACAGCAGAAAATAAATATAAAAAAGTAATTAAAGATGTGTTTTAGCGATTTTAAGATTTTTACCCCGAGGGGATTAATTTGGGGGTAAAAAATTCCGAACTTTTTTTTGGGCCTGTCATGTAACATATCATTGGTTAGTCCTCTGTCTGCTCTTTCATATTATAAAATTTCCTTCCATTACCACAATTTAACTCCCCCCCCCCCGGGGGACAGTTTTCGAAATGTTTTGAAATTGTACCGTTTCATCATCACAGATAGGATTTTTTACGGGAGCCTCTGATAAATATTTGTTATAATATTTGAAAATTTCAGATTGGGCAAGGTTTTATATCTGGAAGACATGAGTTATACTGTTCGCCAAATGCGTGACGTTTTTGTCCTTTTTACGCCAAAAACTCGATTTTTTTTTTTTTTTACAAAATTTTCACTGAATTTCCGCCGGTAAATTTGACTGATCTTTTATTACTCAGATAAATAATTTAATTAGTATTTTTTTCAAAATTTTCTGAGTATGCCCAGTATGGAGATCTTCCTTGTCAGCAGCAGGTTTAGGTAGAAGCGGGGATTTCAAGATAACAGATCTAAAAAATAAACTGTCAAACATAGGTATTTTAGCCATTTTAGAGCTATTTTGTCTATTATGTCGTCAACATCGATGTTGAACAGAATAATGCAAGATTACATGAATAAGACAACAATTATGAATGTTTGATTAGATATTGTGGTACTACTCTGTTATCCTGTCGACCAATTTCGCCAAGTTATACAAATCGCCAAACTAATAGCCAAATTATACATATTGACATAATTTTTATTTCAAATAACGAAAAAACAAATAATTAGTCGAATAATTAATAAAAATACAGATAAAAAGTCAAAATAAAAATCACTTAATGACATTTTAAGCACGTGAATCGTAATTAATGTAATTGAATGTGAAATTCACGATCATCCATTATTGGCATTTAATCTTATAGATTGGCGATAATTTTTTGGTCGACGGAATAACCTATTAATACCGATATTTCCTTTTCTTCTTAAATTTTTGCTAGATCAACTTCGTTTTATTCAAGATATCTTAAGAGAAACAGACCAGCGTAGTGGACAAAGATTGCTAGTATATATATTACAATGTTTAATGTTATTTAGTGTATCATTTATTATTATTATTATTTTTATTTAGCTGTCACAATATTTCTCTTTTAGAATGATTCACACTAAATATTGCACTCACTGACTAATATTTTTGTTATAGTATTGTTTAATAATAAACCAAATGATACTACTTGGTTCTCCTGTTGACCAAAAAACGTGGCCAAATATAAGATTAAATGCCAATAATGGGTGACGGTGAAAATACGATAAACGTGTTTAAAATGTAATTAAGTTTTATTTCGATTTTTTATTGGTATTTTTATTAAATATTCTGCTAATTATTTGTTTTTTCGTTATTTGAAACAAAAACTATGTCAATATGGAAAATTTTGGCTATTAGTTTGGCGATTTGTATAATTTGGAGAGATTGGTCGGCAGGATAACCAAGTAGTACTAAACAAACTAATCATCTATATAAAAAAGCATAAGTCATATGACTGTCATCAGCATTTTTAGGCTGATCACTTCACTTTTTATAAACCACTCGGATTATAAAACGGATTATAAACGGTCTCGGATTTTTATAAACCACTCCAACACTGATTTTATCTCTAATGAAAGGGGTACTACTTGGTTATCCCATCGACAAATTTCGCCAAATGATAGAAATCGCCAAAGTATTAGCCAATTTATACAAATTAACTTAATTTTTCGATTAAATAACGAAAAAACAAATAAATTAATACAATATTGATAAAAGCAGAAATAAAAAGTTGAATTAAAAATCACTTGACGATGTAATAAACATGTACATTGTGGTTAATGTCAAGTGTATGTGACATTTACGATCATCCATTATTCGTATCATTCATCTACCTTGTAGTTGGGCGGTAGATTTTTGGTCGAGAGAATAACCAAGTAGTATAAAATGTCTAAGCCATATGATTGTCAAAAATAAAAACAGTCTAACCATTCCGCTTTTTACATATGGCAAATGGCCATTGTCAAATTACTAATATGTATTCTAGTATGTATATTCTTTATCAGATTGAGAGGAAACTACAAAAGTAATAAACATAAAAAATGTCTATATTCAATTTAAACTATAACATTTTCACGTTTCATTAAAAAATATTATTTACCTTATTCTGAAGACATCGGCATTAAAAATTTCTTCTTTTTCTTTTTTTAATAATTTAATTTACTACATAAAACATGGGTATAAAAAAAAATACATCATTCTAAGATCTATTGTTGCCAACAACTTCAAAATAATAATAATTATAATTATAATTATAAAGTAAAAAAATAAATTTAATGACAAATTATGAATTTGTTGAAAACCATTGAGTTCGGCTCGCAAAGCATTCAAACAATGAATGGACAGAGACATTTATTCTTATGACGTCATAGCATGAAAATGTCATCAATATTGCTTAAGCCGTTTCGAAGAAATTTTTACGGGGTGGACCACCCTTATCACTTAGGGTTATAAAAAATAGATAACAACCTATTCTCAGACCTACTGAGTATACATATAAAATTTCATCAAAATCGGTTAAGCCGTTTCGGAGGAGTATGGCAACTAACACTGTGACAGGAGAATTTTATATATATATATATATATATATATATATAGGTAAGATTTTATAAAGCTAATTTTTGTAATAACGTAGATTTTTTTTTTTAAAAAACATGCAATATCACATTCTTCAACTGTCTCCGATAAAAAAAAAAATAAGATAGAATTTTTTTTTTTTTTTTTTTTTTTTTTTTTTTAATGGATCGGTTTTTTTTTCATATTTTTCACCCCACAAGGACAATGATGAGTTCAGCTAGAGGTGGGATATTAAAATGACCTCAAAATATTGAAAATTTCTGTTTTTTTTTTTTTTTTTTTTTTTTTTTTTTTTTCACGGTATAGCCGTACAAGTTCCCTCGGGAAGTCTGTAATGTCTCCCTTGAGAAAAAGAAATCCCTTCCGCAGAAAAAGAAAATGAATGTTCCAATTTAATACTGCACATTATATAAGTAAGTTTAGAAAGCAGTGCACAAGCAGAACAAAGTAAAAATTAAATTTTGTCGAAATTCTGTGAAATGACTCTTATTAACCCTTCGGACTCCGGTGCCTCTTACACAAATTTTATTCGATACCACTTTTCAAAAAGAATGTTCCTTGAAGTAGAAAATTTCTAAAATTCTCTGTTTAAATAAACAAAATTTTATTTTTCTTCATTACCGGTGCGAAAAGAAATTTTGGAAGGAAAGATGATGTCTCCGAGTGCCAAGGGTTAATATTAATATAATTATTATTAAGTATTTAATTACTATTAATTATTATTAATTTTTAAAAAGAGAATAAAAAATTATAGGGAATGCATTCTAACATAAATGGAGATCAAAATTACTGTAACACCATTTGAACTTTAATAAGTATCCATGTATGTTTCGGAGATACTTTTTACTGATTGCTTGAAGAATATAAATTGATGATATTAACACAGCTAACGATATTTTGCCGGGATTTGTCGTTAGTGATTTGTCATGTCTGTGTCCAATGGCGGACACAGACAGGGGGAGGGGCATATATACAGAAATATACGTTCGCCTTGTTTAATCGGCGAATTAATATGACGAAATAAATATCCTATTTTCAAAAAAAAAAAAAAAAAGATCTCCGTCTTATTTAATCGCAGAATTCTGCGGTTAAAAAAAAAATTAAAAGTTGTGGAATTCATAAGCTTTTCCCAACCCTGAATACGCTATTGGTTAAGGCTGCTGATCACTCATATTCCGTGATGTTATGGACGTTTGATGCCTTTTTATATTCAAATATCACTTCGGGAAATTAATAATTTTAACTTACTTTTTGTGTTGAACAGTGTTATCTGTTGATGATATTTCGAACTAAAGCTTGCAAATTACTCAATTCCCACATTAATTTTTTGAAAGAATAGCTGTTGCCTGTAGTTTACTGGTTACTGAATTTATAATTAACCAATTCATTTCAACAACGATCTGTAAATATTTTTACAGGTGTGATAATGTATCCTATTTTTGTTCTATAAATTAAAATTTTATTCATGCTCCAAATCCTTCGTATACTGTAGTCTTTTATTTATTTGTTTTAATTCTAAAAATGTAAATGTATCACAAATGTAACCTTCATTTGCTTTGTTTCACATATTAACTAAGTATATGCTAGCGCTAGCAAATTGTTTTGGTTTTGTTCTTTAGATGTTATAGTTAGTTATTCCATTGAAATCACTCCATATATTATATCTCAAATTACAAAAATTAAAGTCTGTAATTATTATCAGAGGTATTGAAAAAATAAATTTAAAATTCTCTCTACATAATTCTTTATACACGTAGAATTCAAAGATAATTTTTAAATAAAAATCGAATCGTGAAATATTTATTAGTTCGTTAAAAATTCCTAAATATTACTCATTTGGCCATAGAATCCCAATTCTAATGAAAACTGCAAATAATATTGCATTCATGTTATGCTTTATAAAAATAGTTCAAAACTGATTTATGCAAATATTTTACAAAATGTTTGACAATTGTTACATTCAAATTGGAAAATAAATCCTACAGTTTCTATTTAAGATATTTTTTAAATATAGTTAGAACTTCGTATTTCTCTTTATTTATCTGTGTAGGATTCAATGTACTATTTTCTAAATCTAAACTTAATCAAAAATTCACAAAAATATTGTATATGTCTATACATTACTTAATTCAAAGCAAAAATGCAAATAATATTTCATGTTGCAAAGATAGTTTAAAAACAATTAAAAACTAATTTATACAGATACTCCACAAAACCACACAATCGGGAGTTAAAACAGACCGTATTCGTTAAAATACAACAAAATTGTTTAACATCTTCCACAAAAATACTCTACTTTGGAGGGTATAAATTGAACTTTTAATAACAATGTTTTGCATAAAAGAAATACTATAAAAGCGGAAATTGCAAATATTCCGCGAGATGTTACATCCCATACAGTCAGGTAAGAGAGCACTTGAGTTAATTTTAGAATGTTAGATTCTTCGGTCTGACAGTAGAATTTACGTCATTATTTCGCGCTTAACTCGCATTTCTTTATTTATATATGCTAATAAGCTCCATTTGATATAACCTGCGTTTCGAAGATATTCCACATTCACATTTGTTTGAAGGGAAAATGGGAAAACAATAGCCGCCTGTTTTATCTGTCTTAACGTGAAAGACACAGACTTTTCGATAAATTAATTCCAAGTACTGTATGATTCCTTATGTGTGCTATGTGGAAAACGTCACCGTAGTTTTATAAGGAAACTTTCTATTTTTATGTACGGTTAATTTAACATAACGTTTGCTGTTAATGAAGGTGATAATAAATATTTAAAAAAGCGTTTACACGATTGCGCTTGAGTTTGTATAAAATGGTACTCAATTTATATCATAGCTCGTTATGGGTATCGTTATTTTCCAAGTGATGTACCAGCATTTCTTTATATAAAAATGAATATAGCTCTTAAGCGCGAAATTTCGTCTTAGTTAATCAGAGATTTTCTGCAAGAAAATACTGGTACTGAAAAATTTCCCAGTCATAAAATTCCGGGAACCGAAAGAACCATGTATATCTCGGTGATAAATAGCCTTTTATGAAATAGCAAAGTAAACTAGTAAAATCAGCCTGGAAAATAGTAAAGCAGAACTGCCAAGTTTCCGGCTTTTTAGATAAAAGAATTTAAATACAGAAAATATAGTTTTATTTAATTGGAACATTTCGGTGATTCAAAAGATCAGTATTTTCTCTAAAATAATACTGGTGTACAGAAGGTCGGAGACTTGACAATTCTGATTAAAGAATAATACACGTCGTTTAGAATCAATACAGAATATGATTGATACTATTGACTGATTCTTTAATATGCATAAATTACAGAATTAAACATGGAAATAATAAAAAGTACAGAATGATTCATGTAGATAATAAAGAATGATACTACATCAACATTTTAGAAACAGTATCAAAGCATATTGTTCAATTTTTGCGTAGGAATTTAATAGAATGTTTATTGTTAATTGATGGTACTTTCATGACTTACAGCCCAGCATAAATAAAGGTGACAATAATAATAATAATAATAATAATAATAATAATAATAATAATAATAATAATAATACGGGAGCCTTTAACGAAATTTTTAATGTTTTGTCTATACCGGTTTTTAAAAACAGAAATTTGTGATTTATTAAATCGAGAAAATGCTCCAATTAAAAAAAGGAAATTTTACTATTGGACATAAACAAGTATTCTGAGCACCTTTTGAGACACGTATACAGGTTGCTCGTTCTTATATGCATCATTACAGAGAGAATAATGCTGATAATAAAACGTAATATACCATCACCTTATTAGATATAGTGATTAACACTAAAACGCCTTCGAGGAATCGACCGACTCCATCAACTGCATCTATTTCATAGATTAAATTATACATTCTGTATAATCCGTGGTGTAATTTTTTTAAACTAATTTACATGGCCACACAAAAGTATTCTATTGCATAACAGTATAGGGAGGAACATTGTTTGGGGTGCGTTTTAATTATGTGAAACTGATTCGCATTTTATGATATGAATATGTGTTGCTGAGGTTTACTAGAAGTTAATTCCTGTATAATAGAAAGCATACAGTATTTACTGAGCTATACAAAAGGTTTCGGATACTGTACTATATCCGATGTACTGTACATTTAAAAAAATTCGTTATAGCATGAACGCACATCATTTGTTACATAAAACCAAAATTACTCAGATTACTTAAAGGTGTTTTTTATTATCTGAGTATTTTATTTTGGTTTTATGTATAAATAAGGTGAATTAAAGGATTCGACATATGTGATATGTTATATCATTTTAATCTTATCATTTGTTACGTTTGACGTGCAATTTCCGAGTTGTTTTACTTAAATGTAAATTGATAGTGGTATATGAATGAAAGTAATATTAACCCATTCATGCCCAGCATCTTTTGTGTAAATTTTATTTGATTGGCACCACTATTTTTAGAAGATTTAAGTTTAGTTCATTAATCACGAAAATGCATCATTTAAATAAAATAATTATTGCTTTTCTTTTTTACCGGTGTCAAAAACAGTGCTGAATGCACCTTTTGAAGCGTCCATAAAAAAGGGCGCTAGGCACTAATGGGTTAATAATTATTGTAATCACTGACATTGCTATGCCGAATTCTCTAGTATAAAACACATTTCTATTTTATTTTTGTTTAATAGAAACCTACGGAACTGTATTTAAGTAACCCAATTCTTACCAATATTGCAAAAAATAATAAATAAATAAACAAAACAACGAATAAAAATAGAAAATGTAAAACTTAAATTACACATGGAATATTTTTGCGTTTCTAGAATTTTTTTAATATGGTTAGATTTTTAAAGCTCTTCCAAAAATTCTGGCAGAAATTGTGAGTTTTTCTAAAACTATTCTGGTTATTTATTTTTATTCTGGAATAAACGCTAAACTTTTTTTTTGTTGTTGTTGTTAAAGAAATTTTATATACAAATTTTTCAGAAAGCACTGCTTAGCGACTAGAACGGATTAACTGATGTAAAATTTAACAAAAATGCTTTTTTTTTCCCTCAAATATTTACTTCAGAAATGTGAGTTTTTACGGAAAAAGTTGCGCTAAACAAAGAATTTATACAATGAAAAATGCATAGAGTAGCTTAGAATTTCATGAATTAACAAATGTTCTTTTTTTTTTTTTTTTCTTATTATCTTCACAAACTGAAATTTATAAATCTGTAGTTTTAAGTATCATCCTTTTCTTTAAAAACAGTTTCTGTTTACTTTTTTTTTTTTTTTTTTTTTTTTTTTTTTTTGTAAAGCCATGGAAATCCTTGTATTCGAAGTTATAAGTTATTCATTTTTTCATAACTTATTTATAATATGAGGAAAAATAATTCCCCCAGCATTATGAACATGCTTATAAAAAGCCAAAATACGAATTATGGGGATTCTGTCTTAATCGCTGATCATTGTTCCAGGGCTGCCATTAACGACTATTTTTTAATTCTAACTGGCACCAGTTTTTGAAAAACAGAAAATTTTAACACAAACTTTACCAATATTTGCAAGAAAAACAACTTTTGAAATTTCATTCAGAATAATACTGGTGTGAACGGAATACAAAAATAGTTGCCTGTGGCAGCAATGTTGTTCTTAAACTAAATTGCAATACCTATGTTGTTGATAATTGTTACATAAATCATTGTTCTGCGGCAAACATTTCTCTGCAAAAATGCATTTCAACGTTAGTTAAAAGTAATTATATATCTGATTTGTAATAAACACTTTTATATTCATTTTTGCATGTAAAATAGAATGTAATATCAGAAATTTTCTATCACGTAAAGATTTTGGATTGTTATTATTATTATTTTTTTACATATTTGGTACATTATGTGATGAAATGTAAACTATAATTTACTTTGTGTGATCAAATAATAGGGAGATGTAGATTAAAACCTTTATTTAGATGCATTCTGCTGTAAAGATTATTGTCAAAATATTCACAAGTTGTCGAGTGGTCAGGGAAAAATACAGTCAAAAAAAGGTGTTAAACACTAGTATTTTGTTAAAGAGAAATTTTCCTTTTTTAATCCTTCATATTAATTAAAGTATTTTTTAAACGAAAAATACTGGTAGTTACCTCTCTTTTTGACAGTACTGAATCATAATTACTGTCATCAAGAAAGTCATAATCCTGTTTTAAAAAATAACACGGTTAATATTAACATTGTGGGCTTTTGTGCAACATCTTTGTGCTTACATTAAGGCACCGCCTCCTGAAGTCTAGACCTTTGCGCTCGCAAAAAAATGGTGGATGTCGAAGGCGGATTTTTTTCATCGTATGTACGGTCCCTTGACTATTCGTATCAATAATAGTTAATAATTTTTTTCTTTTCTTTTCTTTTTAGCATCCGATGCTATTTCTTTCAGACAAGCTAAAAATGTCGTGTCATCAGCCCTGAATTTTCTAGTCAACCGATTTTGATAATTATTTTTTTAAATGAAAGCTATTTATTTGTAGTTGTGCCCATTTTAATTATTTTTTTATTTATTTCCATTTTTATATTTTATTTTTAATTTTAAAAGCTTTTTCGTGACATTTCTTCAAAATGGTGGCAACACAGTTTAGCTTTTCTCTCGATAATAAAAATTTATTTTCTAAAATGATTGCGTATAATTATGCACTAATTGAGTTAAAAAATATATATATTTACTGAAAAATAATATTAATAACGTAAATAAAATGACAGAAAATAATTTATGATAAAAATTAATGTCTAAATCAAAATAAGAGAAATTTCAAATGAGGAAAATTATGTCATTCAGCAACCAGATAAAAGGGAATTACAATATTATTATGGATGCCTTTTTCATAAACAGTAACTTTTAAAGAACATTTGAAGAGAAAATGACGTCACTATTTAAAACATCGTATTTTTACTCATAACGATATTAGGTACTACTCTGTTATCCCGTCGACCAATTTCTCCAAATTATACAAATCGCCACATTAATAGCCAAATTATACATATTGACATAATTTGTATTTTAAATAACGAAAAAATAAATAATTAGTAGAATATTAATAAAAATATTAATAAAAAGTCGAAATAAAAATCACTTAATGACATTTTAAACACATGAATCGTATTTAATGTCATTGAATGTGACATTCACGATCATCCATTATTGGTATTTAATCTTATAGTTTGGCGATAATTTTTTGGTCGATGGGATAACCTAGTAGTACCCGATATTATTATTTTTTCTTTTTTTTTTAAATAAAGCTATTTTTCTGTGAGTGCATATAAAATAAAATTTCTGGATTTCGCCGGCACTCATATTACAATTTTAACTGTAGATGTGCGAATATTTGAATGCAAAATTGTAACTGGCAAATTTGACATTTACTTTGTAAATATATTTATTATATATTGATTCAATATTGTAATTACTTTTGCTTTTTTTAAAACCAAATCGATCGGGTCTTTTAAACATTTCATTCGTCGAATTCGACGGGATTCCATTCGTTTTATTGTTAAATTGCATTTCCTTTTACTCAGAGTCTATAAAAAAGCGTTTAAACTAAAGAAAAAATCCGTTTTTGATGAATCTAGTCAATGAAGAAGTAGCACGTCAAATTGTATCTCTTTATTATTCCGCAATTCCAATGTCTCAGAGAGAAATTGCTATTCAACTGGGTGTTTCACGCCGTTCTGTTTGCTATTATATTGATAAACACAAAAAAATGAAGTTAGTTCATTGCAATCTAAACGGGGTCGCCCTTCTAAAAAACTTCTATCGATTTTTTTTTCTAATCGGAGGCGAAACTGAATTCTGCAATGGTAGAATCTACATTCATCTTTTTTTTTTTTTTTTTTTTTTTTTTTTTTTTTTTTTTTTTTTGAGTTATACAAATCAAAGAAACCTTTTATAAAATACTCGTATAAAAATTTAAGGGGCCGTATTACGTTAAAAATATATCCACCTTCGGCCATTTTCTCTCAGTGCACAGGCCTAATCTTCAGAGGGCGGTGATTAAGGGGACATGTACCATCTTGTCAAACAAAATAAAGGAAATTTTGTAAAATATTTAACATCATGTATTTTAATTAAAAATAAAAATAGAATGATTTTTTTAAAATATAAATATACACATTATAGGCCGTACATAAATTAAAAGAAATTAATTAATTTCATGCATAGATTCGTTTTTAAAAACCAATTAGCACTTTACATCCTTGATCATTATAAATGTTTACGCTTATACTGTATAAATTTATTTTAGTAACATTTGCAGAAAAAATGTTGTTTAATAATTATCTATCGATGAAATGAATAAATTAATCTGTTATACAATTTTCTATTGCTATATTAGAAAAGCTAAATTTTTAATGTCAATTTACTTAGTATAATGAATGTTTTTTTACAATGCATTTAAAAAAATATATTTTTCTAGATGAAATTAACTATTTTTTTCTTTTTTTATAGGTAAGTAGCGAAGGTGTTTATATTCCAATTACCTACAAAAGCAACTGCAAGGGTAAAGACTTTTTTAATTATTTGTATAAATGTATTTTTCGAATTAATTTAAAAGCGCATAGAACAACTCGGCAAACAAATTGAAGCAGTTTTTGCGAAATATTCAACATTCATGTATATTTAATAATAGAGATAGAAGTAATTTTCTTTTTACTGTAAATATATACATTGCAGCCACATATAAATCAAAAGAAATTAATTAATTTCATGCATAAATTAGTTTTCTAAAACCAATTATCTTTTTACATATTTTTTTGAACAATATGTTTGTTCGGTAAACTTTTCTGAAAAACTGTTGAATATATTACCTTAAATTGTGTTGTGTACCTTAAAATTTAGTTTGTTCCGATCGAATCTAATTTAAATAAAATGTATTCAAAGTAACATATGATTTTAAATTCATTACTGATGTGAGATATTAATAGATTAATAATAGTTATGTTAATTAAATGAATGTATATCTCCTAAAAAATCACTCCACATTCATGTTTTAAAATGTCAAAAAAATCTGTAAATAATACTTAAGATAATAAAAATGCTTACATAGTCAAAAAAATAAATTTTACCTTTTTGCCCTTTCATCTCTGTTATATAACTTCACTGCTGAAAAATTTTTTAAAGAGAAAATTAAATAAAAACCAAACATATTTAAGTATAAATGAAGGTTATGATGTCGATCTAAACATTTATTGCTATAAGAGAAAAAAAATCTGAACAAACGTAACGTTTTATCACGATCAAGAGGTAATGTGTTAGTTAATGTGGGTAAATGTTTCAAGGTCAAAACTGTTTGTCCGGATACAGTCTAATTTCAATAAAAAATACTCAAATTAACAATGTGATTTTTAATTCATTATTCATGTGAGATTAATAGTTAAGTTAATTAAATGAATTTATACCACCTAAAAAAATCATTTTAAATTCATGTTTTTAGCAAAGAAAAAAAAAATCTGCAAATAGTACTTAAAAAAAAAAAAAAAAAAAAATGCATACATAGTCTCAAAATAAATGTGACCTTTTTGCCCTTTCATCTCTGTTAAATAACTTGATTGCTGAAAAAAAAGAAATATTAAAGAGAAAATTAATTAGATTGCAATCCTTCCTTGGTAAAGATGTTGAACAATAGAACGTTTTGAATGTCTTTTTCCCCGCTATATCTCTCGCCAAAAATTATCGAATGTGCAAAATCTCTTTCTTCGCTTTCTCTTACTAAAATTTCGCCTTTATCTTTAAGTTCCAGAAAATCGTTGTTGATTAAAATAAAATTCCTTGTGTTTTTAAACTATTTTCATCGAATAGGATAAAATTAGAAATTTTATTTAAGGATGAATTTTGTTAAAAACAGATATATTAATATTATTATAAAAATACTGAAAAAAAATATTATTTTGAATAGTTTTTAGTTATCACGATCCTTTTCTACCTTATTGCATTGTTACTTTATTTCCGTTTAATATTTTATTCATGAGTCACTCTATTAAACTTATATAGTTAAGTTATATTAATGTTTTAAAGTAACATTTATGAAAATTTAAAGAGAACTATAATAGTTTTCTCCTTTGTTATTTTTATACGGAAGTCTGTATATTTCTCAAATGGAATATCACTTGTAAAAGAAGATAAAAACATCTTCTGTTATAATGTTTTTCATTCTCTATTTACTGTATCAATATTAAGATGTAAGGAATAAGACCTTTTTTAGAAATGGATGAATGAATTTTGTTTTACTTTCCTGTAAATGCCGTTGAGATACTTTTAGCTTCGTAAATATATATGCAAGCACATAAAAATAAAATATCTTAAGCTATCTCAAAATTGGGAGTGCTTAATATCTTTCCGAAATCCTTAGACTCACATCTTTGGCAAGTGCTTACAGCTGTGGCTATTGAACAAGAAGCGTTGGCTTCGAAATATGATACAGACATGCATACTTGTCAATTTACTGATAATTTCGGTAAAACTGTACCGATATCTCCTGCAATAAACACGTCTCGAACCAGAAAAAATATTTATTAAAATGTATCTTCATTCATCGAATTCTTTATATAAAGTTATTTATTATGCATTTTTTGCTGTATAAACATCGCTTATATGACTTAAGCTACGCCGAAACAAGTTTACGGAAATTATTGGTAAGTTGGCAACAATGAGAAATGAATGTTTATAGTGAGTGCGGGATTCCTCATTAAATAGAAGTCCTTGTCTCTTTAGCTTTCGCCTGAAAAAGATGACCGTTGTACCTATAATAAATTGATCCACCGTATTCAGCAGTTTAAAAACAAAAACCAAGGGTTTTCTTAAGCATCGAGTTCTTCACAATATTTAATTATTTCAGAATATTTAAGAATGAATGAAGAAGAATACTTATTTTTCATATCAATTAATTTTGTTTATTTTCTCCATCTGCGATTGACAAAATAAAATAATTGTAGGACAATTTATCATATAAAGATTATTGATTGTTCAATGCCAATAAGTATTTTAGTGTAAAAGCTAATTTAATGTTTTTTTTCCTGATGCAGTGTGAATAATCACGTAACAAAAAAATAAGAGATGGATTTAAATATTTTAGTGATGTGCGATTAATCATTATGTTAAGATGTGCGAATAATATCTCCTAAAAATCACCCAACATTCATATATTAAAAAAAAAAAAAAAAAAAAAAAAATCTGAAAATAATATGTAAGATAATAAAAACGCTTACATAGTCCCAAAATAAATCTGACCTCTTTGCCCTTTCATCTCTGTTAAATAACTTCAGTGCTAAAGAAAAAAAATGTTAAAGAGAAAATTAATTAGATTGCAATCCTTCCTTGGTGAAGATTTTGAACAATGGAACCTTTTGAATGTCTTTTTTCCCCTGCTATATCTCTCGCCAAAAATTATCGAGTGCGCAAAATCTCTTTCTTCTCCTTCTCTTAATAAAAATTCGCCATTATCTTTTAGTTCTAGAAAATCATTGTTGATAAAGATAAAATTCCACATGTTTTTAAACTTCTCATAGTATTTTCTTGGAATAGAATAAATTTAGAATTTTTATTTATAAACAAGTTTAAAAAAAAAAAAAAAAAAAAAAAAAAAGAATTCAAAATAGCTTTACACAACGTTATAATGTTCAGAAACAAATGCATTTGTGAGTATTTTTTAGTCATTTTAAATCATATTTTACTTTATTCCATTACTAATTTATTCTGCTGTAATATTTTATTCATAATCTGAATTATTATGTTTGACTTTTGCGTTAATTTTTTAGTTTAAAAGTAAAAAATGTAGGTATTTTTTAATCAAGAACTGCTCATTCATTTTTTATAACGGGATTGTGTATAGTATAAAAATAGAAAAATACAGTATTACTTCGTTTTGTTTACATGAGTATTTCAAGATTTTTTTTAAATCTTACTTTACTTTTCTAACTGTAAACATACCATAAAAAATGGGTCACTTGGTTGGTGCCAATTGAAAATATTTTGCATTAAGCCAGACATATTTTTATAAGCAAATATATTAAATAATTCTAAATAAAAATGCCGGTGTGAAACATATATATATAAATATATATATATATATGTGACGATTTAAGGAGAACTCGAATTATTTCCACTGGTTAAAAAGAAACACGCAGTCATGGCAAGCGAGGGAAAAAACAAAATAAAATAATAAATGTAGAAGATCCAATAATTAGTCATGGGCTGCTGTAAATTCATTTATTAAATTCGTAATAATGAGGAAGGAAAAGCTCCTTTTGCAAAAATTCCATCATTATTTCAGCGAGCTGTCCTCATCGAAGAAGCAACCCAAGAAATCTTCTCTCTCATCTCGAGACTTCCACATTCTAAACTAAAAAAGAAAGTACTGGAACATTCTGTAACCTCAAACCATCATTCTTTTATGTAAACAGAATTCTTGTCCAGCTACGAGGCTATTTTTAAACAGACGATAAATTTATTAAAAAAAATATTATTTAACCAATTTATAATTGACTCAGAATTTTAAATATCTTACGCAGACGATTTTTATAAATGATTAATTTTAAGAGAAAAAGAAAAGAAATGAATTTATTAATATGCACACATCAAAGGTTGACGTAGGAAAAATAAATAAATAGATAAAATAAAATAATGATATTTTTTGAAAGGTATGGTTTTGGAATAAATTTAATAAGACTTTCTTAAAAGGGGTTGATAAAAACATAGAAGAAATTAGTTTTATTTGGAATATTAAGAAATAAAGTTTTAATTAAGAATATTTTTAATTTAGAGCCATCTTTTTAAATTTACGCATACTGGAATAATGTTTTTTAAGGCAAATTAAGAATTTATATCGTCTGCATAAGGATTAACAGATTAGATTTAGAAACAAGATTTTAATTTAATAATTTGAAGTAAGTACGGAATATTATTATAAGAAAATTAAGATAGTATAAAGGTTAGTTTTGGCGAAAAAATTTTAAATTTGTAATATTATCCCCCCTCCCCAAGACTTTGTATGAAATTGATAGTTAAATAAAACTACAAGTTCAGACAACAGAAATATAATAATTTAGAAAAGTTAAATTTTGGAATAAAACTGTCAAACTCAGGAAGCCAAGAGATGGAAGAAAAGAAAATTAACGCAATATATAAAAAATATTAGCAATTAAAATAAAATAGTTAAGAGAAAATAATTCTGAATTAAATTTAGGTAGGAGCATTTCCCTGAAAGAAATACAATAATGTTACAACATCACTTACCATTTGTAAGTGCAGAGGAGATAATACATATAATAACAGTAAATAAGTTATGAATATTAATAAGCAAGAGATAAAAATATAATAAAAACAATAAAAATTCGTTCTCATGGAAGTTTAAATAATTACAATGACTTAATGCATAGTTTATTTTAAATAAGTCCTTTAAATGAAACAAGTCTTTCAATAGTATGTATAAAAGAGTCTTTTCCAATGTTCTCTGAATACAGTCTCTTTAATAAAAATCTTCAAACCTAGTTTAATCTTTGGTTTTAATGTTATATTGGATCCAACATCTTTCAGTAATATATCAATTTTTCAATAATAAATAGCATCACTCTCAATATCAATAATAAATAATATAGAAAAATTTAAATAATAACAATAACAACAATAATAAGTAATAGTATAATAAGACTCCATATCCTAATATTTTTCAATAAGAGTATAATTAATACTAAACTTCATTATAGAAATCATAATAATAATAATAATAGTAAAACAAGAGTATAATCAAAAGAAAATATCACTATTTGTTTATTATTGATAGGGAAAAAACTGGTTGAGGATAAAAATAATTACATAGCAACTAAATAATTTTCTTATCTTCTAATAGCATAAGAAAGTATTTTTTGCTAGCCGAAAGTATAAATAAAAAAATCATAATAATGCCAAAATCCAAATAAATTAAATCTAACTATTTAGAAAATGGACTCTCAACCAGTATTTCCTTACAATAATTCCTCTCTGATACTCTTTTACAAAATTGTCAAATTTGGTTATAAGTTCTCAAATGTCAAATGTAGAATAATGTTTTATCTACACATGGTTTATAAACTTCAATAATAGAATACAAATAGGAATAAAAGGTGTCATTCTTAATTGAGAAATGGAAATAAAAATAGTGTGCTTTTTTGAAAAACTTTTAATAGCTGTAGTTTTCACAATCACTGAAAATCACATATTATGTTATAGGTTCGAGTAGAATCATTAGATTTTATAACTGTTATAACATAAATATCTGCTGAATAAATAGAATAATACTAAGGTCAAATACATGAGTAAATATAGTTAGACTTAAACACCCTTAAATTTAATTTATCAACATCAATTTGAAAGCCTTTACAATCAAAGTGTTCACCTTATGCCTGCATAAGGAGCCCAATTTAACCCCAAAAACTCCCAAAAACAAGTAATATTCTTGTAGGCCTCCAAGAACATACCTGCTGATGTTGAAAATTATGGTGATAAAATATTTAAAGACTAAGAATTAAATTTTAATCTATTGTCTTGACTTTAGTTTGATCTAGTGATTGTGATTGTATCTGAGGTTTTGTTTGTTTTTTGGGTTGCTCATGAAACAGTTTAAAATCTTCGGGTGAAAAATAGGGTCTTAATTTAGAAACATGCACAATAACGGAATTCTGTCCTGTCTCATAATTAAATTTATCTATTTCATAAGTTACATCAGAAAGTTTATTTATAATTTTATATGGTCCAGAGAAAGTAGGTTCTAATTTTCGAGTGTTAGGGTATTTAAATTCTTCATAAATTACAGAGTCTTGTATTTTTAATGGGCATTCAACAAAATTTCGATCATAGAGCCTTTTACTTTTAAGGTGAAATTCATGAGTTCGCGCTTTCGCAATTTTGAGGGCTTTGTCTACTGGAGGGTAATAGTTTTGTTTTAAAGGAGATTCATAAGGCAATTGACCATAAAATAAATAGGCAGGTGGGAATTTGGTGTTAGAATGGGGCGTATTGTTGTATTCTTCGATGACTTGGTTTAATAATCTAGTCCAAGGTATTTTAGAAGAAGTGGAATTAACTTTACATTTAAGCCTGGTAACTATAGTCTGATTAACGCGCTCTACCTTTCCATTGGTCTGAGGATGACGTGCGGATGTAAAACGCTGTTGAACATGATGATTTCTAAGGAATTTCTTAAATCTTAGAGATCTGAAAGATTTATGCCTGTCACTAAGTATTTTTTGAGGTGCTTTGATATTGAAAATTTGTTTTAAACAGTTAGTGTATGTTTCAGTGGTAACATTTTTGGAGGGAAAAGCCCAAACAAATCTAGTTGCATGATCTATTATTATGTGTAAGAATTTTTTTGTTGAGTTGTAATAGTTAAATCCACCAACAGTATCAATAGAAAGACATTCAAAAGGTTGATCTGTTGCTGGCATAGCTTGTAATAAGCCGAATCTTTTCTGTTTTGGTTTTTTATTTTTCTGACAGGTATCGCAATGTTTAACAAATTCTGTAATGTCTATTGTCATATTAGGCCAATAATAGTTGGGAGATATTAAATTAAGCATTTTTTGAATCCCTAAATGTCCAAAATTATCATGAGCAATATGCAGTAATTTTTTTCTTAATGACATTGGTACAACAATTTTTTTGAATCCCTTTTTCTGAACTATAATAATTCCATTCTCTTTTTTATATTTTTTGTCACAAACATTGTCTTTGTCTTGCATCTCTATAATTTCTTTCCTATCTAGCAATAAACTAATATGTTGATTAAAATGACAAACAGGATTTCGTGACAACATGTCTGCTTCGACATTTGTTGAACCCTTTTCATATTTTATCTCATAATCAAACATACTAAGTTTGAGCGACCATCTAAAAAGCCTACCTCTTAAGTTTTTAACACTCTTTAACCATACTAGAGATGCGTGGTCCGTATGAATTGTAAACTTGACACCATGAAAGTAATGATAGAATTTGTCAAGAGTATCTATAATAGCTAAACATTCTAATTCAGTTATGAAATAATTTTGCTCATAACTCTTCAAAATTCTAGAATGATAAGCAATAGGATGTAAGGAATTTTCTTTATCAGGTTGTTTTAGAACAGCACATACTGCTATCTGAGAGGCATCTACAAACATATGTAAAGGTAATTTAGGATCATAAATTTTGAGGATGGGTTTAGCAATTAAAGAATTTTTTAATTTTTCAAAAGACTCCTGGTACTCTGAGTTCCATTCCCATATTGTGTCTTTTTTAAGTAATCGGTTCAGAGGATATCTAATTTCAGCATATTTATTTATGAATTTATGGTAAACATTAATGGAACCTAGAAATCGTTGTAACTCTTTCACATTTGAAGGAGGTTTTAAATTTTTGATGGTTTCAATATTGGCATTTGCTGGTGTTATAGTTCCATTAGTGATTTCATAACCTAAGAAATTGATTTTATTTTGGCCTAATTTACATTTAGAAAGTTTAAGTTTAATGTTTTCTTGTTTGCAAATGTCAAAAATTTGAGCTAAATGGTTTAAATGTTCTTCTAATGAGGAAGAGAAAATTATAATATCATCAAAATAGTGGCACGCAAAGTCGATTTTATATTTATTAAGGATTCTTCGAATGGTTCTATTGAATATGGGAGGGCCCGTTTTTATGCCAAAAGGGAGCACGAGCCACTCAAAAAGTCCAAAATTGGTTGCAAATGCTAATTTTTCTGTATCGGATGGATGTATTGGTATGTGCCAGTAGCCAGAGGCTAAATCCAAAGTTGAAAAATACTGAGCACTACTCAATTTATCTAAAATTCCATCGATACGGGGCAAGGGTTCTGCATCATTTTTAATTATTGCGTTTAATTTTCTATAGTCTATACATAATCGCGTTTTTTTACCTTCCTCTCTTTTCATAACTAGTGTAACAGGGGCAGAATAGGGTCTATTACTTTCCTTTATCAGTCCGGCTGCTAACAATGATTGAATTTGGTTTTTTATTTCTATTTCTTCTAGAGGAGATGTTCGGTAGGGCCTCAAAGATATAGGTAGGTCTGAGTTTAGTATAACGCGTTGTGGTTCAATATTAATCCTACCCACATCATATTTATGCTTTGCAAAAATATCACTATAAATATGAACTAATTCCCTTAAATTTACATCTTGAATTAAATTTATTTCCCCAGTTAAATCTGAATCCGAATTATCGCGAAAATTTTGAAGAGTCATGGAACCTCTATAATCAGGATGCACATTAATTGCGTGATCATATTCAACACAGTCTTCATTTTTCATAATATTTCCACAAGTAGATTGTAACTCTATATCATGATTACTTATATTCAGTGTTTCATTATCATAATTATCTATTGCTACAGTTTTACCAGTATTTAATTTCATATTTTTTTTATATTCTGAGGTTACAAATTCATTAGATTGATCCCTGTTTTGTTGTACTTGGTCCATATTTACTGTATTGAAATGAAGGGATCTCTCATTATGTATGGATATACTGTTAGTTATAATTTTCCTTCCCTGCCTTACAATACAATTTTTACATTCTATGTTTAATTTAAATTTAGAACATTCTTTTAACCCCAAAATAGCATAATCCAAATTTGTATTGCATACTAAAAAGTTAACATATTTTTTAATTTTACCCACTTTTAGAAGAACACTACATTTTTTATTTATATGCAAAAATCCTTTTGCTTGACCAATGGTAACTGAGGGTATAGTCTCAATTTTAGCATTAAGTTTTTTAACAAATTTAATTGGCAATATTGCAATAGTTGAGCCAGTATCTACAACACATGGCAAATTATAATTATTTGTACATCCATACACAATTAATAGTCAAATATTATGAGAATTATTTTGTGAGCTACTTGGAAGAGTATCAGAGGATGGCAACTCACTCCTAAAAATACATTCTCTTTCCCAATGAAAAGCATTACTGACACCCCTATTTGTGCATATCCTACACGGTCTTGAAGGGTATGAATTTTGAATATAATTATTTTGACAAACTCTAGGTCTTTGAAACTGAGATTGCCTTTGGGGAATCCAATTCCTAGGTGTATTATTGGGCCTAACTGGCTGAATCCAGGGCCTAGTTGGTTGAAAAGATTGAAAATTTTGTCTAGCTGATGGTTGATTTATTACTTGGTTTGAAACTAGTGGGGTGGAAACTTCCACGAATTGTTTGACAACCCGGTACCATTCTGTGGTACTACTAGGAAGATTTATAATAATATTGTTTTTGAATTCTGGTTTTAAACCATCAGTTAAACCTTGTAATAGTATATTTTCACTAAGATGTAATTTCCTACCAATTTCCACTTTTTTACGAAAATAAGTTTCTAAATTGTCTAAATTATCTAATTTCAGATTTGAAAAATCAGAAAAACTCGGAATGTCTAATTGAATGAATGTTTCTATCAAAATTTTCTTAATTTGTTCATAATCCGTACAATTCAAACAGTCATTGATATAAATTTTTTGCGCTTCCCCTTTCAGATATTGCGCAATAGAATTAAATTTCCATTCTAGATTTTTCTTCTCCTTTTCACATGTTGTATCAAAATAAGTTAACCACGACAAAATGTTCATTCCAGAACTCGGGTCAAACGGTACGAACTTAGGATCTTCCATAATTTTTTTATTCTTACTAATTAGAATAAATGAAGCACTTCTATTTTCTTTATTAAATCCTGATCGTAAAATCATTCGCAATAAATTTCAAAGTTAATAATTTCTATCAATTACATATTTTTTTTCAAAATTACTATATCAGATCCATAACATACAATAAATAATAAAATAAATTAGTAAATTAATAAATTAACTTCAAATTACTCTCATCAATAAAATAATAAATAAATAAATAAATAAATAAATAATAAATACTTTCCATCAATCATAAATAGAATAGAAATAATAATCAAAACATTTAATAAAATAAACTTACAGTTCACGAAAAATCTTCAATAAAATCCATTCTTCATTAAATTCCTCATCAAATACCTTTCGCATACTCAGCACTTTGAAGTAATTAATTTTCAAAAATTTTCCTATGACCATGAATACTCAATCAAAATTTGTGCGCACAGATCAACAGCAAGCGTCAGGAAATCCACATCAGACTCGAAGCAAGTACTAATTCTTTCCAAGCATAGCTGTGAAGTTCTTTAGAAAGAGCATTTCTTTTACTTTAATTAAGTAAGAAATTACAGCGATTTAGGCACAAAAACATTCACGAGAAGTCGATTATCGGCGGTTCACAAAGCTATCATCATTTCGTTCCACAGCCGATTTCATTAGCAAGCCGAAAATACCATATAGAATGTCCTTCAATCGAACTTCGGCGATAGCATGCTTTTCTTCGTTCCATCGCAATTTTCTTTAAATATCCAAAAACGGCAGCACAGATAAATAATCCTGTCGACTTTTCGATTAGTTGTGACGGTTTAAGGAGAACTCGAATTATTTCCACTGGTTAAAAAGAAACACGCAGTCATGGCAAGCGAGGGAAAAAACAAAATAAAATAATAAATGTAGAAGATCCAATAATTAGTCATGGGCTGCTGTAAATTCATTTATTAAATTCGTAATAATGAGGAAGGAAAAGCTCCTTTTGCAAAAATTCCATCATTATTTCAGCGAGATGTCCTCATCGAAGAAGCAACCCAAGAAATCTTCTCTCTCATCTCGAGACTTCCACATTCTAAACTAAAAAAGAAAGTACTGGAACATTCTGTAACCTCAAACCATCATTCTTTTATGTAAACAGAATTCTTGTCCAGCTACGAGGCTATTTTTAAACAGACGATAAATTTATTAAAAAAAAATATTATTTAACCAATTTATAATTGACTCAGAATTTTAAATATCTTACGCAGACGATTTTTATAAATGATTAATTCTAAGAGAAAAAGAAAAGAAATGAATTTATTAATATGCACACATCAAAGGTTGACGTAGGAAAAATAAATAAATAGATAAAATAAAATAATGATATTTTTTGAAAGGTATGGTTTTGGAATAAATTTAATAAGACTTTTTTAAAAAGGGTTGATAAAAACATAGAAGAAATTAGTTTTATTTGGAATATTAAGAAATAAAGTTTTAATTAAGAATATTTTTAATTTAGAGCCATCTTTTTAAATTTACGCATACTGGAATAATGTTTTTTAAGGCAAATTAAGAATTTATATCGTCTGCATAAGGATTAACAGATTAGATTTAGAAACAAGATTTTAATTTAATAATTTGAAGTAAGTACGGAATATTATTATAAGAAAATTAAGATAGTATAAAGGTTAGTTTTGGCGAAAAAATTTTAAATTTGTAATATATATATATTAACTTCAATAAAATATAGAGTATATTTAATGTTAAATCAACTTCCAACTTTTAAACATTTGAAGAGCGTAGCCTAATTTTAATCAAGATTTGCAACAGTAAATTTTTATTAAATTTTGCTTTTGTAACTTTGGAAAGGGGGGGAAAGGGATTGTAAAATGGCGTTTCCATCTTTTCGAATATTCTTGTTTGAAGACAACATTACAGTACACACTTTCATGCTCCTGAAAGTGTTAAAATTATATATACATTCTTCTGTTTTAAATAAAGTTTTACCTGAGAATAAGAAGTTTTAAAAAAATATAAAAATGATTCTTAAATACTTTAAAAGTCCAAAGTTTTAAAATTAACCATTTGCAAGCTGCAACAGGCGCCCCTCAAGGGGTTAAAAGCGATTATTTTCTGAATAAAGACATTTGAACATTTTGTTTCCATTTTCATTTCTTCTTCTTTAACCAAGATCAATATTCTACTCTTATAACATTTAACCAGCGAATAAACAAATACTTTCTGAAAATTAATAATACTTCATCGATCAAAAAAATCTCGATCCTCCAAGAAGGAAATGCCTTTGATTGATGGCACCTTCACCTTACTCAAATATTTTTAATAGCACTTGTTTTTAGCAATTCTTGTTTCTAATACAGCAATTACATGCTTCGTTTGTTACAACATACCAGCGGCGTATTCTTGCTAATAAATATTGAACTTTTAATCAGCGGAATGTTTCAGTGTCATATGCAGGTAGTTTTAATAATGGGTAATTAAAAGCTAATTGATTTTCCCAAGTAAATGCGTTTGTATGTATGTGTACATTGTTCTATTTATTTCTGTTATGATTATTTTATTGCTCATTTTTGTCCTTAGAATAAAATTCATTTTGCCGATGACCATGAGTTTTAATTCTCCGCCTGATACCCATAAATCTCCACTGTTCTATTTATTTCTGTTATGATTATTTTATTGCTCATTTTTTTTCTTAGAATAAAATTCATTTTGCCGATGACCATGAGTTTTAATTCTCCGCCTGATACCCATAAATCTCCACTGTTCTATTTATTTCTGTTATGATTATTTTATTGCTCATTTTTATTCTTAGAATAAAATTCATTTTGCCGATGACCATGAGTTTTAATTCTCCGCCTGATACCCATAAATCTCCACTGTTCTATTTATTTCTGTTATGATTATTTTATTGCTCATTTTTTTTCTTAGAATAAAATTCATTCTGCCGATGACCATGTGTTTTAATTCTCCGCCTGATACCCATAAATTCCAAATTAGTGAAATGTTTTGCTTCATGAATAACTTTCTGCTAATTCAATTTGTATTCATGTTTATGTTATCATGACATTACAATAAATATTAGTGTCTTTATAAGAAAAAAAACGTATGATAATATAATTTAATAAAATTGCAATTTTATTAAAACATAGCTTGACTTAAAATTCTCATCTTCCACTATCTGTTTCAATGAAAAACAAATTGGTCGCACCATTTTACAAAAGTATTTTTGGGTCCACCCAATATTTTCTTGCAATATTTTTTTATGGTATTTTAGAATTCAGCAATACAGAAATGAAATGTTAATTTTATTACAAAGTTTTGAAGAAAAAAAAAGTACATTCTATAACTTTTGTTTGAACGGGGGAAAAAATGTAATTTAACAAATTACGACCACCATTTGGAAAATTATACTTTCAAAGACTAAAATTTCAGACAATTAAATAAATTCTATATTAAAAAAAATTAATAATAAACATCATTTTCATGATGATCAAAAGGTGGCTGATTTAATAATAATAATAAAAAAGTCATATATTACGTACGCCATGGGTTAAATATTAATATTCCTGAGCCAATAATAAACAAATTTTAAATGAAATGTCAGTTTTACAAGTTTCGGTTCTGCAAATTTTTAAATTTCTAAACATCGCACGTTTTCCATTTTTACACCGTCGTAAAGAGAAAAAAATACTTTTAAATGCAATTCCTTCAAAAGCTGTATCTCACCCCCCCCCCCTAGTTTTTAAGAGTTTTTCTATCATTGTGGCAACAGAATTATTTCATTTCTGGACATTAAACATAGACCAATCAGAAGATGAATAAAAACCGAAGGATTCAAGTGTGGTACTTTAGACCGAAGATATAATCTTTTTCTAAATAGTTGCTAAAAATGCTTCTGATTTTTAAATTCTTATTACGTGCATTCATAATTGTATAAATCCGTAGCACCTACAAATCTACTACCTCTACAACAGGAGATATTTTAAATATGAGAATGTATCAAACGCCCATAGACTTAACATTACGGAGGAGAATTCGGAAAGTGGGTGACAAGCAGCCTTAAAAAAAAAAAAATTACGTTATTTATCCTTTTTTTATCACAATGAAATAAAAGTAAATTTAATTAAAAAATATTTTTGATTTCATAAATTGTCTACATTATTATTGTCCAGAGATGTAGTGGAGGGTATACGGGGGTATACGCCGTATACCTTCTGAATATTTTAAGGTAACACCGTATACCTTCTGATTCTCAAGAAAGCTATGTAGTATACACACTCTGTCTAGAGTCAAACCCCTCTGTCTAGAGTATACCCTTTGCCTTGAGCATATACTCTCTGCTTAGAACGTACATCCTCTGTTATTTTTAAGACTACACCCCTGTTCTCGTCTACATTAAAGTTTCCTTTTTACAACCAAAATATTACTCTACCTCAATAAGATTAAACTACTGAATGACAATATAATTTTAGAAAATTAATAATTCTTTAACAAACAAAAAATAAACCTCAAACATTCGAGAAAACAAAGTTTTTCATTGATGGCATTTATAATTTACTCAAATATTTTTAATAACTCTTGTTTTTATCATTTTTCCTTTCTAACACAGCAATTACATGCTTCGTCTGCTACAACAAACTATTCTTGCCAATAAATATTGAACTTTTAATCAGCGGAATGTTTCAGAGTCATATGTGGGCTCTTTTAATAAAGGGTGATTAAAAACCAATCGATTTTTCTAAGTGGGTGATTTTTTTTACTCCCCTCTCGTTACCCACAGACTGTTTAAGTCATTAGTAAAAATGCCGTTAAGTGATTATTGATGATTAAGAAAATTGATCGTTAGATTAAACATTTTCTTAAGTATTCCGTGATTTGAAATTAATTTAAAAATTTTCTTTTCTTTTTTTTGAAGGGGGTATGAGGGGGGAGTGAAATGAACAATTTAAAAATAAGTATTTTTTTTTTTTTTTAAAGAAAGTAATTTAAAGAGATTTTAAACATAATAAATGTTATCTTGTTCAATTTAATAAAATACTAAGTTTGATAAAATTTTATTTTTTATTGCTTTTATCAGTATTATTCTGCAAGTTTTGTACAGAGTCGGATCAATATTTATACAATCAGTACTGGTTATATAGTCACCCCGCTTATAATGTCATCCTTTTTATGAGTTCAGATTGACAGAAAAAAGTATTAGAGGCTATACATATATAAGTTATGAACATTTTGCTGATTTTGGCCCTTCTTCCTCCTTACGATATCATTTAAATTAAGAAAAATACTTTTGATTTTTTAAATTGTATACATTATGTTTGTTTATATTAAATTTTATTTTTACAACCAAATTATTACTCTATCTCAATGAGATTAAACTAGTGAATGACAATATACTTTTAGAAAATTAAAAATTCTTTAACAATAAAAAAGAAACTCCTCAATCATTCGAGAAGAAAGTTTTTGATACACTTATAGAAAATTAATAATTCTTTAACAATAAAAAAAACTCTCAAACATTCCAGAACAAAGTTTTTGATTGATGGCAGTTACAACTTACTCAAATATTTTTAATAACTTGTTTTTAGCAGTTTTCACTTCTAACACAGCAATTACATGCTTCGTCTGCTACAACAAATTATTCTTGCCAATAAATATTGAACTTTTAATCAGCGGAATGTTTCAGAGTCATATGTGGGCTCTTTTAATAAAAGATGATTAAAAACCAATCGATTTTTCTAAATGGGTAATTTTTTTCCTCTCGTTACCCACAGACTGTTTAAGTCATTAGTAAAAATGGCGTTAAGTGATTATTGATGATTAAGAAAATTGATCGCTAGATTAAACATTTTCTTAAGTATTCCGTGATTTGAAATTAATTTAAAAATTCTCTTTTCTTTCTTTTTTTTTTTTTTTTTTTTTGGAGAGAAGTATGAGGGGAAAGTGAAATTAACAATTTAAAAATAAATATTCTATTAACCGGATTTTTTTTTTTTTTTTTTTTTTTTTTTTTTTTTGAAAGAAAGTAATTTAAAGAGATTTTAAAAATAATAAATGTTATCTCGTTCAATTTAATAAAATACTAAGTTTGATAAAATTTTATTTTTTATCGCTTTTATTAGTATTGTTCTGCAAGTTTTGTGCAGTCATATGGATCAATATTTATAGAATCAGAACTGGTAACATAGTCACCCCACTTATAACGTCACTTTTCATGAGTTCAGACTGACTGAAAAAGTATTAGGGGCTGTACTTCTATAAGGTTATGAACGTTTTGCTGATTTTGGACCTCCCTCCTACTTACGATATCATTCTTTTAACGATATCATTTAAGTTAAGAAAAATACTTTTGATTTTTTTTATTTGTATACATTATTCTTGTCTACATTAAATTTTATTTTTACGACGAAATTACTACTCTATCCCAATAAGATTAGTGAATGACAATACACTTTTAGAAAATCAAAAATTCTTTAACAATAAAAAAGAAACTCCCCAATCATTCGAGAACAAAGTTTTTGATACACTTTTAGAAAATTAATAATTCTTTAACAATAAAAAAACCCTCAAACATTCCAGAACAAAGTTTTTGATTGATGGCAGTTACAACTTACTCAAATATTTTTAATAACTTGTTTTTAGCAGTTTTCATTTCTAACACAGCAATTACATGCTTCATCTCTCATCTGCTATAACAAACTATACTTGCCAATAAATATTCAACTTTTAATCATCGGAATGTTTCAGAGTCCTATTTAGGAACTTTTAATAAAGGGTGATTAAAAACCAATCGGTTTTTCTAAGTGGGTGATTTTTTTTTACTCCCCTCTTGTTACCCACAGACTGTTTAAATCATTAGTAAAAATACCGTTAAGTGATTATTAATGATTAAGAAAATTGATCGTTAGATTAAACATTTTCTTAAGTATTCAGTGATTTGAAATTAATTTAAAAATTCTCTTTTTTGTTCTTTTTGGAGGGGGTGTTAGGGGGGAGTGAAATTAGCAATTTAAAAATGATTATTTTATTAATGTATTTTTTTTGAAAGGAAAGTAATTTAAAGAGATTTTAAAAATATTAGTTATCTTGTTCAAGTTAATAAAATACCAAGCTTGATAATTTTTTTTTTATCGCTTTTATTAGTATTGTTCTGGAAATGTTGTACAGAGTCAGATGGATCATTATTTATACAATCAGTACTAGTTATATAGTCACCTCGCTTGTCGCTTATAATGTCACTTTTCATGAGTTCAGACTGCCTGAAAAGGTATTAAGTGCATGTATAAAGTTATGAACATTTTGCTGATTTTGGATCCCCCTCCTCCTTACTATATCATTTAAACTAAAAAAATTATTTTTGATTTTTTAAATTGTATACATTTTTCTTGTCCATATTAAATTTTATTTTTGCAAACAAATTATCACTCTATCGGTGAAACTAGTGAATGACAATACACTTTTAGAAAATTAATAATTCTTTAACAATAAAAAAAAAAACCCTCAGTCATTTGAGAACAAAGATTTTGATACACTTTTAGACAATTAATAATTCCTTAACAATAAAAGAAACCCTCAAACACTCAAGAACAAACTTTTTGATTGATCTCAGTTATAGCTTACTCAAATATTTTTAATAACTCTTGTTTTTAATAGTTTTCTTTTCTAACACATCAATTACATGCTTCGTCTGCTACAACAAACAATTCTTGCCAATAAATATTGAACTTTTAACCAGCGGAATGTTTCAGAGTCATATTTAGGCGCTTTTAATAAAGGGTGATTAAAAACCAATCGATTTTTCTAAGTGGGTGATTTTTTTTACTCCCCTCTCGTTACCCACAGACTGTTTAAGTCATTAGTAAAAATGCCGTTAAGTGATTATTGATGATTAAGAAAATTGATCGTTAGATTAAACATTTTCTTAAGTATTCCGTGATTTGAAATTAATTTTAAAATTCTCTTTTCTTTTTTTGTCGGGTGGCGGGGGGGGGGGGGGGGGGGGGGGGAGAGGAGAGTTAAATTAACAATCTATAAAATGAGTATTTTATCAATCGGATTTTTCTTTTAGGAAGGAAAATAATTTAACAAGATTTTAAAAATAATAAATGTTGTCTTATTAAATTTAATAAATTACTAAGTTTGATAAAATTTTATTTTTTATCACTCTTATTATCATTATTCTAGAAGTTTTGTACAGAGTCAGATAGGTCAATATTTATACAGTCAGTATTTGATGTATAGTCACCCGTTTACAATGCCAAACCCGCTTATAATGTCACTTTTCGTGGGTCCAGGCTGGCTGAAAAGGTATTAGGAGCTATACATGTATAACGATATCAATATTATGCTGATTTTGAGCCTCCTTCCCATCTTCGATATCATTTGTTATCATTTATCAACCCTTATCACCCTACTTCTAATTTTATCGTTATCAATGGTTAAAAATGCCTTTATTTTTAGATTCCTATTTTTTTTTTTTTTTTTTATACGTTTGCATTCATATACACATATACATTTATCCGTCGCATACATTACGGATTGAAGAAGTCAATAAAACATCAATACATGAATTAGATTTATATCAAATAATATCTAAAACAGTTAGTTATTATTTAAATGCATTTAATAATAGCTTATTGTTACATAATGCATGCAAATGTATTATTGCCTTCTTGCGTTTGCTACTTACCTTGAGAGGTTAAAAGCAGAACATACCAACAAAGCGACGGACAACGTGCTTTCTAAACTTTGCCTTTCTTTTTTGGTAAACGCAAGTGTCATTTCTTATGTCATTTCTTACCTATTGTTAAGTTGAGCAAAAAGTTCTGGATTTTTTTTGTTACCTAATACTCACCAAATTATATATATCGTCTATAGGAGTACTAGGTGTATACCTATAGGCGTTCAAGAATTTCGGTTCGAACATAGCTCAATCCGAACTTTTTGAAAGGCTATCGATTTGAATCCTTTATCCCTTTCCGGCACACTGTGCCCGGTATGGGATACTTATTTTTAATTCCAAAACTTGCACATGGCATCAATAATATTTTAGTATTTTTTTTTTTTTTTTTTACCAAAGCATCTAAAATTAAGGAATTCAAAATATCTAAAAAATTCGTTTGTAAATTCCGGTGTCAGTCGATAATTTCTCATTTTACTAACAGATTTTACCCGTGCCGGAAAGGGTTAAAAAAGTTGAAATGGCATGTCAAGATTTATTTCGATTCCAAAGAACTGCCATCGTTACTTTCAGCAATTTCGGAATCGAGCAGAAAGTCGTGAACTATGATGGTCTTTACTTTGAAGAATAGCCTTTGAAATGGCCGAATTTTTTCAATTATAAGGTAATTATGAACATTATTTGAATATGAGACAGAATAAGGCCATCTATAAGTGAAATTTAGAACTTAAACAAAGAAGCATAGTAAAGTAATTCGTAACTACGCAAATACCTCATTTTCAGTAGCTATTTCAAAATTTCATCGCTTACTTAATACTGAAATTTTATAAGGAATTCAGTCCATTTAAGATCGGAACATTTTTTTAGCCTGAATTTTAAATAATGCCATTTATTCATATATAATAAATAGCATCTTCCATCCATTATTTAGGTTTTTTTTTTTTTTTTTTTTTTTTTCTTGAAACTAATTATTTCCCCCTTTTACATTACATTCACCATTTCTTTTCTTTTTCATGAATAAACATTTCATTCTTCGAGATTCAAACAATGGACTGAATGCAAACATTTATCATAAATCAGTGAAAAAGCCAGCTTCTGCCATTGTCTATTAGTGTCAAGAAATTAAGTGAAATCTTCTGTGATTTATGATGGGTATACATTCACTCATATGCTTTGGTTCAAATTCATCTTTTCCTTCATTTTCCTTTTGTAATTAAACATAATAATATTGTTGATTAAACATCATTTTGTTATTCAGACATATTTTCAAGAACATTATTTTGTTGATGTGCTTATTATAGCATTATTTCTTATATTAGTGTTCTTTTATTGTGTGGAATTCTTACTTTCCTCATTGCTTTATGCATCGTTGGGATTCGTTCAATGAAAAATATTTCATTTCCGAGTTTCAAATAACACATTTAAGAAAAATGTTTATTCTTAACAGCAAAAAGTGACACAAATTATCTTCCATAATTCCATATAAATGTTAAAAATTATAACAAAAAAATTTTAAATATGCGTGGCTGCTCACGATGAAATTTTTCATTGTTCCCCATTGCTTCTTTATTTTTTTTTTTATAACTGCGCTAAATATTAATATTAATAAGGTATAAGTCAGTGATTTTTGTAATAGTTTTTGATAAAATAGTTTGTATACACTTAGATAAAGCTGAAAAGGTAACCGATTACCATTTTAAATGATGCTAATCAGTGTTCTCACTGACATTTCACCAACGTTAGTAATTTGGCTAATTAAAAATAAAAAACATTCGCCAAATGAAAAAAGTATTAGCAAAATAAATTCGCCATGCAGCTCAAAAATCTTTAATTCTTTTGTGTATTCCCTTTTTTCAATATGTTCTAAAATATCCTAAGTTTTTATAACTGCGACAACGATTGTTATTAATGTAATTTCAACTGTCCGCTACAAATATATTAAAAATTTATATGTATGCATACGTTTGAAAAACAATGAAAAAGCAAAAATTGAGCACTAGCAATTTGGCGAATCTAATCGCTTGTTTACTCGCCAAATGTAGAATTTAGTCGCAGTTTGGCGAAATGGCGAGCAACAGCGAGAACACTGATGCTAATACACTTCAAGACAATCGTTTTTTAGAGGCGCTCGTAATTCTATGAATATCTAGCATCTATAGTTGTCATCTGACACGTTTATATGTCTGTATGTCCGTCTGTCGGCATATAACAGTGTAATAACTAACTACCGCATGATTTGAATTTTAATATATGTAATAGTTGTACAATTTTGTTGAATTGCAAATTTTATAAAAATCGAATCAAAACTTAAATATTAAGAAAAATTTTCTTTATTCTATTAAATCTTATCATACATAATTATTTCAGTGATATTCCATGATAGGTAATTTTTCTAGATTGCTATGGTGTGTAAGTACGTCCTACCTAAAAGGAGTGGTATTGCTTCCGCTTTACTGCAGTTAATATAGAGGAGAAGGGGGGCAACTTTGAACATTTTTTCAGAAAATCAATATATTTCTTACTTGAATTATATTTATTGAGTTTAAAATATTTCATAATAAAAACAACACATTTCTTCATCATATGAACCATAAACTAAACATTTTCCAAAGAAATTAAATAAGTTGTGAGGATTTAAAATGTTGAAATATTTTTGTTCAATCATGCCAAATGAATAAAATATGAAAATATTGAGAGTTTTTATAGACAATTGCATAAATTATACAGAAATATAAAGTAATATGAATAAAATTAAATAACTAGATTTTGATGAAATTATTAATTTTTTTTGTTATTTAACCACACTTAAATCCATCAAAGTTGATATCAAAATTCATTGTTGGTAAAACACGAAGTGTCCCCCCAGTTGTGTTTGGTTGTAAAAACTTTTTTACTATATCCTTGAAATACACCAATGTGATATCTGATGCTTCATGAAAATTAAAATTTTTCATTCGCTATTTTTTTAAGAGACCTGATATAAAATTCTGTTTTATCCGATACGGAAATCAGAAATAATGTTTCGAAACCTGTTAAATCATGAATCTTTACTTTGTATCCAGGATTTGCAATTATCCAATAAATGAACTTAGATTTGAAACTTCCCATCACTGATACATGCAGAGGTTGGAACCTATGTGTGCAGTAAGGGGAAATGTTAGCAGTAAAAGTCCATGTTCTTTGACATTCTTAATTAACTTCTTTTCACATAAAAAAAAAATCAGAAATAATGATATTTAGATACATTAACAACTCTACTTCATAGTTATAAGTGTTCTCTATAAAATGTTTCAATTATTATTTATCACCAGTTTACTCGGTGTTTCTTCGCTGTTCAATGGTGCCCCAACTTTTTTGTTCAATGGTGCCCCATCACATGGAGTTCAACATTACAACGATTTACTCAATTCGGCTGAAGAATTTGAATAAAACAAAGCTTATAAACTAAAGCTAACATTTTTGTTTAAGCATCGAACAATAAATTAAAATTTTAGGGATAGAAGTTTGTAAACAGAAATCTTACAACTTTATTTTCCTAAGTTTAGATTCAAGAGGGAGAAAAATACATATCTTGTTTAGACAGTACTGTTCATAAAAAATGGTACAGCTTTGTATAATTATTCCCTTGAAACAGCAGTAATGTATTACCATATACATTTTTTAAAATAATTTATTTGAAGGAAAATATTTAGAGTGTTCAAAGGTGCCTCCCTCTCCCCTATACAAAAAATTAAAAAAAAAGTAAAAAACGGTCTGCATACAGATCGATTTCAGCTAACCAATGCAGAAAAAAAACATTTAAAAATATTAAAATGAAACCGAGATATCGTTATAAATTTCTTTCATAGGATTAGTATTAGCTAACGGGTCTTTTCATTTGAATCCTAGTATTAACATATTCAATATTAACAAAATTATGCTTCCTTTAGACTAATCATGGATATTTCTCTTCATTTTGCAATTCTTTTGATCGATAAAATTTCCATCTTAAATTATGTACAAAATACAAACTTTTAACTAAAATTATGGAGAGGGGATGAAAAAAAACTCATTCCTGTCATTCTCTGTTAGACTCAACCAGTAAAAAGACAATGTGTGTGTGATTTAATAGGGGCATAATTTCACCCTTCTAATTTGTGATTTACATTAGTTTCAATACATTTGAAATAGCGTAATGTCATTACAATGCTCGCCAAATGATTTTCCCCTCATAGAACAATATAATCGAATTCTTTTAAGTGTCCCTGTAAATGAACCATTAATCACGCATACTTCATATACAATACCAAACATGCTTTAGTGACTCTAAGTAACCTTTATCAATTGCATGAAAATCCGAGTATATTTAAGGGAGTTAGATGTAGATAGACGACCACACAGACCGACAAATCGAATGCATAAATACTTTTCAACTTATTAAAAAGTGCTAAAAATGACGAATAAAAAGTCATTCATTTTATCCTCCATTAAAATCAACCAGTAAACAGACAATGTGTGTGGTTTTTCCATTCAAAAATATTTGCTGATATAATATGATATAATATGGCTTCTTAACGTTTGTCCCATCTTAAAAAAAAAAAAAAAAAAAACACCTAATTTTAATATATTCAGTATTAACAAAATTATGCTTCCTTTAGACTAATCATAAATATTTCTCTTTATTTTGCAATTCCTTTGATCGATTAAATTTCTATCTTTGCTATCTTAAATAACGTACAAAATACAAACATTTAACTAAAAATATGTAAAAAACAAAAAGAACGAAACAAAAACTCATTTCTGTCATTCTCTATTAGAGTCAACCAGTAAACAGACAGTGTTTGTGTGATTTAATAGGGGCATCCTTTCACCCTCCTTTAATCTAGATCTTTTCCCTCTTTCCTTTCGTATATTTATGGGTTTTTTTTAATCATTATTATTTTCTTTTGTAATTAAACATAAGACGATCGTCTCAAAACACAGTCGGAACTGTTTCAACTCGCATGACAGCTCGACCTGAGTGTAACTTGAAATGACAGGTTACAGTGTTGGAAAACACCAAGATCTGATAAGGAGGCCGGCCGTCTGGTTTTAGTGACAGAAATTGTACTGGTTGCCACTTTTATTCAATGCAGCGCAGATCCTTTTTGATTAGAGTTATCCGTGTAGAACTTATTTCTTGACTTTTTGAAAAGGAAGCCTGCTAAGTCAAATGTAAAAGTAGCACCCCTTTGAGTGTTGGCAGAATCTTAATGAGTAAATGTTAGTTCCAAATACTGAATAATAAGTTAATAAACGCTCTTACAAAAGAGCGAAAACGGAATAAAAAAATCATTCATTTTCTTACCTGGAAAGTGCTTTGCATATTATTATGAAGCATATGCATAAACGCAAAAGGCGTAGTATTAAGATTAAAATGATGATAGATAAAGATTTATGGTATTAGGCGGTTAAATAGTTTCTCCGCTTACCAATGCGAAACTTTCTGACACATTCATAAATTTATTTTTGTATGTAAAGTATGAAAATGACAAGCATAACTATTGAAGTGATTTTTGAATCGTGTTGTTGATTAACCATTTAACTGATCAATATTTTTGAAAACAACTTTCAAATGATGACTATTTTTTTCATGTCTTTTACAGTAATTTTAATATTTTATTACCAGTTTATCAAAACAAAATTTTTTACTGTAATCAAATAAGAAAAATGCTCGGATTAAATAATGCAAAATTTACAATAAAATTTTACTGGTGAGAAAAGTAAATTACGATTGAAATATAGCTGCCTCTACGTAATACAGGCAAATCATGATTATCAAAAACACGTTACCCGTACAACGTACGGACAAAACAAGGAAGTGGTTAATGCATTGAATCTTGTGTTATAAGTGATTGGCTTCTTATAACCAATTTTCTTTTGCGTGATAGAATCTGGAAATTTGGTAATTTGGGAAACTCTTATGATATTTTCAGAAAGATTTCCGATCTTTGACGAAGAATGGAAACGTTACTAGATTCTTTGTTTTTTAAATATGAACATAAAGCTGCTCAATGCTTCTATTAAATATTTCTTCCTGAATATGTCAAGGTACACGGGTTAAATTTAGTACTGCCTTAAATAAAGCAATACATTTTTTCTAGAGACAAATAAGAAATAAGGCTAGTTTAGTATGAAATTTTATGATGATAAATAAAGATAAGAACGAAAGGCTTAGTTTTATAGTATAACCCGCTTTACATTTTCTGATTTGCTTCCTTTATATTCTTCCTTATTTTCCTTTAATGTTACTTATTGTATTTTCATACCATATATTTTATAAAGAATTTTCTGAAAAGAGGGGAGGTTGCATATATCATAAAATGCACTTTAAAATAGGTTACTCTTCATTCCTAGGGATTTTATCGCCACAGAGTTTAGTTTGTATATATATATATATATATATATATATATATATATATTTTTTTTTTTTTTTTTGTAACAATAATATGCATTTTAAATGGAAATCGGATGTTATGAAAAATTGGCCTTTATTTCCCCCTTTCCTTTTGTTTAAATGATTGTTTTCAACAACATAATGAATCGTTAGTTGAGAATTTTATTGTTGTCTGATTCATACTTTTTATCTTAATTAATATGCATTTAGATTCCAAGTAATAGTTAAAATTAGTTGTAACTATTTCAGGTGCGTTAAAAATTATGAAAATTAAAACTTTGAATTATTAGTGAAATTTGACAAAAGATTTTTTTTAATAAATAAAATTAACTGCATGTGTTTTCATATTTGTTTAGATTTTCATAGAATATTATACTTATTACTAGCAAAATAATTTTAGATAAAATGAAGAAAAGTATCGTAGCATGTCTAAACATAGAAGTTTAATGTCAGAATAGTCAAGATTATTTCGGAAATGACTTAACATTTGCATTGATAAAATGAAGCTTTTGATCAAATAAATTTTTGATCGCGCTTGATCATCTATTTATGAAAAAGTGAGAAATAGATTGAAATACTATTAATAAGTAAATCAATGCTCATATTATTTAGTTTTTATTTTAATTTCTTTAAAATATAAACATTCAGGGTATCCTCGAAATTCGGAGAGTACAGGAAAAAAAAATTTTCTATAATTTAATAATTATTTTCGAATGAAAAATATATTCATAGTAATGCATCTGGTGAAAATTGTTAAATTACTTGAAATATGTTTATATCATTTAAAGAGATAAATTAAAAAAAATCTTCTATTAAAAAAATAATCAAAAGTATAAATTTTATCTTATTAAAAATAAACATTCCACTAATAAAATATCACCCTTTTAAAGTTTGAGGTGTTTTAATTAATTCACCATTTAAATAGAACATATTTCTTTTTAAAAGATCCCTTCGATTCTCCGGGGGAAATAGGTTTCATTTAAACTTGCTTACAGAATAACAATTTAACAATTTCAGGCTCCAAAGGGAGACGCATTTTTCTGTCTTATAAGCATTATCTCGATTCATTACTTTTAAAGACATCCTGAAAACTTTTCTTAAAGTTTTTAACTGCCTTTACGTCTTTTTTGACACCCTGATCACGTACAATCTCCTCTAATCGTGCCGCCAACTTGGCGCTGTAAAAGCTCCATCCACTAAAAAGATAACTGACAAGTGCCCCCTCTCTCTGTCACTATCTAACAGCGGGCCTTGAATATTCATAAGCCCAGTTCCATTCCGTTTGGCTGCGGTATTAGCCTTTGCTTGTCAATTTTCCTAGATGACTATTTGTGCGAGAATCGTCTGAAGGAAAAAGATGACATTTTTAGAAGAATCAGCGTTCACGTGAAGGGTGTTCATCAGTAGTGATGCGTAAGAGCGAGCATGATGTCATCTATTAGCAGAATGAATTTAAAAATCCCGTTTTTTTTTTCGGTTTAAAAGGAATTAATTACACGCGCAATTAAACATTAAAAATTATGATTTTATTTGCAAAAATATAGAGAAATTACACTAGTTATTTGCATAGACTATCAGGGTTTGCACACTTCTTATATTTTTTAAGGACTCTGGCACCACTATTAATGAAAAGAAAATTTATATTTAATTTTAAGAAACAGAATTTTCAACCACCACATATCTTCTCAAGTTTCGTAATAATTTTCTAAAGTGAAATACTTTGAAAATACTATTAAAATTTTGTGGTAGATATAGAAAACAACGAAATTATAATTCATTTTCATATGAAGTTGAATTTACAATTAATTTAAAAGCAAATGTTCTTTATTAAGAATAAACATGTAGTCAATATCATGAAAGGTAATATCAGTAAAAAATACTGATATTTTCTCTCATTTAGTTGTAGTTTTGAACTTTATTTTCCCTTTTTTCCTAGATAGCTATTTGTGCGAGAATCGTCTAAAGGAAAAGGGTGTCATTTTTAGAAGAAAGGGGGCAATGATCAGCGTTCACGTGAAAAGTGTTTATCAGCAGTGATGTGTAAGAGTGAACATGATGGCATCTATTAGCTGAATGAATTTGGAAATCGCCATAACTTTTTTCCGGTTTAAAATGCATTGATTGCACGCGTAATTAAAGATTAAAATTTATGATACTATGTGCTTAACATATAGAGGAATTACGATAATTATTTATATACATATAACAATCGTAGAAATTATATTTCATTTCCATATCATGTTAAATTTACAACTTAATTTAAAAGCAAATGTCCTTTCTAACAATAAACATGTAGTCAATATCACGAAAGGTAATGTCAGTAAAAAATACTGATATTTTCTTTCGTTTGGTCGTAATATTACATTTCATTTTCAATTTTTTCTGTATGGGTATCTGTGGGAGAATAGTCTGAAAGAAAAGGACGGCAATTTTAGAAGTGAGGGGGGATAATGATCAGGGTCTACGTGAAGAGTGTTCATCAGCAGTGACGCGTAAGAGAGAGCATGGTATCATTAATTAGCTGAATCAATTTGGAAATCCCCTAATTTTTTCCGGTTAAAAATGCATTAATTACACGCAAAGTTTAAGATTAAAATTTTAGATATTATTTGCTTAAAATATGGAGAAATTACGATAATTAGTTTCATAGACGTAGGAATTATAATTTATTTTCATATCATGTTGAAGTTACAACTAAATTTAAAAACAAATTTTCTTCATTAAAAGTAAACATGTAGTCAATATCACGAGAGATAATATAAGTGAAAAATGCTGATATTTACTTCCATTTGGTTGTAGCATTAAACTTTGTTTTCCATTTTTCCTGGATGGCTATTTGTATAAGAATTGTGTGAAGGAAAATTATAACATTTTTAGAAGAAAGGGGGCAATGATCAACGCCCACTTGAAGCGTTCTCACTAGCAGTGATGCATAAAAGCGAACATGATGTCATCTATTAGCTAAATTTTGAAAATCCCCGTAATGATTTTGAGGTTTTACATCCATTAATTATACATGTAATTAAATATTAAAATTTGTGATGCTATGTGCATAACGTATAGAGAAATTACGATAGTTATTTTCATAAGCATAGTAATTATAGAAATTATAATTCAGTTTCATATCATGTTACCCCTCTCCGTAGCGGTGTCCATAGAAAGGGCACCTAATTTTAATTTTTCTGGCACCAAGAATATTTAATTAAAATCATTTTTTATAACATATGTACATAACATATAGAGAAATTACGATAATTATTTTCATGCATAGTAGTCATAGAAATTATAATTCAATTTCATATCATGTTATCCCTCTCCGGAGCAGTGTCCATAAAAATGACACCTAATTTTAATTTTACTGGCACCAAGAGTGTTTAATTAAAATCATTATTTTATAACAAATCTGAAAATAGGCAAGTTGTTAGTTTCTAATAAATTCATTTGTGAATTCCGGTGTAAGTTAATTATTTCAAGCAGATTTACTCCACGCCAAAGAAGTTAAATGTTGCATGTAAATTTAAAAGCAAATGTTACTCAAATAATTGTAAAAACTGCTGATATATTTTTTTTCATTTCATTGTATTTTTAAATATTGATTTCCATTTTCCCTGGTTGGCTATTTGCGCGAAAATCGTTTGAAGGAAAAGAATGACATTTTTAGAAGAATAGGGGGTAATGATCAGCGTCCACATGAAAGATGTTCCTCGGCAGTTATAAGTAAGAGCGAACATGATGTCATCTTATTAGCTGAATGAATTTGGAAATCCCCATAATTCTTTTCCGGTTTAAAATGCTTTAATTGCACGCGTAATTAAAGATTAAAGTTTGTGGTACTTATGTGTTATCATATAGAGAAATTACGATGATTATTTTCATAGACATAGTAAACATAGAAATTATACTTCCTTTTCATATAATGTTAAATTTACAATTAATTTTAAAAGAAAATGTTCTTTACTAAAGTAAGTAACACAAAATATCATGATATTAGTCAATATCACAAAAGATAATATCAGTTAAAAATACTAATATTTTCTTTCGTTGTTTGCAGTGTTAAACTTTGTTTTCCATTTTTGCTCGACGACTATTTGTGCGAATGTCGTCTGAAGGTAATGAAGGACATTTTTAGAAGAAATGGGGTAATGGTCAGCGTCCATGTGAAGAGCGTTAATCTGCAGTGATACATCAGGCCAAACGCACGCGTAATTGAAGATAAATTAAAGATTAAAATCTTTGATATTTGTATAAAATATAGAGAAATAAACATTACGATAATTATTTTTATAAACAGAGCAAACATTAGAAATTATAATTCATTTTCATATCATGTTGTATTTACAACTAAATTTAAAAGCAAATATTCTTCACTAAAAGTAAAAATGTAATCAATATCACGAAAGATAATGCTAATAAAAATACTGGTGTTTTTTTTCTTTTGAGTGTGGTTTTAAATTTGGTTTTCCATTTAACCTAAATGGCTATTTGTCCGACAATCGTCTGAAGGAAAGGATGACATTTTTAGAAGAAAGGGGGTAATGATCAGCGTCTATTTGAAACTGCTCATGAGCAGTGGATGATGTCATCTACTAGCTGAATAAATTTAGTAATCCTCGTAATTATTTAAAGGTTTAACATGCATTAATTTCAGATGTAATTAAAGATTAAAATTTATTATACTATACATGCATAAAGTATGTAGAATTTATGGTGATTATATGTATAAATAAAGTAATCTTAAATATTATAATTAAATTTCATATCAGGTTGAATTTGAAAGTAAATTTAAGAGCGATTGTTCTTCATTAAAAGCAAAAATATAATCGATATCACGAAGATAATATCAGTTAAAAATACACTAATATATTGTTTAGTTTGTCAATTTTTCGGGGCAAAATAGAAATTAAAACATATGGCATTTACATAATAACTTAATAAAAAGATACTCTAAATAGGTTTGTTTTCCACTTATGTAACCACTTATGAAGATAAACTAATTAAAAACGGACACAGTTTGTTTTCTACAGTCACAAACAAAAAACCAAATTGTAGGACTAATTATCAAGAGCAATAAATGACTTCTCTAAATTAGACAGTTTATCTTCTAATGGGTGTTTTAAGTAAATATTTATAGTTTCTTCATTTTACTTCTAAAAATTCATTTTCAAATGCAAAATTTGGAGGTCACTCAGGGATAAAATTTCCCTCTGTAATGTTTATTCTGTGGGCATTTGATGCATTTTTATATTCAAAATATCTCCTCGGGAAATCAGTATTTTAAACTTTTCTTTGTGTGTATGTGTGTTTTCTTCTTAAAGAAGCATCTTTTTTCTCCCTAGTTTTCAAAATACTCCTAAAATGTATATAGAATTTTAAAATTAAGCGTTAAAATTTTACTTCCAGCTCGTAAGTTTTTAAACATAAAATATTAAATTGGGCATAAATGTTAAAAATATTTTGACAACTTAAAAAAAAAAAAAAAAAAAAAAAAAAAAAAAAAAACTTTACTTTTTTTGCGACGGGAGCCTTTTACGAAATTTTTAATCTTTTAACAAAAATTTGTGCCGAATTAAATTGAGAAAATACTCCGATTAAATAAGGTAAATTTTACTGGTGGGGATAAACAAGGATTCTTAAGCCTTTTTTGCGGCACATATATGTGTCGCTCGTCCCCAAGGGGTTAAGAAGATAACACTGAAAAAAGAAGTTAAAAATATTAATTCCCTTTAGAAAATGAGAATGCATCAAACGCCCTTTGACTTAACATTACACAGAGGTGTTCGGCCGCTGAGTGACCAGCCACCTGAAAGAAAAGGGTGATGATCAGCGACCATATGAAGGGTATTCATCCGCACCGTGATGCGTCAGACCGACCAGTGAGTTCGAGTCATCTTTTACCAGAATTAATTTGCGAATCCCCGTAAAATGTTCTCGATTTGATTTACATTAATTCCCCTCCAAATTAAAGACTGGAATTTCTGATACTTTGTCCATAACACTTAGAATGCACTTTTATACGCGCGAGCTGAGTTCGAGTCTAAAATTCGGCTGCCGGCAGTGTTGACTTTTGTCTATTAGCACAGCCTCTATAAATAAGTGTCATTTTAATCGATTTGTTAACTATACTACAAATAATTAAATTTTGTGGTTACAGCTACAAATATGTTACATTATGTACTCAAAACATTATTCTGTACTCGGAAACATCCACTAAATTTATAAAGTTTCGATTAATTTTAATACATGCAATCTAAGTCAAGATTAAATGCATTTTAATGGCGGTATTGTCAGTGACTGGTATTCTAGTGGTTCACTGGCTAAAATAATGGATCAAAATGAAACCAGTTCCGGAGTCTAATGTCACCCATAAAGTCCATTGTTAAGTTTATCAAGATAGCGATCATTGATAAAAAAAAAGTTTTTTTGCTACCATAAATAACAAGAAATTAATTTTACAGAAAAATTGTTTTTGACTAAAAGACATGCTTATCAATATCGTAAATGATATTATTAAAGAGGTCCGGAACACTTTTTAAAATAATTTTAGTTCTTGAGTTAAAATTTTGAATTTTTTTTGCGATGCACACTGATGTTTAACCATATAATTTATAAACAAAATCACATGATAAAACTTATCGTAATTAAAAAAAAAATTAAATTATTAAAAATATGGGGTAATTTAAAATCATTATAACTCAAAATATTATTTGTAGAATTTCAATTATTTTTAAATAAATAAACAGAAATATTTAAATTTTAACTTTGATTCAGCATTTTTAAAAATAATTTTTTTTAAAAGAATCAGGAATATTTAAAGTAAAATTGTGAAAAAACATGATGTTACTTTTATTGAAAAAATCATATTTTCAAAAGTAATTTTTTTTTTCAAACTGGCTGAATCAAAATTAAAGTAAAAAAAAAAAAAAAAAAAGACATATTATAAGTTTGAAACATTTAACTTTAACGGTTCTTGTGTTATAACAAATAAAATTCGAGAAATTGTGAAAAAACCTATCAAAAACGCATTTTCACAAAAATTCATTTATCTGACAACAATTGCTTAAGAGCTACATTTTGAAAATAAATCAAAATGAAAAAAATAATATTTCCTTTTCTAAGTAAAACATAAACATGATGAATACGTCATTTTAAGCATAAAAAACAGAAAAAATTTTGATGCAATTTTTTTTTCAGACTTCTTTAAAATAAAAATATTTTATTTTGTTTGGTTTGCTTGCAGTGTTATCCTTTGCTTGTTAATATTTCCTCGTGACTTTACTAAAATCAACTTAGAAAAAGGATCGTAATTTTGGAAAAAAGACGGTAATGATCACTATGCGCTGTTAAAAATTTGGAACTTTTGCTACATCGTCACTCCACTATTTTTATAGAAAACGATTACTTCACTATATTATGAAGCATTCTAATTGGTCAAAAAGCTGATATTCTATAAAATCAATGGAGCGATGATGCAGCAAAAGTTTCAAATTTTTAATAGTGCATGTGAAGTCTTCTCACCAGCACTGTTGTATAAGAGCGGAGAGCGAGATTCTTTGTTTTTCTCTCACTGATACTTTACTACTGCTAAAAAACTAAATTTAAAAAATATTCTTAAATTCTAGACGAAAATTCAAATCATTATTATAGCTATAAGACAGCCCATAATTTTTTTTTTTTTTTAAGTTAAAGTTTAAGAACAAAGTTCCTTCTCCTTAAAGTTTGCTGTGTACACGTTGTAATCAGAAATCAAGCGATACGCCAGAAATAGATAATTTTCACCAGAAATTTTTACGAGTATTCTTCAACTTATTAGACCTAGCAAGCGTCAATTAGTTGCGCAGTGCTTGTTTTTCTTTCGTAATGTTCTAATTTGCCTTTATTATGAAATAGTGTCACAGTTCCCTTTTTATGAGATTTAGAAATAAGTATCTGTCAAACAAGTAAATGTTAAGAATTTTTCTTGACTTCTTGAACTAAAATTACAATAAATTGATTGCCTTCTCATTAAAATTCCTCCAAAAATTTATTAAAAAAAATTAAAGTTTGAGAACAAAATCCCTTTTCCCTGCCTAGATATACACTTCCAGCACAATCTCGACATTCTTTGGAACACGCTTGTCACAAACAAAGTGTATTCTTTGAATATTCATGAGACCTTCCCTTCCGTTTAACTGTGATATTAACGTTTACTTTTCAACAATTTTGATCGATTATTTGAGTAGAAATCTTTTGAGGGTGAAAACGACTTTTGGAGGATCAGAAGGGGCAGAACTGACAGTAAGGCTCCGAGCACATGGGAATTTTGCCCAAGTTCAACTGAATTCCAGCAAATCCTTTCTTCTTCTGCCTTCTGCGATTTACTGACAATAGAAGACGGGGATATTACAATGGTTCAAGAGATAACTGCCTCAACCCTACTTAATGGAAAAGTCCCTGTCCTACGGTTGGATTGAAATTGAACTGAAAAAGTCATTATACATAAAACACGCCGACTTCTAACCGCAAAAAGTAGTTGTGTGTGTTCGTTCCTTAAGGAATAGCTTCGTCTCCACGATGCGAGAATGCAATCATATTACTCTTGGGTATACTGAATGGCTGGGATAAGTATACGAATCAGTGGTTTCAGTACTACTTTTTTTTTTTTTTTAATAGACCTCTACAGTGCTTAAATGTTCATTAATTTTTCAGTATATATAAAGGGAGAAGAGTTGCTTGATTGGCAGTTTAATTATGCAGTCTTATCTCTTACTTTTCTGTTTGCTTGCAGCAAGCGTTACGAAATAGTATCTAATTTGAATACTCAAAATGAGATTAAAAGCAGTAATTTACTCTTTGTATTTTTCCGTGATGAAGAATTTGTTAACATTTTCGATAATGCTTGGTGTGGGTTTTACCCTTCAAGTTTGCGACTAATTTTTATAGAAGCTGAACTTAAAAATATAATTTTTTTTATTACAGGGGAAAAAGAGGAAGTGTGTACGTATGAGCGGAAGGAAGGGGGCAGGGGTTATAAACTCCATTTTCTTCGAGAACATAACAACTGTTTAGAATCTACGAAATACATTTAAACAAATTTTTTAACAATCATTGGATGTGAAAAGAAAATTTTAAATAACGTTCTATATAAATAAAACTTTTTTTTTGACAATAAAATAGTGTAATCTCAAAAATTGATATAAAATTACACAAAGAATTAACAGAACTGAATATTTCTCGTACAAGATTCCTTTTCTTACAATATTATTTTTCGAGTCTTAAAAAATGTATAATTTGAACAGCTTTCGATATATTTGTTTTTAAATGAACATATTGTACATATTATCAATATTACTAATCTCTAACAGCATAACTCAAGAGAGAATTCTTAAAACATTTTTCTCGAAGATATGGATTGTGTACCATATGTAAAGTATACAAGGATATTTGCGAAAAAGCTATCCTTAAAACTCATATAAATAAATACTTCAATAATATATAAAATACAATTACAAATCAATTTCCTTCACTGTTAAAACAAAAGTCCTTTATTTCTTTTTTTAATTAATCACACTAGAAGCTCAGCGTTAATGCGTAGTAAACTGGATAATTCGATTTGAACAGGTTGCTGTGGATCTCTTAGGCTTTATCTTTGGAAGCAACATGAATACGGGCCAGATTATTATCCTCCAGTCACTAATCCTCCTAGATTAAGACCGACATCCTTTCTGTGGTGTTGGTACTGTCCGACTAACTCGTTATTTTTTCAAAGAGATGGAATTAATTATAGTTCCTTTAGTGTAAAACAGCATTTTCCTCTTTCTAAATTCCGTAGTTTAGACGCTTAGAGGATAATATTTGATTTTATGTTCATGATAACTTGAAAGTTAGTTCTAGAAAACTATTGATTTTTACACCAAGAATATTGTTATTATATTTTTAATTCTGTTAAATTCTAGTATAATTATGAAATAAAATACAAATGTGTATATAAATTAAAATAAATACAATTTGAAAAATATTTTTGTTGAAGTATTTTTTTAGGGTTTTAGATCTACCTCCTATATTTTACTCATAATATAGAGAAATTTTCTTTATAATGTAGAGAAATAATTGTTTATGTTATAGTTTGTCTCAAAAATTTAGATACGGCAAAATTATGTCATTTATTAAAAAAAAAAAAAAAAAAAAAAAAAGGAAATTAATCAAAAACATATTATTTACTTAATAAATTCTGTAAAATTTTTCAAATAAATCACACCAAAATAAATAAATGGGTATATTATCCTAACTTTGATATAAAGAAAATAAAACTTTATAAATGTACAATGTCTGATACATTTAGGTATAATTTATGGATATTTGTTTAATATGCTTGTACTTTTGAGATAGTGTTTTTCAACAAAGAAATATAAAATAACAAAGACGTATTTTTAAATAAATAATGCTTGCGAAACTATTGTAATATCTGTATTATGTTTCATTTCAATTATATTTTGAATAATATTGTGAAATTATTCAATATCACTCCATCAAATTTTATTATCATATTTTAAATTAAAATATGTTAAATGTATAATATATAAATACTTTTATAAATGTAACCAAAGTAACTCAGATATTACCATAAGGATAAGCCAATGAAACCAGTATTTTTACAATCATCCTATTAAAATCATGATAAATTTTTTGAATTAAAATATGATAAATGAAATTTTTTATTTTGAGACTACATTTTTGAGGCAGACTGTATCGCTCAGTTATTCTATAATCAAATTTGTATTTCGAATCTTTTTTTTTTTTTTTTTTTTTTTTTTTTTTTATTCTACTTTCTCTTAAAAAAAAAAATTTAATAAAAGTTCTGATTTATCAAAATTATACAATTGAGCCTAATATAAATTGAAATATTTGAAAGCATCTTACTGGAAATGAAAAACTGTCAAAACTAAGTAATTACAATCAATTTTGTGGTTCCAGATTACATATGTCATTAAGTAAATCTATATGATCATATTATCCCCGTTTCCCCAAATGGAAGATAGATTTGAATGTTCGAAAGTGGAATATCCTGCAGGGGTTTCCTTGATAAATGAGGAAGGGGAGGTCATCCCTTTTCCTTGTGGCCAGGATTGATGATCAAAACAATTAAGTATAAATGTCAACCAATAATATTTGAAATATGCATAAAATTTCAACGATGGGGATTTTTTTTCAAAGTTTTCAAAAAAAAAAAAAAAAAAAAAAAAAAAGTCATAACAATTTAGATGTGTTTTTCATTTATATATTGTAACATTATAAATAATATATTATCGGGTCGTGTTTTTATTCATACATTTTAACATTAAATACAATAAAAACTTTAAAACTCCGAAAGTTTTAATGTTTTTGTTGTATTTCACTGAATACTAGTGTTTTTTATGAATATATTACTGCATTTTAATGTTATAAAGAGTATATTATCGAGGGCAATATGATTATATAGATTTACTTACTGGTATATATAATCTGGAATTACAAAATTGATTATAATGACTTAGTTCTGACAGTTTTTAATTTCGAGTAAAATGCTTTCAATCAAGAAAAAAATTATATTAGGCACAATTATATAATTTTTATAAATCAAAATTTTTATAATCAGGCTATACCATATGCATATACTTTTTAAATGCTATATTTAATTAATTTATTTTTTAAATTAAAATAGTAATTCACGAGTAATTACTTAAAATTTTTATATTTCAAAATGCTAGTATCTTTTTTTACAAGATATGCATACACAAATGATTGTTAATTGCATTGAATTATATAGCTTTCAAATATGATGAATTTACAAATGTAATGATTAATTTAACAAAATTCGTTAAAAATTGAGAATTCTTTAAGTAAAGATTTTTACAGCGTATGAAATTGGATGCTTTGTTTCAAAAAGTAAAATAAAATTCAATGCTAAGCATTCATAGAATTTTTTTTTGAAGAGACGTCGTTGATATCCTACTTGGATATAGATCATTAGGTATTTAGTAGTTAAGTAAATTCAGTAAATTTAAACATTTCTGTTTAAAAAGTTTCAAACAGAAATAATAATAAAATATTTGTATCTTATCATTCTTTGAGTTTTAAAGAGATTGATTTTAAGAAAAGCAATTTTTATTGGAATAATAATTAAAAAAAATGATGTCACCGGAAAATGGGAACGATTCTGTAGGAAAGTATATCATAATTCTTTGAGTTGTAAAAAAATAATAATAAAAATACCTACACTGATGCTCAATTACAATCACAAGTGCAACAGAAATCAATAAACAAAATTGTTTAAAAAGTATCAAATTTTATCGATTCAGTACATGCTATTTTTATTGAAGTACAATCAGTGATCTCTTCAGAAAATGGAACGATTCTGTCTGAAAATATCTTATTATTCTTTGAGTATTAAACACACTTTCGGAAAGGAACTTTGGACCATGGAATTCGAAATAAATCTTGATTATTTCTAATCCGAAAAGCCGTAGAAGAATGATTTCGTTTCCGTCTGAACCTAAAGTATTGTCAGTTATATAAGGGCGCATTGAGAATTATTAACCCAAAAGAATGAGTAAAGATAATATTCTGTAATATTCGTTTATTACCAGAAATGGTTTAACAATGGATTACCTGAATGCATGCAATGTTTTTAATCTACATGAATAGTTTCAAATTTAATGTAAATATTAATTGAATCTGTGGAGCTTTAACTGATAAAAATGAATAAAAATTTTAGTAAAATTTAATCATGTTAAAAAAATTCGGTTTTTAATCGAATTTTTTATTGTAATTAATGTGGATTTTAAAAATATATTTTTGAATTGCTATAAATGAAGGCTATTAAAAATATGGAATCAATTTTAGCAGACTGTTTATAGCAATATATTAGTAGTAGGAAAATAACAGTACGGGGACAGGAGCAGGCGGGACTGCGGGACCGTCCCGCCTGCGGTCCCTCCTGCGCCCACCGTGACACCGCCACTCTCCTGCCCCCACTATGCATCCCCCTCCACGAACGCCCCCTAGTGGAAAAAAGGAACATTCTATTATAACATGAGAGGTGAACAACCTTTCCTAATTAAAAAATATTATCAATCACATCTCAACTCGGAATCATACTATAAGATGAAGATTAAATTTATATTTGAATTTGGAAGAACCGTAATTTTAATGAATATTATTAATTAAGCGAAACAATTAAAATCTCAGTTTTTAACCATTTTATTTAGATTTCTTCAACTACAAGATGAGATTATCAATTTAACACAAGAAAGTTAAACATATATTTGAATTTTGCTTGATAGACATCTTAATGAGTAGTATTAATTAAATAAAAACAATAGAAAATATCCAGTTTTATAGAAAAAGACTGATTTCTTACGATTTTTATCAACTATATGATCAATGTAACGACTTAAAAGTTGAAAGTTAAACGTACATCCTAGTTTTTCAACTGCTATAACCTTAATGAGTATCGTTAATTAAGTAAAAAAACAATGGAAAATATCAAGTTTTATAGAAAAAGACTGATTTCTTACGATTTTTATCAACTTAAGAGAGAAAACTTAAACATACATTTCAGTTTTTCAACAGCTATAACCTTAATGAGCATTCATAATTAAGTAAAAAACAATGGAAAATATCGATTTTTATAGAAAAAGGCTGATTTCTTACGATTTTTATTAACTGCAACATCAGTGTATCGACTTACAAGTTGAAAGTTAAACATGCATTCTAGTTTTTCAACAGCTATAATCTTAATGAGTATCGTTAATTAAGTAAAAAACAATGGAAAATATCAAGTTTTATAGAAAAAGACTGATTTCTTACGATTTTTTCAACTCAAACTTCAGACTATCAATTTGATAGAAAGAAATTTAAGCATGCATTCCAGTTTTGGAGAACCATTTCCTTCATGAACATTATTAATTAAGCAAAACAACAGAAAATATTAAATTTTTATCTGATTTCTTCATATTTTTTGATTTTTTTTTTTTTTTTTTTTTTTTTTTTAATATAAAATCAGAATACACAACTTAAAATAGAAATTTAAACATAGTTTTTAGTTTTTGAACAGTCGTTACCTCAAAGAATTTCGATAATTGAACAATTAACAAAGGAAACTAATGATTTTTTAACGAAAAAAGACGAATTAAACGAATTTGGTTAACTTTTACTCTAATTGGAAATTTCATCGTACTTTATATATACCAACTAAGTAGAATTTTAATACATAAACGAATAATTTTGAGAAATCCTCAACACACAAATGTGAACCTGCAGAGCATTTCTTATTACGTCATATCTAAACTAAAACTTTTTTCTACAACCCCTCCACCCATGTCTCCAAGTAGGGGAAACACACAATAGAGTTCTGACGTCACAACTTACAAAGGTATACAAAAAAAAAATGTTTACGTTCAAGTAAAAGTATCGCATAGAGAGAAAAAAGAAGACATTTAAACTATTTATCCATTCTAGTTTTATAACAGTTACCACAACATCATCAAATTAAAATTTGAAGTCATAATGAGTGTAATTAATTAAGCAAAATAATAGAAATATTAGTTTTTCAGAGGGGGAAAAGACGAATTTAAACAAATTTTATTAGTTTTACACTAGTTTAATAATAATTTTAAGAGGAAAAAGACGAATTTAAACTTTTTTTTTTTTAGTTTTACACTATTTTTTCTCATCTCCAACACGGATATATCAATTTTAACAGAAGAATTAAACGTATATTTTAGTTTTTAACAACAAAATCTTAACAAGTATCATTAATTAAACAAAAATAAATATCAGTTTTAAAGAAAAGACGAATTTGAATAATTTTACACTAGTATTTTCAAAAGCAACATGGAAATATTAATACTTATTCACATATTTCACTTATTCACTGTATTCAATACTATATTTAATAAATTTGGATACACTTTAAGAATTTCCTAATCTATAATTATATATTAGCTGTATATTTAATGTTACCCATGTTTTCAACATTAGTTCATAATCGTGAATTTTGTATTTTAAATACCATGTATTCAGGTTCAGATTATTTTCACTTGAAATCATACAGAATTTTTTAACAGAGTTTGTTTTTGAAATCATTGAAGCAACTGTATTTAATATTTTTAACACCAATTTTCTAAGATTTTTTAACATTTTCCGGTTATACATTCCTCAAAAGTATATATTCTAAACAATAGAAAATATTAATTTTAAGAATAAAAAGACGAATTTAAACAAATTTTATTAGTTTTACAATATTTTTTCTCATCTCCAACACGGATATATCAATTTTAACAGAATTAAACGCATATTTTAGTTTTTAAGAACAAAAATGTAATAAGTATCATTAATTAAACAAAAAATAAATATCAATTTTCAAGAAAAGACAATTTTTTACACAAATTTTCAACTTTGAAATACATTTGCTTACATATATTGTTACAGTATATTACTAAACTTAAACTTTTTAAAAAGTTTGAATGTCTTTACAAAGGTTCATACTTATATTTTTCACGTCTTGACTGCATTCGAAATCTTACAACAAAAGTATACTTTTATTATTATTATTATTATTATTCTAGAAAACCTAAAAAATCGTTTCTTGCTGCTTTAGACACTTAACATATTAAAACTACTCTACCCATATAATTAATCAAATTAGGACATGATTCATCTTACACTTCAAAATTTCTGAATTTTTACAATACTTATTTTCATCAAACTTTATTCTTGATCCTATATATTTTAATAGCACAGAATTTTAACATCTGTTTATATCTACTTATCAGAAAATTATCAAAACACCCAACAACATTTTCCAAATATGAATATTATCTTTACAGTTTAATAATACAAAACATACACGAATACAAAGTTTAATTTTTACAAACATTTTATATTTCAAACCAAACTTTTCGGAATTTTCACATCATAAGAGCAAACATTAGACGAACTTTTTAACTTTTTTTATTGCTTAGATCTTTTCATCATAACTTTTAATTATGATAATTATCCATTTTTAGGTTGATTGTCGAAAAACTGTAACTGAAATTACATAAACTTAATGTAAAAAACCATGTTCTCACACAATTTCTTGAAATTCAACAAAGAATTGACTATTACTTATCTATTATTATTCTTATTAAATACTTATCTACATCAATATCAACTCTCGATAGTATATAGATATTTCATCATTACACACTTACAACTCTTTTCAAACGTTTATCAGAAAAATAAGTCAATCAAAGTCTAGTAGTTATCACACCTGTTCCTCAGAAATATTACTATCATATGAAACAGTAAAGAAAATTAATAGATATTTAATATTTAATAGCCTCATACGTGAAATTACTGTCGAATGAGAATACTAATAATCTATAAAATCAACTGTTGAACAAAAAAATAGCACAGATTACCGAAAATTCAAATGTTTTTTCTGCAAAAGTTACAAAAATTAACAAATGAATGACAAGTTAGAGAAATAACTAAAAAAGTTAATGAACATATTTACAAATTTATTAAAATCACACCTTTTTCTGGATTACAAACCACAATTTCTTGAAAAATTTATCACCGAATTTGTAAGATTTTAGTCCTAGTATTACAAACACTCAATAAATATTCAAAATTAACAAAAATATAATTTTTTAGTCTCATCAATAAGCAGAAATTCTATATTAAAAGAATATTTTCATAGTAGTACTTATAAAAATGAGAGTTTACAAACTGATTTTCATAATTTTATCACATTTAAATTTAATATTTTACATAAAACATTATTTAATCAAATTTTATGCTTTCTAATTCAGTAAAATTCAATACTTTTTTAGTTTTTAAACCAATACCACAATATTTATTTACATCAAACTTGATTCTTCACCTTTTATATTTCCACATTACACACGTGAGATAAATACTAACTTGGATCAGGAGTTGAAATCAATTGATTCCATTCGATTTTCATCATGTACGCATTGCTCCTACACGAAATTTCTTACTGCTATAATCATCTAATGTATTAAAACTAATCTACTCATATTTTTAATCAATTCATCAGATGTTTCATCTCGCACTTCTGAATTATCGTGCATCAAGTTGCTTAAAATATAAATACTATCTTTATAGTTTTAATGATATATAGTATACATGGTTTATCTTGAGTTAGCACTTCCATAGTATTAATCAAATTATGTGTTTCATCTTGCACTTGATCTTAATGTTTTCATCTTGCATCTGAATTATCGTCCATCGAGTTTTTTAAATAATAATATATTTATAGTTTTTGATTATACATAGCATGTACAAATACAATCTTTAATTTTAACATTTCATATTTCAAATAACCTATTTCCGAAACCAAGCTATGCGAATTTTACCACAATGCTTATTATCATAGAATAATTTGTGTTTCACACTTTTCTAAAAATTATCAGATATGTACCCCTCAGAGAAATTACTATCATATGAATAAATGAAGAAAATTTAATTTATATTAAATGTACACGAAATTGATTGCAATATACATGTATTTAATAAAAATAAATAAATAAGCGATTATTTATACATTAAACCTTTACTAAATATATATTTCTTTCATTATACAGATGTTTCAACAAGATGAACCAAAACAGCAGCAAACTTCAGAAATTAATGACCCGAATGATTCATCCCTAGCACATGTACCGTTAACGAATAAACATATGTGAGTACTTATATGAGAAATACTAGAATTCGTATATGAAACGTAATTAGAGTAAATACAAAATGATTTGTCTTACTACCTACACTTTAACAAGTGCTTTTTACCTATATTATTGAAGAGAATCCTAACTGTGTCCATTTATTTCTACTACATTTTATCTCTACTATATTTTACTACTATATACTCTACTATATTTTACATCTACCACATCTTATTTCTCTGTGCTCTATTTGCTACAAACACTTCTTAAGTAAATGGAATTTAACAGAACATACAAAAATCTATACATGTGAAAAACCTTACACTTGGAAAGATTACCATAAATGCTGTTTTCAAGGAGACATGAACCAAAAATGCACACATCATCATATAAAGCATCATCAGATATATGTAAACTTAGCGAAGATATTCAAAAATTAGTCAGACTTTTGAAGAATTTTGAAATAAAGGAAGATATTTAGGCTATTTATCCATCATATTTTCACAACACTTACCACAATATCTCAAACTTAAAATTTGGAAGACATACACACTGCTGAAAAGTAATTTTGTGATTCTTCTAACCAGTATGAATGTATAGATGTTATTTTGCAGTGTATTCTTTAAATGCTCACATTAAATATTCTTTTATATGCATATATCGTTGTGTTTATTTTTCTAATACCTATTACATTAATGAAATACATAACATTTTAAGTGAAATAACACTCTCACAACTTAAAAAATGCATAAGAACATACAAAAAATAAACAGATGTATGAAAAAATATGCAAGTTTACAAAATATTTTCATTGTTTTCTAGAAATATTAACAAAAAATATTTACAATATGAAAAAATTGTAAAAGTGAAAAGAAGAAACATAAATGTAAAAACAAAAACCACAAAGTGAAAAACTCATAACAAAGTTTTTGAAAAAAAATATTTACAACAAAATTTTTTTTACAAAAACCAAAACTTCCAAAAATATTTTTTTCAAAAAATTTTTTTTTCAAAAACATTTTTTACAAAAATTTTTTTTTCAAAATAAGTTTTTACAAAAGTAAAAAAAAAAGAAAATCACAACGTTAAAAAAATGAAAAATTTTTGTTAAAAAAAGTGTAAAAAAATTGCAAAAAAAATGTTGCAAAAATTTCAAAAAAGTTATGAAAAAAGTCTCAAAAATTTTGTTGTTTTTAATAGCAAATGCAATGGTTTCGCCATTGCATACTGCATTAAAAACAACAAAATTTTTGAGACTTTTTTCATAACTTTTTTGAAATTTTTGCAACATTTTTTTGCAATTTTTTTACACTTTTTTTAACAAAAATTTTTCATTTTTTTAACGTTGTGATTTTCTTTTTTTTTACTTTTGTAAAAACTTATTTTGAAAAAAAAAATTTTTGTAAAAAATGTTTTTGAAAAAAAAATTTTTTGAAAAAAATATTTTTGGAAGTTTTGGTTTTTGTAAAAAAAATTTTGTTGTAAATATTTTTTTTCAAAAACTTTGTTATGAGTTTTTCACTTTGTGGTTTTTGTTTTTACATTTATGTTTCTTCTTTTCACTTTTACAATTTTTTCATATTGTAAATATTTTTTGTTAATATTTCTAGAAAACAATGAAAATATTTTGTAAACTTGCATATTTTTTCATACATCTGTTTATTTTTTGTATGTTCTTATGCATTTTTTAAGTTGTGAGAGTGTTATTTCACTTAAAATGTTATGTATTTCATTAATGTAATAGGTATTAGAAAAATAAACACAACGATATATGCATATAAAAGAATATTTAATGTGAGCATTTAAAGAATACACTGCAAAATAACATCTATACATTCATACTGGTTAGAAGAATCACAAAATTACTTTTCAGCAGTGTGTATGTCTTCCAAATTTTAAGTTTGAGATATTGTGGTAAGTGTTGTGAAAATATGATGGATAAATAGCCTAAATATCTTCCTTTATTTCTAAATTCTTCAAAAGTCTGACTAATTTTTGAATATCTTCGCTAAGTTTACATATATCTGATGATGCTTTATATGATGATGTGTGCATTTTTGGTTCATGTCTCCTTGAAAACAGCATTTATGGTAATCTTTCCAAGTGTAAGGTTTTTCACATGTATAGATTTTTGTATGTTCTGTTAAATTCCATTTACTTAAGAGGTGTTTGTAGCAAATAGAGCACAGAGAAATAAGATGTGGTAGATGTAAAATATAGTAGAGTATATAGTAGTAAAATATAGTAGAGATAAAATGTAGTAGAAATAAATGGACACAGTTAGGATTCTCTTCAATAATATAGGTAAAAAGCACTTGTTAAAGTGTAGGTAGTAAGACAAATCATTTTGTATTTACTCTAATTACGTTTCATATACGAATTCTAGTATTTCTCATATAAGTACTCACATATGTTTATTCGTTAACGGTACATGTGCTAGGGATGAATCATTCGGGTCATTAATTTCTGAAGTTTGCTGCTGTTTTGGTTCATCTTGTTGAAACATCTGTATAATGAAAGAAATATATATTTAGTAAAGGTTTAATGTATAAATAATCGCTTATTTATTTATTTTTATTAAATACATGTATATTGCAATCAATTTCGTGTACATTTAATATAAATTAAATTTTCTTCATTTATTCATATGATAGTAATTTCTCTGAGGGGTACATATCTGATAATTTTTAGAAAAGTGTGAAACACAAATTATTCTATGATAATAAGCATTGTGGTAAAATTCGCATAGCTTGGTTTCGGAAATAGGTTATTTGAAATATGAAATGTTAAAATTAAAGATTGTATTTGTACATGCTATGTATAATCAAAAACTATAAATATATTATTATTTAAAAAACTCGATGGACGATAATTCAGATGCAAGATGAAAACATTAAGATCAAGTGCAAGATGAAACACATAATTTGATTAATACTATGGAAGTGCTAACTCAAGATAAACCATGTATACTATATATCATTAAAACTATAAAGATAGTATTTATATTTTAAGCAACTTGATGCACGATAATTCAGAAGTGCGAGATGAAACATCTGATGAATTGATTAAAAATATGAGTAGATTAGTTTTAATACATTAGATGATTATAGCAGTAAGAAATTTCGTGTAGGAGCAATGCGTACATGATGAAAATCGAATGGAATCAATTGATTTCAACTCCTGATCCAAGTTAGTATTTATCTCACGTGTGTAATGTGGAAATATAAAAGGTGAAGAATCAAGTTTGATGTAAATAAATATTGTGGTATTGGTTTAAAAACTAAAAAAGTATTGAATTTTACTGAATTAGAAAGCATAAAATTTGATTAAATAATGTTTTATGTAAAATATTAAATTTAAATGTGATAAAATTATGAAAATCAGTTTGTAAACTCTCATTTTTATAAGTACTACTATGAAAATATTCTTTTAATATAGAATTTCTGCTTATTGATGAGACTAAAAAATTATATTTTTGTTAATTTTGAATATTTATTGAGTGTTTGTAATACTAGGACTAAAATCTTACAAATTCGGTGATAAATTTTTCAAGAAATTGTGGTTTGTAATCCAGAAAAAGGTGTGATTTTAATAAATTTGTAAATATGTTCATTAACTTTTTTAGTTATTTCTCTAACTTGTCATTCATTTGTTAATTTTTGTAACTTTTGCAGAAAAAACATTTGAATTTTCGGTAATCTGTGCTATTTTTTTGTTCAACAGTTGATTTTATAGATTATTAGTATTCTCATTCGACAGTAATTTCACGTATGAGGCTATTAAATATTAAATATCTATTAATTTTCTTTACTGTTTCATATGATAGTAATATTTCTGAGGAACAGGTGTGATAACTACTAGACTTTGATTGACTTATTTTTCTGATAAACGTTTGAAAAGAGTTGTAAGTGTGTAATGATGAAATATCTATATACTATCGAGAGTTGATATTGATGTAGATAAGTATTTAATAAGAATAATAATAGATAAGTAATAGTCAATTCTTTGTTGAATTTCAAGAAATTGTGTGAGAACATGGTTTTTTACATTAAGTTTATGTAATTTCAGTTACAGTTTTTCGACAATCAACCTAAAAATGGATAATTATCATAATTAAAAGTTATGATGAAAAGATCTAAGCAATAAAAAAAGTTAAAAAGTTCGTCTAATGTTTGCTCTTATGATGTGAAAATTCCGAAAAGTTTGGTTTGAAATATAAAATGTTTGTAAAAATTAAACTTTGTATTCGTGTATGTTTTGTATTATTAAACTGTAAAGATAATATTCATATTTGGAAAATGTTGTTGGGTGTTTTGATAATTTTCTGATAAGTAGATATAAACAGATGTTAAAATTCTGTGCTATTAAAATATATAGGATCAAGAATAAAGTTTGATGAAAATAAGTATTGTAAAAATTCAGAAATTTTGAAGTGTAAGATGAATCATGTCCTAATTTGATTAATTATATGGGTAGAGTAGTTTTAATATGTTAAGTGTCTAAAGCAGCAAGAAACGATTTTTTAGGTTTTCTAGAATAATAATAATAATAATAATAAAAGTATACTTTTGTTGTAAGATTTCGAATGCAGTCAAGACGTGAAAAATATAAGTATGAACCTTTGTAAAGACATTCAAACTTTTTAAAAAGTTTAAGTTTAGTAATATACTGTAACAATATATGTAAGCAAATGTATTTCAAAGTTGAAAATTTGTGTAAAAAATTGTCTTTTCTTGAAAATTGATATTTATTTTTTGTTTAATTAATGATACTTATTACATTTTTGTTCTTAAAAACTAAAATATGCGTTTAATTCTGTTAAAATTGATATATCCGTGTTGGAGATGAGAAAAAATATTGTAAAACTAATAAAATTTGTTTAAATTCGTCTTTTTATTCTTAAAATTAATATTTTCTATTGTTTAGAATATATACTTTTGAGGAATGTATAACCGGAAAATGTTAAAAAATCTTAGAAAATTGGTGTTAAAAATATTAAATACAGTTGCTTCAATGATTTCAAAAACAAACTCTGTTAAAAAATTCTGTATGATTTCAAGTGAAAATAATCTGAACCTGAATACATGGTATTTAAAATACAAAATTCACGATTATGAACTAATGTTGAAAACATGGGTAACATTAAATATACAGCTAATATATAATTATAGATTAGGAAATTCTTAAAGTGTATCCAAATTTATTAAATATAGTATTGAATACAGTGAATAAGTGAAATATGTGAATAAGTATTAATATTTCCATGTTGCTTTTGAAAATACTAGTGTAAAATTATTCAAATTCGTCTTTTCTTTAAAACTGATATTTATTTTTGTTTAATTAATGATACTTGTTAAGATTTTGTTGTTAAAAACTAAAATATACGTTTAATTCTTCTGTTAAAATTGATATATCCGTGTTGGAGATGAGAAAAAATAGTGTAAAACTAAAAAAAAAAAAAGTTTAAATTCGTCTTTTTCCTCTTAAAATTATTATTAAACTAGTGTAAAACTAATAAAATTTGTTTAAATTCGTCTTTTCCCCCTCTGAAAAACTAATATTTCTATTATTTTGCTTAATTAATTACACTCATTATGACTTCAAATTTTAATTTGATGATGTTGTGGTAACTGTTATAAAACTAGAATGGATAAATAGTTTAAATGTCTTCTTTTTTCTCTCTATGCGATACTTTTACTTGAACGTAAACATTTTTTTTTTGTATACCTTTGTAAGTTGTGACGTCAGAACTCTATTGTGTGTTTCCCCTACTTGGAGACATGGGTGGAGGGGTTGTAGAAAAAAGTTTTAGTTTAGATATGACGTAATAAGAAATGCTCTGCAGGTTCACATTTGTGTGTTGAGGATTTCTCAAAATTATTCGTTTATGTATTAAAATTCTACTTAGTTGGTATATATAAAGTACGATGAAATTTCCAATTAGAGTAAAAGTTAACCAAATTCGTTTAATTCGTCTTTTTTCGTTAAAAAATCATTAGTTTCCTTTGTTAATTGTTCAATTATCGAAATTCTTTGAGGTAACGACTGTTCAAAAACTAAAAACTATGTTTAAATTTCTATTTTAAGTTGTGTATTCTGATTTTATATTAAAAAAAAAAAAAAAAAAAAAAAAAAAAAAAAATCAAAAAATATGAAGAAATCAGATAAAAATTTAATATTTTCTGTTGTTTTGCTTAATTAATAATGTTCATGAAGGAAATGGTTCTCCAAAACTGGAATGCATGCTTAAATTTCTTTCTATCAAATTGATAGTCTGAAGTTTGAGTTGAAAAAATCGTAAGAAATCAGTCTTTTTCTATAAAACTTGATATTTTCCATTGTTTTTTACTTAATTAACGATACTCATTAAGATTATAGCTGTTGAAAAACTAGAATGCATGTTTAACTTTCAACTTGTAAGTCGATACACTGATGTTGCAGTTAATAAAAATCGTAAGAAATCAGCCTTTTTCTATAAAAATCGATATTTTCCATTGTTTTTTACTTAATTATGAATGCTCATTAAGGTTATAGCTGTTGAAAAACTGAAATGTATGTTTAAGTTTTCTCTCTTAAGTTGATAAAAATCGTAAGAAATCAGTCTTTTTCTATAAAACTTGATATTTTCCATTGTTTTTTTACTTAATTAACGATACTCATTAAGGTTATAGCAGTTGAAAAACTAGGATGTACGTTTAACTTTCAACTTTTAAGTCGTTACATTGATCATATAGTTGATAAAAATCGTAAGAAATCAGTCTTTTTCTATAAAACTGGATATTTTCTATTGTTTTTATTTAATTAATACTACTCATTAAGATGTCTATCAAGCAAAATTCAAATATATGTTTAACTTTCTTGTGTTAAATTGATAATCTCATCTTGTAGTTGAAGAAATCTAAATAAAATGGTTAAAAACTGAGATTTTAATTGTTTCGCTTAATTAATAATATTCATTAAAATTACGGTTCTTCCAAATTCAAATATAAATTTAATCTTCATCTTATAGTATGATTCCGAGTTGAGATGTGATTGATAATATTTTTTAATTAGGAAAGGTTGTTCACCTCTCATGTTATAATAGAATGTTCCTTTTTTCCACTAGGGGGCGTTCGTGGAGGGGGATGCATAGTGGGGGCAGGAGAGTGGCGGTGTCACGGTGGGCGCAGGAGGGACCGCAGGCGGGACAGCCGGAGGCACCGCAGGCGGGACGGTCCCGCAGTCCCGCCTGCTCCTGTCCCCGTACTGTTATTTTCCTACTACTTATATTTCTATAATTAAATCCTGTGATTGGCTATAAATTTGATTGGTAATTGGAAATGCATTCATAATAGATAAATTTTTCATAAGAAACTAAATGTTAAAGATTTAAAAGAAGTTTTCATCCAGCTATACTTATTGTTAAATTTTAAGAAAGCAATTTAAAATTGTTTATTTTAAACAACATAAAATTACTAATTTTAAAAAAATTGTATAAATTTAAATTGCTGAACAATTCCTAGTTATTTGTGTTATTTATTAATATTTTTTATTCGGAAATAAATTTTACGGGTTTTAATTCTTCGTAAATAAAATAAAAGTAAATAATAATTTAAATTCGATGAAAAATAATATTTATCTTTTCAAAGCTATAAATAATATTTATCTTTTCAAAGTTATTACATGCAAATCATTTATTCTTTTAAAATTTCTTGTAAGTTTTTAAAATTATTTTCGTTTCTAACGTTCAGAGTAAATTAAATTCTTGTTGGGAAATTTTGATTAAGATTCTTCGATTTCATTTCTTAAGAAGTTTGTTTGTTTTTTCTTTCCCTTTTTTATTAAAAATATTTAGACATTTTTAAGTGACTAATTGATATTGGAACTTGACATTTATAATTAATTAATTATAAATATCAAATTATACTCACAAAATACAGAAAAGTTTAAAGATACTTAATCATAAAATCATTTTATCACTATTTAGTGTAAAAATAGTATTAACTGAAAAAAATGTTATCAAAATATAATTTTTTTATCATTATTTTTGAAATACTGAAAAACACTCAATTAATTTGATATTTAAAATAACTTTGAACAGTCAGATAATTTGCACTGATCGCGTCCAATGGAGTCATCGGTTTATAACCGGTACGATAAATTGGTTACCAAAGCGTTCAATGCTGCTAACCGATACGCGACCTATGTCGTTTAATGGAAATAACAAAGTGATCGGTGAGAAACCAAACTAACTGGAAAAAAATCTGTTGGTTGGGTCACGTGATCAATTACTTGAACATTTATGACAGCAACAATAAAAGAATAATTACAGCAACGTAATACAGATGGCGCTACTAGTAAACAATACCAGTGGCGTTCAATGAGTCTGTCAACCGGTTAGTAATTGGTGACATTTACCGTGACGTCATGTATTATATCACATTGGTCACTTTTGTTGGGTCTGGTGAACGCGTTCTTAATATAATACTTTTTGTTTTTATATCACTAAAACAATTTTTTACATAATTATAATTCGAATCTATAAAACACATTATTTTTATTGGAACGGAATACAGAAACATATTATACTAAAAATATAAATATTAATTATATCACTGGGGGGGAAAAATCTGTTTTATTTGGGGAAAAAAATCCTTTTCCTTTAAACTTATAATAATAATTTTAAAAAGACCTACTTTTATCTGCTTGCATTTCTCTAACATTCAACTATATCTGCGAACAAGTTCTTGGCACTGCTTTTATCAGTTTTTTAAATTGATAGTCTTCAATTCTGCATTCATAAGTTAAAAAAAGAATAAAATATTTACATATCATATATATATGTATAGCTTATCGGATTTCTTCGAAAAGTATGGCACACGTCAGTAAACATGTTTTCGAATGATAAGTATTCAAATCAGCTGAAGAGTATAGATATCTGTCTAAAAGCATTTTTGACCTCTACTAGTCCCAGCAGACGTTCACCGTCTTCTGAGTCCAGTCACGTGACACCTTGGCATCACCACCCCTCTATCTATGCAACAGCTTGACAGTACGAGACGTGAATTAGAGACAGATAGAACTTTTTCTTTTTCTTTTTATATTTTTATTAAAAAACATTTTATCACGTTAAAAGTTTAGATGCTGATAGTTGCGTCGCTTCACCAGAAAGGAGTTTTCAGTGTAAAAATTGATGGTTCATAATGGTATTCGTACTTTAAAACTATTTCTGAACTTTTACCCTTTAAATAGCTAATGCTGCTGAGGATATGCGGTGAAAGATAACTCTCATTTTCTGTCGAATTTAAGGATCTTTTCGAGTATTAGTAATGAAATTTTAAGGAAAACGTGAGTGTAATATGAAAATTTAAATTTCGCAGTAATGGTTTTAGATACAGAACGTGATACTGTGGCAGCTAGAGTTCTATTTAAAAAGTTCGTCGTCAGTTTGAATAAAATGGATTGCATCTTTATTTATAAAGATTTGAAATAAATTTATATTTCTCGTGCATGTAAAATCATATTATGGAATTAGGTAGCTATTGTCTTTTGTAGTTTTTCACATTCGATTAGTATTTTATTCAATGATTTGATCAGTTTATTTTATTGTTGAGTGTTTATGTTTATTTAATGCTCTAAACGTTACAGAAATTCATTCAGAAATATAATATTTTGCAGAGTTAGGTACATATTCTGAACTTCTTTAAAATAGCGGCCCCGGGGATGACTCTCCAAGCAAGATACATCATCAAATTACATGACATATATGACGGTTTGCTCATAGGATGCGTATATGATATTTTATTATGTATATGACCAGGTTGTAGTCGCATATGATAGACATTTATGACACGTGTATACAACATTTTATCAATTTCCTGCATGTTGAAAGTGCCTTCCTTTCTGTTGAATGTTACTGCAATTTTAGTAATAAATTAGTGTAATTTATTTAACTAATAAATTTGATACGATAATGTACATATAATGCACAATCAAAATAATCGGAAAGTTCCCTTTAGGTGCAATTTTTTTTTATCACTATTATATATCGATACGCTTGCAATACTTGTTAAATATACGTTATTATCATTATTATATTCTTAATGTCAATATAACTACTTTTAATCCCTTAACTGGTTAATTCTTTTCCTTTAAATAAATTAAAAACTGCGGACTATTATTTAAATAAAATATTCGTAAAATTTAGTCTAAACATTTCTGCCTTTCAATAATATGAAAAGTTTCTTAAAAACTAGTTGGATGTGCCAATTCCAAAATTTTCGTCTATCTCATACGTACATTTTAACATAAAAAATAGTTAATCATGTTAATGCTTTAATAATTTTAATTCAATACCATACTAACATACTAAATATCTGCTTCAGTCAATTAATCGGAGTAAAAAAGAGTTTTCGTCTCTGCGCGAGCCGATGGACAATAGAATGACAGGCAGATTTTTTTTCAAATATAAGGGGGACCTACTTGCCATACCAAAAAATGATCATACAGAAAAATTTTAATTCCGTTCTAGGCATAACTTCATACACTTTTAGGTGGTGCAATATTGAAAATGACACAAAAATCGCTATTGCAGCGCCCCCTTCCAGCACATATTATTGAAATTCAGGAAAACCTACTAGCCATAGCTATACACATACACAAAGTATTTGGTTCAATTCGATGCATAACTTCATACACTTTTGGTCGGTACAATATTGAAAATGGCACAAAAATCGCGATTGCAGCGCCCCCTTCCGACGGATTTTTTTCAAATTCAGGAGGGACCAACTAGCCATAGACACACACTTACACAATTAATTCGGTTCAATTCGATGCATATCTTCATACAGTTTCGGCTGGTACAATATTGAAAATGACACAAAAATCACAATTACAGTGCCCCCTTCCGGCGGAATATTTCAAAATTGAAGGAGGACCTGCTTGCCACAGCCAAAAAAATTTCACAAAAAGTTTGGTTCAATTCCATGCATATCTGCATACACTTTTTGATGGCAGAAAGGCGACATACGGACACACAGACACACGGACAGAGAGACATTTTGTAAAAACATATTTTTTAGAATCTCTGATTCCTAAAACATGTAAATCCGTCTAAAACCGGAAGTCAAAAAAAATTTCGATTACAATAATTTTTTATTCAAGATAGAAGAAAGTAATAATAGTGGTGTCAAAAAGCTCTAAATGATGAAATAAACAAATTCGTCTTGCCCGAACGGCGCCAAACCAGTTAAGGGGTTAATATTGATCTGGACAGTGCAAAACATGAAAGTCCAAGAACAACACTGCAAGTACTTCGCGATGTAAATTTTTTCTTAGATTCTCATTAATATAATGAGAATCTAAGCTTCGCATCTATTGCTTCTCCCCCCCCCCCCTATTCATAAATGATGATACTTTTTTAAATTCCTGCCAAACATACGTCGCTGGCACGTTCAACTTTTTGTCTGTTGAATATTATTACAATATTACCAATAATTTATTGTATTTTAACTAAAAAATCTGATATGATAATATATATATAAAGCAAGAAGAAAATAATTGAAAAGTCACCTTAGGAACAATTTTACAATACCTGTGAAATATACGTTATCATCATTACTATATTTTTACTATCAATATGATTTAATATTGATCTTGTCAGTGCAAAATAAGAAAGTCCAAGAACAACACTGCAGATATTTCGCATTGTAAACTTTTTCTTACGTTCTCATCATTTTATTAATTTCGCATCCATTGCTTCTTATCTCCTTACTCATAAATGACGATAATTTTCAAATTCCCGCCAAATATACATCGCTGGAACTGAATGTTATTACAATTTTAGTAATAAATTAGTGCAATTTAAACTTTTAAAGTTCATTGGTTTCTCTACGAAACCACAAAATTTTAATGGAACAACGACACCGGAATTTTATTTTTGAAAAATCCATTTCATTATGTACGAATGTACGTGAAAAATCACTATTTTCTTATTTACAAAGATATTTTTTCGCAGTTACCGGTGTCATTCATTTATTTCGACAACTCAGAAATGAAAATTCCTTGTCCGTTAAATGGGTTAACTAATGAATTTGATACGATAATATATATATAACACACGAGGAAAATAATTGAAAATTCACTTTCGAAACAATTTTACCTTCTTATTACTATTATATATTAATACTTGTGCAATACCTGTGAAATATACGCTATTCATCATTATTATATTCTTAGTGTTAATATAATTACTTTTAATAATGATCTTGACAGTTTGAAGCATAAAAGTCCAAGAATAACAATGCAAATACTTCGCGTTGTAAATTTTTTGTTACAATCTCATCATTTTATTAATTTTGCATCTATTGCTTCTTCCCCCCCCCCCTCCCCCATTCATAAATAATGATACTTTTCAAATTCCTGCCAAATATACGTCGCTGGCACTTTCAACTTCCTGTCTGGACTACCACTGCACAGCAAACAAGAAACACTTCAGTACGTCTCATTAAATCTCAAATCTAGATGAATCCAGTTCTGGCATTTCACCATATTGGTTATAACTATAGTATAGATTTTGATTGGGCAATACATTTACAAATGTTTGTTTTAGAAAGCTTTTTTAAAATTCTTATCATTTAATTAAATTCAGTTTAATATCTTCGCTCTTTATCAATTTACTAATAAAAATACTTCTCCATTTCTATCGAAATATATAGTGATATATTAGTTTTTTAACGTTATTACATTTTAGTAATAAATTAATGTTATTAAAATTAACAAATTTGATACGGTAATATACATATAACGCACAAGGAAAATAATCGAAAAGTCTTTTTTGGGTACAATTTTTCCTTTTTATCGCTATTATATGTTTATACTTTTGCAATACTTGCGAAATGTACGTTACCATCATTACTATATTCTTATAATTACTTTTAATATTGATCATGAAACATGAAAATCCAAGAACAACACTGCAAATATTTCGCGTTGTAAACTTTTTTTTGCATTCCCATCATTTTATTAATTTCGCACCTACTGCTTCTTTCCTCCCCCATTCATAAATGATGATGCTTTTTAAATTCCTGCCAAATATACGTCGCTGGTACTTTCAATTTCCTTGTAATTTAACTAATTTTGATACGATAATATATTTAAACGTACGAGAAAAATAATTGAAAAGTTATTTTAGCAACGCTGTCAACTGGTACGGATTTTTCCTACCACTAAAATTAAGAAGAATTTTTTTTTTTTTTTTTTTTTTTTTTTTTTTTTTTTTTTTTTTTTTGTTTCATCGTTGGTAAACCTTAATATCCGGCGATTGTTTAAAATAAAAATTTCTATTAAATTTTTGCGGTAGGATAAAGCTATAAAAGTTGGCAGTGGTGCTTTAGGTACAACTTTTCATCTTTATCACTATTGTATATTCATATTTATGCAATACCTGTGAAATATACGTTATCATAATTACTATATTCTCAAAGTTAATATGCTTATGTTCAATATTAATTTTGATAATGCAAAATATGAAAGTCCAAGAACAACAGCGCAAATACTTCGCGTTGTAAACTTTTTCATATATTCTCATCATTTTATTAATTTCGCATCTATTGCTTCTTTCCTCCCCCATTCATAAATGATGATACTTTTCAAATTCCTGCCAAATATACGTCGCTGGCACTTTCAACTTCCTGTCTGGGACTACCACTGCACAGCAAACAAGAAACACTCCAGTACGTCTCATTAAATCTCAAATCTAGATGAATCCAGTTCTGGCATTTCACCATAAGTTTCGGAACATTTTATCGTTTTACAGCGCGCGTGTGTCACAATTCCTCTGGATAAAGAGAATGACGGTGTATGTAGCGTCTGTCACATCTCAAAACGGGGATGCGTCAAATTTGAACGGAAGATATAGATGGAATTTAATAAAGGGGATGGGAACATGACATCGAGCTTCAATATGAGTGTTTTGAGGGCTGCAGAAATGGGGAGGGGGAGGGATGAGTGGTAGAAGAATATTGAAATGTGAAGTATAAAGTGCAGAAATCTTCTGAAAATGGCAGAATGTTTCGATATTTAACAGGATTTTGTTTTAGATTGGATTAAAGTTTAGTTTAAAGAAAGGAATTTTTTGCAAAACTAACCAAAATCGGCAGTGTTAAAATATTAATGCACTTAAATTTTTATTTGCAAGGTTTCAGAAGCTTACAGTGAAATGGTAAATGTTTAATAATGATTAAAGATCACAAAAAAGTAAAAAAAGAAACTTTGTTTTAAAACATAAAAAAACAGGAAATTATCTTTTAATTACAAAAATGAATTATGATAAAATAATAATAATAACAAAAATTTTGAAAGACTAATTTTCGGTGAAATAACTTTTTACATTTCTTGCTACTTAACCCCGAGGAGGAGCATCTTTTACGGAATTTTTAATCTTTAGACACCGGTTTTTAAATACAGAAATTTTTATCCAATAGAGTCGGAAAAATACGCGGATTTAAATAAACAAATTTTACAACATAAATTTACTGGCGAGAATTATCAAGAATTCTTAGCACCTTATGCGGCACGTATATAGGTTGGTCGTCCTAAAGGTATTAAATATTAATATAGATAAATATTCCACAAAAATCTCAACCGTGCCGCATGTTGTGTATCATAAAAACATTCAAAAGATGAGTATGTTTCGCTTAGTTTTAAGTATCTATTTTAGACATTATATTGTATAACCAGTTTTTGAACATAAAAAGAGCGTTCACAGATTCTCCTTTATATTTATTACACTTTCTTTCTTCATGATAAACGTTATTAGGAAAAATCATTTTTTCTCTAACAAAGAAGCTGAAATGTAATTTAGAGACCAAGATCGCAATTTATTTTCAAAAGCAATCGTTAAGAATATCTCAACAGGTGCATATTTAGTATTCAAATGCATATTAATTCAGATAGCTCATTCCTCACCTTAGTAAACCGGTTCTAACCAATAAAAATAAGCAAAAAATAAATTTTGATCACTCTCCCTTTCCGCCCAGCCACGATCATCAATCTTAACTATGACCGCGAATACTTCTCAGTGCCCATGAGATAACGTTCTTCTGCTTTTTATTTCACATCACGATTTTTTTTCCTCTCCTTCCTTTTTTTTTTATTTGTTTGCCGTATTTTATGTATGATGCGAGTCGAAAGTGAGGTAATGCCAGAGAATCTCAATTTCACTTTCCACTAATATACATGGTGTCCCACAAAACCTTATATATTTGAAAAAATATATACGTAATGATAATAACAATAATAATTATAATAATAAAATGTCGTATCAGAATTCCGTTTGCATCATAAGATTTGTTAAAAAAGTGAGATTTTATGTGCGTTAGGAAAAAAAGTCAAAGTATAATTCACAAGATTCATAAGTATCGCTCTCAACTTTTACGATTTTTTGCTACCAGTAAAATTTTATACAGATTTTAGGCTGATTTAACCATGAGACTTATCCGCTTCCTTACTTTTCGCATGCCATATACTGGCGTCCATATTCCGGTCATGATTTATCATTCTCACCACTAAAATGTTATTGTAAATTTTTACATTGCTTAAATCGAGCATTATTCTTATTCAATTAGACAAAATTTCTGTGAATACTAAACATGAATGCTGTCTCAAAAATGACATCTGATGGAGGTTTTTTTCAGTCTGTGTATGGTCTCTTGAGTTTTTTCACTAATGTTTTTAAAACTTTTTTTCCGCTTCATTTTTGAGATTAACCAAGACAAAGAAATCTCTTATAAAATACTGGCGTCTAACTTTAAGGAATCGAAAAAAACATATATACAAATATATACATAAAATCCGCCTTCGGAACCGCCATTTTTGCGTCAGAGTATAGGTATTTTTTGATGCATCCGAAATTTAAGTTAACGGTGTCTCTTGATTATATAAATTGCTCTGACAGTTATTTACGAACATAACACTTACTTTATTGAATTATAGAGATGAAATTTCTGCTCTTTTGCATACCACAATAATCTTAGAAGAAATGATGTTCTGTTAAAACATAAAAATGTTCCTATTAAATAATTTAGCATTTTCTCTAAGATTGTTCTGATGTTCAAAAAAGCGGAAATCTCATCTCTTTAATTATTTTTTGTCAGTTATTCATGTTTATTTTTCTTCTTTCTGAAATCATCCCAACATAAAGTTTTAGAAAGATGGAAGACTGGTATAACTAATATTAGCTGAACTTTTGATGTTTGATTTTGATTTTTGATTGTCACAATTTTTAAAGTAAAGAAAGAAAGCACCCATTTATATATATATATATATATATATATATATATATATATACATAAACAATCATTATACAGGGTGTTTCTAAACTCATGGTACAAACTTTAAAGGTAGGCAGAGCACACAGTAACTATCATATATTGTATAGGAATGTATGGGACCAAGTGACGTATTAAGGTAAAAACACCAAGGTGGCAACTAGGCCTCTTTTTTATTTTTCAAAATTTCTCAGTCATACCAGAAAATTTTCATGCTATCCTTTTCTTGACATTTCATATGTATTTAATACTATAATTCTTCTTTGAAAAATTTTGGTACGAAATCAAAATTTTTTGAACTGAAAATGGAAATGAAAATAGAAATTTTTTGAAATGGAAATGGAGATTTGGTTGATTCCACTGGCGGTAGAAGTCAGTATGTGACTGGTCATCGTTCAATACAAAGCATTCAAATAGAAGAAATCGCCATTTTTAATTGTGCTATCATTCATCATGGAAGACTTTAGCTATGCCGAAAAAGCCGACATGCATTTCATGTATGGTCGTGCAAATGGCAACGCCAGAGCTGCTCTACAAATGTATCAGGAGCAGTTTCCTCGTAGATGAATGACTGATCATAGAATATTTCAGTGCTTACACCTTTAGCTTTCTTAAGCAGGTTCTTTTCACGTCCCAGACAGGGAACTGGGCGAGAAAATGCTGTACGCAGTGCAAGTTTGGAAGATATTATTTTGAATTTCGTGAATGAAAGGCCCGAATCAACTACAAGAGCTGTTGCACAGAATTTAGGTGTGAATCATCCGACCGTTTAGAGAGTGTCAAATGAAAACCAATTCCATCCCTTCCGCTTTGAACGTGTACAAACTTTGAATACGGAAGGCTATCTTCTGCAGTTGAACTTTTGCCTGCGGGTTTCACAGCAACATGTATTTCAGCCAGATTTTACAGCTCATATTCTATTTACAGATGAAGCAGTATTTACTCGCGAAGGTGTATTTAATGTGCACAATTTCCATCTTTGGGCAACCAATAATCCACATGCAACGCAGCCACTTGCTTATCAACTATGATTTTCTGTGAATTTGTGGGCGGTTATTGTTAATAATTATTTGATTGGCCTATACCTACTACAAAAGAGGCGGGATGGTCGCTGTTACCTTATTTTTTTTCAACAGGTTTTACCAGAACTGCTGCAAGATATTTCGATCGCCATTCATAACCGGATGGGGTTTCAACATGATGGAGCGCCCGCGTATTTCACCACTCATGTGCGCAGTTACCTGAATGCCACATTTGGGATGCAATGGATTCGGCATGGTGGACTAGTCCCTTGGCCATCGTTATCTCCTGTTTATCGAAACTTGATTTTTTTTTTTATGGGGACATCTGAAGAGTCGTTTGTGAGACTCCAGTTGAATCAAACGAAAATCTAATATTTCGCATATCCGAAGCTACTGCATGTGTGCGGGAAATGCCTGATATCTTTAGAAGTGTATGCTGATCGTTCCACTGACCCTGCGATGCATGTATTACAGTTGGTGGGCGCAATTTTGAGCACTTATTGTAATATTATTGTATGAATTATTATTTATTTGTAAACTACATTGTAAATAAACATTTTATCTTTTTTATTTATGCATTTCATTTGATAAGTTTGCCAGTTCAAAAGTATTGATTTCATGCCAATAATTTTCAAAGATAATTTTATTGCTAAGTAAATTATGAAATGACAAGAAAAGGATAGCATAAAAAGTTTCTGGTATAAATGAGAAATTTTGAAAATTAAAAGAGGGCCTAATTGCCTTCTTGGTGTTTTTACCTTAAAGCGTCACTTGGTCCCATACATTCCTATACAATAAATGTTTGTTACTGTGTGCTGTACCTACCCTTAAAGTTTGTACCATGAGTTTAGAAACACCCTGTATACGTATTATAAACCAATATTTTTAATATTGCATATTTGTACCTTGATCAAAACTTTAGTGTATGTTTAAAAATTTATCATAAAATATAATTGAAAAACTTTTTTGAAATACCTTGTTGAATTTAAGAACTATTTTGTAGTATTCTCCAAGGAGATTCAGTAAAGAATTTTCTTGAATTTATATTTAGTTTCTGTTATAAACTAAGTAAATTAATTCATAATTTAAAGAAAATTGCGAAGAAATATTTCCCATGATACTTCTCGTTTCAGAAAGTCAGTTAACTGCACAACACTGTCTTCTATTTCTGTGAAATTTAAATTCTGTAGGGCTTAAAAAGTACAGAATGAAGATAGTTTTAATCCGTGGTAAATTAGAAATTAATATTCCTCGTGTGTATTTAATTGGAAATGCTATTCTGACAGCATATTTAAATTCATTTAGATGGGTTTCATTTGAAGTTAACACGAAAGTAACAAATTTAAGTGAAGATTAAGAAACATCTGTCATATTTTACAATGTAACATCATTAGAACGTTCCTTTAAATTAAAAACCATATCGCATGGGCTTAAATTAAAACAAATATATACCTGAATAGTTAGTGGTCTATTGTTAAAAATAACCATATTGTTGAAATCAAAATCACTCAAAAATGTGCATTTGAACCAGTTTTCTCTTTTTAATTTTAATTGTATTTTAAACGAATCCAGGATAAATAACTCCAGCCTTAATTTTAAAACTAATTTTCTGTCACCCCATTCCCCATTTGATAAATTTAAAGAAAAATTGTTTAATTAAACATGTATAATTAGCAAATGTTTTTTCCGAACAGTCTGAAGGTTAAAAACGCGTATTTGTAGCTTAACGACTTAAAAATTATGAAGGAATTATTCAATCCACGCGAAACATTATGAGTCTTGTTTTATTTAAATTTATTTTTTATAAAAGAATAATGCTCGGACTAACTAACTGGTACTTCGGGTTAACTAACTGGTTAATTCGGATTAACTAACTATGTATGCACTGAATGGAACGCCACGCCCACTCACATTAATTTTGCTCAAACATTCCATACACATTTACTATGTGTATCTAAATTTTACATATATACGTTGATTCATGTGTTGAACTGTGAAAGCAATTCATACAAGTGAATAAGATTTTTTTTAGCTCTTTGAAAAATTGTATTTTTTCGCTAAAAATCCCATTAACTGCTTAAGTACACCAAGCGATTTCGATAAAACATTTTTTGATAGTAAAGCTTGAATATAAAACTATATGAGTTAGATAAGTTAAAAAAAATTTAATTAGTTTCAGAAGACTGTTTCTGAAAAATGAAAAAATTCTGAAAAATCGTCATTGCTCTAAAATAATAAAAAAAATTCCCCACAGAAAAAAGGTGGCTGCCTTCAGCATAATCCTGCAAAGTAGGATTCCAAATTTCACCAAAATCGGCCAGGTAATTTTCGAGTAAACGTATCTCACATTTCCCTCCTTACGATTGCATCCAGTCTTGCCTTCTCCTAATTCAGGGGGAATTATAAATAAACATGCCTTGCGTGTTTTTAATTAGAGATGCGTTTCTGACAGCATACATTTAAATTCATTTAGAAGAACTTCATTCGAAAATAACACGATAGTAACAAATTTAAGCTAATCTAACTACAAACTTCACTGAGAACTAATATTAGGGGCACAAATCCTTCCAAAAATCAATGCCGAAGAAAAGAAAATAAGAACAGGGTTTGTATTCTGAATTCGTAAGAATAAACTGTTGCTATTCTACGGAAGTAGAATAGCAACTTTGTTTACTCCTAGGAACACAAGTGCTGCTTTTTTTTTATTTTTGTAGGAAAGGAAGCATTCTTTTGCAGATTGGTAAGATTTATCTCGGACAAAGATTTTGTATTTCAATATAGGAGAGTAAAACGACTTGCCTTTTCTTTGGTTATCGATTGCTGTTTTTCAATATATCAGAAGCATTATTTATATTGTACTTAAACATCTGCAGTCTCTTACAATACGTGTATTTTCTGTTAAGAAAAGTTGAGTTCTTTAATTCTCGATTTCAGTGTTTCAATTCAGCGTTTCTGTATGATATGCACTTTAATTTTTGAATAAAATTTCTTCTTTGATAGGATAAAAAATAATTGATAAAATACTTAACATTATCCAGCTATAACTTTTTTCATTACGGTAAAATCTCGTTACAACAAATCCTGAGAGAGCACTGGTGAATTTCGTTATACTAAAAAAATCGATAAAATGAATAATTTTATAATGAAATAGGACAACAGAACTTTTTTTAACAATCCAAGTATCGTTAAATTGGAAAAATCGTTAATGTGACATTTGTTGTAACGATAATCTACCTTATACAAAATAAATTATTTTCGTTAATATGAAGTATTGTGAAGTATTTAATAGTTAAAATAATTATGTGAAATTTTATTAATTTAAGATTATGAAATAAAGCGTTTAAAACTAATCTGTATTTTTTCTTTTTAGGTAAGTTTAAATTTTGATGTATGAACAAATTTTTGCTGATAATGAAAATGACTCATCATAAGGTAAAAATATTTTACATAATTTGTTTGAGAAATATCTGTTTATACCAGTTTTGTAACAATGGTAAATCTTGTAAAAAATTCTAAACAGAAAAAAGTACAATTTTCTGTTAAACAATAATTTTGGTGCGTAGGTAATCAAAAAAGAATCAACAGCAAGACTGAAAAGTTTTGACATTTTTTGCATTTAACACAGGGATGGACGCGCTGTGCGAGAAATTACTGATTCGCACCACTTAATTTTTTAAGTAATTTCGTTTTATTTTATGAAAAGATTTCTGAAATTTAGTAAACGAAAGAATTGTATAAAATTTTCGTGGTTAAAATCAGCCATTTTTGGAGCAACTCTTGCATCCCTGATTTAATACGTCTTTCGAGTCTAGTGAAAACCATATAGTCTATAGCGAATTCTCTATGAAAAGGTTTAACGCGGAATTTATATCATTCACTTAAAATATTTGTAAATACTTTAGGTAGTTGTATATTTTGACGTAATTTGTGTTATCCATGTTGAAAAAAAAACTTTATTGGTTTGTTTTATTTGTGCTCAAGGGGAGGGGGAGTATAGTTAATATTGATAAATACTTTTCAATGTATTATATAGTTTATTACGGTATACTACGTATTTCTTTCTTTAATTTGAATGCCAAGGAAAGACTGCTCAGACTAGGAAGCCAGAACTGTAGAACATACATGTTCTTCTCATTTCATACAATTAACATATTTACATCTTATATACATACACGCTGAATACATTTAAATGGACATTATAACATACTTATATTTATGCACCAGAACTTTCATTGCGCGACATAGATATAACAGCATAAATTTTTATTTTAATTCCCATGCTTGTGAATTAAGCGTGCAATGTAGGGTACTTTTGTAAAATTCAGATTGTTTGATTCCCACCAGTTTTTTAAAATAGTGTAGTTGGCTTTATTCTCGCAGGATTTTGTCTATCTATTTTAGAAGGTTATAATTGAAAAAAGGAGTGACAATCAAACGATCTCGCTTTTTAAAATGGTAGCCTACACTAATCACGTGGAAAAACTCGAAAGGTAATGCTAAGTCTAAGGGAGCGTTATTTTAAAATATCTCGCTTAAATTTTAATATATTTGAACGAAAGTTTTGCATAGGATAGCTGAGAACAATCTACAATCGGACTAGTTTTTACATTTTCGATTTGGGATTTAAAAAAAATGTTATTACAGTTTTATCTTCAGAACCGTTTGGAACCGGTTCTGAAATCTGTTCTTTCTGATTGCTGGTTTCAACCAATTCCGAAAGTGAAAGTAATTAAAAAAAAATCTGAAACCGAAATCAAAGAAGTAAAAACTAGCACGGCAGTAGACCGTCCTCCCCTGTCCTATAAAAAATAATTCAAGATATTGTATATTTTTTGAGTTAAATTTTTGAAATTTTAGTGATAGTTAATCATACTATTAGAAAACAAAATCACACGATTAAACTTATGACAATTTAAAAAATAAATAAATTTTAAAATTTATTAAAAAAGGGGTGATTTAAAATTGTCGATTAATTTAAATTCGAAATATTTCTTCTAGAATTTATTTTTTTTTTCATTTAAATAAAGAAAAATATATCACACTTAATCTCGATTCAGAAATTTTTAAAATATTAATTTATATACAAATAAAAATATTTAAAGTAAAAATATAAAAATAAATGATGTAATTAAAAAAAAAATCATATTTTCAAAAAAATATTTTTTTTTCAAACTTGTTGAATCAAAATTGAAGTAAAATAATTGAAAAAGACATTTTCCAAGTTCGAACAATTTATCTCCAACTGTTCTTGACTTATAACGCTTTAAACAGGAAAAATGGGGAAACAGCTCTTCATGAAGAAAACTGCTTTTTTACATGTATTCATTTCCATGACAAACTTGAAATCTAGATTTTGAAAACCAAGCGAAACGAAAAAAAATTAATATTTCCTATTTCAATTAAGAGAGAAACATGGTTTAAACGTCATTTTAAGCAGAAAAAAGTAATTTTTAATGCAATTTATTTGTTTATTTATTTATTTAGAAAATTAGAAGATTTTTATGTCTCGGTTCCCCTCGGGTTAAAATAAAGAAATCACCATTACTGTCAGTTGAGGCTGTTATAATCATAATACATAGCACAACGATGTTTTATTTTTTGCATGTTAGAGTAATTTTATCATAACTGATGTTTTGCCAGAGTTAGACAAAAAAAAAAAAAGTACTTATATGTTATTATTATTTTTTTAAGTTAACTTCAAAGGATTAATGAATACTTAATGAGAGGTTTAACATTTTGATTTATGTAGGCATTAATGCATTTTTTCATTCCTTTTCTTTCCTTCTTAAAAGAAAAAATATATATATGAACACAAGCAGCTGCTATCAGCCTTCGTAAGCTGAAATGTCCTATTCCACTTCTAATTAAACCATCGGACGTCTCATATATGTATTGTTCCCCTCCTTGAAATTAGTTTCCGATAGAAGACTAACTGGATTGGCTGCATCCTTCTAAGATATGCTCTGTTATCATTCTTTTCTCAGTTTAGATCTGTCTTTTATTTTTTGAAAGTTTCTTCTGTTGTGAATTATAAATTTTTTTAATTTGCCAAGTGTAGTGTTTTTCTTTTATTTTTCCAATTTTGTTAAAGATGTACCAGATGATTTGCCAGTACGTTATACGGGCAACGTGTTTTTGTCATTCATGATTTGCCACGTACAGGCATTGCTCCACGTACAAGCATCCATATTCCAATCATATTTATTATTATCACCAGTAAATTTTTATTGTAAATTTTGTATTACAGTCGGCTCGCGTTAATTCGAACTCGTTGGGATCACAAGAGATGTTCGAATTATCCGAAGTTCGAATTATGGAAAATATGAAATGAAAACATGCTTAATATGGTGCTATTACAAAAAAAATTAATGTTATAGTGTTTTTTAAATTATTTCGTCAGTTATCATTAGAATATGACTTAATATTAAATTAGAATGTATAAATACATAAACTAATTAAAAGATTAGAAACAAGCACAATGGAAGAAAAATTTAAAGCGTCACTGATGGACAGACGGGGCACTAAGAAAGTGAGTATAAATGCATGGGATTATATGCATACTCGTTCTGAACAAGTTACACCAAAATCAAAGAAAGAAAGTTATTCAAATGATCTGAAATCCGTGAGAAAGAAAAGAAAAATGAAAAATCGGAATTCTAGTTAGTTCGAATTAAACGAAGTCAAGAGAAATTGAGTTCGAATTAATGAAAAATTTTAACGTTATTCTGCCATTGAAAATTTTGGGACTTCCTGTTCAGTTCGAATTAAGCGAAGATTCGAATTATCCGATTTCGTATTAACGAGAGTCGACTGTATTTAATAAAAGCAATTTTTTTTTTCAGTTAGGCAGAATTTTCTGTTTTGAAAAATCGGTGACAAAAGATTAAAAATTCTGTAAAAGGCATGGAAAAAAATAGGCATTTATTTTCAAAAATATTGACCAGTTAAGAGACTGCTGTACACCTAATATCCCCCTACTTTTTAAAATTTTTACGCTGGTTCAGAACAACAGAATCATTCCAAATTTTGTAACTGTGTTAAATAAATAACATAAAATATCTTAAAAAGGTGTAATTAGTATATTAAATAAAATTTCTGATATTGAATGATAAATTTTATCCATGATATGATGGTAGGAGATAAAAGTTTACCTCTCGGTAAATATTTTTGAGAAACTTTATGTACCTGAATACAGCCAAGACAACTAGACAATCTGTTAAATATTATTTTTTAAAACTCTATTTTCCACAATGTCTTTGTTGACAGAAGTTGCAGCATGCTTATCATACGTACATTATAAGTGTATTTATCATATATATTCTTTGCTTTTGCAATACTTCTCAGCAAAACAATTTTAGCTGGCATCTGATGAAAAGAAAAGAAAAATAGAAAAAATAGAAAGAAGAAAAGAAAGAAAACTGTATTTTATAAAATGACTAGAGCTTTTTCTTAAGTGGCAATTTCTATTTAAATAATAAAAAAATCATAGTTTATTTCTACCAAGCTATTTATGTCTTATTTACATCAAAATTATCAGAAATATCTTTAAAGCATCTAATAATATACATGAAAGGTGAAAATATCTGACACAAAAGTTAAAAATGAATACCATGATGTGATATCGCAGCATATCATATTCCCATTGACTTGCTGTCATATTCCTTTAAGATATAAATCGGCAATTCGGCACTACTTTCAAAATATATTTTTTCATAGTTTGGGTTTTTCCTTGACTGAAACTGCTTAAGTGCGGTTTTTAAAGATTCTCATGATATTCATCAGATAGACGTATAAAAAATAAACGATGAATACTACGAACTTTTTAAATTTGGAAATTCCAATTCTTCGATATTTGATATGATGTTCTACATATCTATATCCTCTTTCTTTTCTCCCTTTCAGTATATTCGACAAATCGGAACAATACTTTCACAATAATTTTTTCATGATTTGACATCTTCTCTGAGTCAAAGTGCAGAAGCGCAGTTTTAGAGCGTCTTATGATATGCATCAGCCAGACATATAAAAAACAAACGGTGACTACTATAAAATTTAAAAATTTCAAAAACAAAATTCTTTGATATTTGACATGTTTAACATATCTATATCCAGTTTTCTCTCCCTCGAGATATAATCGCTAGGTCGGGAACTGTCTTTTCAAACTATTTTTTTAGCAGTTTGACATCTTCCCAGAACCAAAGTAAGAAGTGCGGTCTTTAACCCCTTTGCCCTGGAACTTTTTACGAAATTTTTAATGTTTTGTCACCGATTTAAAAAAAACGTGCATTATTAAATCGAGAAAACGCTCCTATTAAATAAGGATAATTTAACAGTAGAATTTTACTGGTGGGGCTTAACAAAGATTCTTAAGCCTTTTTGCAGCCTGTCGCTCGTCCCTAAGGGGTTAACCACTTAATGGTCGCATTAAATTACGGCTTAAAAATTCAAATTCATTATTGCCATCACTTTTTGAAAAAAAATATTCATCCTATTTAATGACAAATAAAATAATACCAGAATAAAAGCAATTACACTATTTTATAAAACTGGTGGGAATCAAACAATCTACTTATAATAAAATGCGTCCGAAGAAATGTGTAGAACGGTTCCAGGTTGTGCCACTCCTATGTGGATTCAACCGTTGCTAGACGCCACGTTGGGCTTAATTGAAAACAGATGCTAAAATGATGCTTTTAAGATTTCTTCCACTTGAAATAATGTTTTTTCAGCATATTTTCATATAAAACGTGTATATCAAACCCAAAAAAAGAAAATATACAATATATATAATAAGAAGACCCATAAAGATAACAGTGAAAGTGGAAAAGTTTTTTATTATCTGTGTACGATCGTATTTTATTTATCACTCTAGCACCGTCTCTCACAACTTTAGTGCTACCATCTATGAACTATTTTAGAAGCCTTTTTGGGAATATATTACAAAAGATAAATTTAGTTTTAGATGAATTTAAATTTAGTTTTATTATTATTATTTTTTAAATGCTAGCATTTATCCGGTTTATTTTTTTAAATTTTGTTTTCTATTTAAATAAATAAGCTCTTTTTTTTCTTCAAGTTGTTATGGATATATAAGATATCATCATGACTGCATTAGTATGACTGAAAATTATTTTTCTCACATGGTCTTAAATTAAAACTATCTGCTTTGATGCAATGCATGCAAATAAATCAAAATTGCTCTTAAATTAAAATTTGATGATTTTTATTTAGTTTATGATATTATATATTCCTTACATTTAAACGGCATTTGATAAAAAATACAAATTTCGTTTACAATGTAAGCAAATTTCGAATGGATATAATCTAAGCTTTAAAAACTGGTAGATTTAATTTAAAATTTTACAAAAGAAACAATAATAATAATTTTGGTTTTCATAACTTACGGAATGAATTTTTAAAGTTGTAAGCTGAAGTTTTTAAAAATTGATTTTGATTTAAATCAATGCCTCCTACTATAGAAAATAGCAGTATTTTCTATAAGAAACTACGATTTTTTTTAAGTTGTTTTGTGTATATTAACTGCGTATAAATGGCACCAAATCTAAATTTAAAAAAAAAAAAAAAAAAAAAAAAAAAAAAAAAAACCTCAAAGTTTCATAATTGATGCCTAAAAGCATCGAACTAAGAATCTATCATATACCCACGACTAAAATCGCTGCCGAATCATACTAAAGAATGTATTTTTAAATTTTATAAACTTCAATATTTAATTTAAATGTTTTGTGAAATCTTCAGAAATTGAGTTTTATTTTCCCAATTATTATTGTAATAAATACTGTTCTTTATTTTGAAATTAAAATTTGTTCAAAAACTAAATAACAACAACAAAAAAAAAAAAAAAAAAAAAAAAAAAAAAAAAAATTGTATTTGTAGAAATGTACTGCTTATTTTTAAAATGTGCTTTTTTTACAATACAAACTCTTCAAAAATAAAATCTGCATTCTCTTTGTTTGTATGAAGTATTAAAAAGATGAAATGCAAGTGAAAATTCCGTCATTTTTGACGGGGTTATATACTAATTCTGAATAAAAGCCGTGAAGCTTGCAGCCCGTGAATGTCTCGGGCGTGGCGATTAAGTGGTTAAAGCATCTTAGAATGTATAGCTGTATGAACAAACGGTGACTAGCTGAACGTTTTAAAATCTTATTCCCCGATATTTCATCCATTAATGTTCAACATGCCTATGTCATTTGCTTGTTATTTCTCAAGATATAATCGGCGACCTGGAATCATGCCCAAAGTCTGGCAAATGAAATTGAAAGAGTATCGTAGTATAACACAAGATAAGGCTTTTTCTTAAACTTCTGATATAAGGATTATCACACAATACTTTTATAAGGTTTTCTATCATGAATAAAAACCATGGTGACAACAGGTAGCAGTGTTGCAAGATGTTTTTTTTTTTTTTTTTTTTAATTCATGTTTCTTGATCACTACCACTTCTTTGAAGCAATATAATTCACCCTTTTTCCAGTATTGCAAAACAGTTGTAGCAAGCAAGTAATCTGAAGTCAGTAATAATGTATCTATAATATTAAATTTTTACTGGAAAAGTAAAAAAAAAAAATTGATTTAAAATACAAAAAAAAAACATTTTTTTTTTAAACAAAATTTACAATAAAATGTTACTGGCGAGAATAATAAATTCTGATTAGAATATGGATGCCCGAACGCATTTTCAGAAAGAACCACGTTTTGAGCACCAGCCTTGGCGAGTTGGCGAAATCGAGAACGTTAAGCTAGCTGCATCGCCAAACACAAAATAAACTGAGTTCAAATGTGTCATAAAACATATGATTGATAGAATTATATTTATTACAAGAGAATCTTTACTACTGTTTTTAATTAACTTCTCAATTTCTTCGAACATAGCGAGTTAAGGAAATAATATTTTTGAATTGAGGAAAGAAAAAAAAAACCTATGTTTAGATGTTCTGTGAAATTTCTGGCGATAAGTTGCTCAAAACGTGATTCTTTCTGAAAATGCTGTCCGTACGTGGTATGGGCAACTCATGATTGGCAAAAACATGTTGCCCGTACGACTTACAGGCAAAACAGGATAACGGTTAAGTTTTTTTTTTTTTTTTTTTTTTTTGCTAAATTTGGTACAAACAGTGTCGCACAATAATTATTATTATGATGTTCAACTTTTCGTCTTTCAAGTAAGAGTATGGGTAGCACAACAGCAAATGCCAATTCACCCAAGAAAAATTTCTGGTTGATAAGAGAATGAATATGATCACGTTTAAATATAAATGCATTTCCTGAACATCAGTTTCTGATTTTTTCTTTTCATGCACAACGAAAGTAACTTTTAATAGTTTAAATTCTTATTGCAAAATAAACCCAAAGAATACATATTTTCTTTTAGATTTTTCATACATTTAAAATTTAATCAAACATTAATAAAGAAGAAAAGGGGAAATTAAACGTATCTAGAATGTAAATGAGATTCCTTTTCACTGTGACTGTAGAGAAACGTGCTACGATTTAATTTTGTAAAAATAAAAAATTATACAAAGATATGATTATAAAATGTAGCATTAGATTTATTCCTTTTTTACACCAATACAATGGATTTAATTTACATTCCTTTTTAAGTATAAAATGCTTTCTTCTAATTTTAAGCTTAAATGTAGAAAATGACAACGTGAAGCAAAACTATTTCCTTTAATTCATAATTTTTACACAGTACTTAATTAAATCATAATTCCATCCTGTTAATTAAATCATATTTCCATATGAATTCCTGTCATTTAATTAAGATTCTTCCTTAATAAAAAAAAAAAAAAAAAAGAATGCAGTGTTAATTCGCAGCTTTGAAGCATAAAATAATAATCAAATAAAGATTGAAATTAATAACTTAAGTATGATGTTAATAAGTTAGCGTAAATAAACTTCCAAGTGATTATTTTTTCTTATATTTAAAACATTTATGATTTTTAACACTTTAAAGTTAATTTGAGTATTTTAAGTATGATTAATATAGGATTATCAAACTGTTTTCATTTACCTACCAAAGAGCAAGACTTAAGTAAAAGATGTACACTATAAAAAATAAACAAAATAAATATATAAATAAAGAATTCATTCAACAGATGTAAATTTACGGAAATATGTATGTGTACTAAATTTTTATTTGTACACCGTACAAAAAAAGATGTAAGTTTACAAAACTAGTTTTTATAAAGCCACAGAAAACAGTAGCTTTACAAAAGTATCTACTAAAATGGCAGTAATTTTACTAAAATTTTATATGTAGCCGGAGTTGCAGTTACATAAAAAGTTCTAGGCATCCCAGTTTCCTAAAAAGTTCTTAGTAACCCTGCAGATATTTTGATTTACAGAGCAAACATGTATGTGTTACATGAATTTTTGTTGTTGCCTTTACATAAAGAGTTCTAGAAATCCCAATTTTCTAGAAAAAAATAAGTAACTTTATAGATTTTTTACAGTGTATTATATAAAGAGCGTTACAAGAATATACATATAAAGTATGGAGACAAGATTTCGACGAATATGGATATGGCATATTTAAAAATTATCAATGTTTAATATTGTTCTTGATTATCAGATCGATTAAACAATGGATTATTTATAGTTGAATGATAGTACATTGCGGCTTAATGGCCGAGTGAAAATGACTACATCGCGAGGCAATAGAGATCTGACTTCTTCGAAAACCAATCAGTAAGTGAACAACTACATTTACATTTTAATTCTCAACGTTAAATCTACTGAGTGGTTTCTTTCTTTATGCTGAGACTAACACATGTCGCAGGACTAGATTCGTGGCAAAAAGCTGTTTGTTGCTATGAGCCTGCTATACTTACATAAATGATCACCATTGTCATCTCCATACTCATCATTACCTTCATCTTGATAATTACGTGCACTATGATGACTATTTACGATTATTCTAACTTTATTTACGAACTGTAAATATCATAGAGAAAAGTATGAAAAAAAGTTTTCTAGATATTTCGGCTTGAAGTGTAAAAATAGATTCTAAATAAACAAATAAATAAATAAAAATGAAAAAAATAGGATCATAACTGTCTGAAACAATTTCTGTTTAACAGATCTATTTGAAATTTTTTATTAGTTTTTTTTCTTTAGTTATTTATCTTTAAACATAAATAGAAAACAAAGCAGTATGAAAATAAAATGGGAGAAAAATTGTATCGAATACACTGTAAAAATATTTAAAAATGTGCAAAGTAATATTTTAAACTAAATTTAGTAAAAAAAAAAAAAAAAAAAAAAAAAAAAAAACTGGATTTAAAGCTCAATATTATATTTTATCGCCAATAATTTGTTGTTATTGCTATTTTTATTGTTGGTGCTTAACATCTTTAAAAATATTGCATTTTATAAGTAAATTTAGAGTTAAGCATTTATATATTTTTAAGAATGCTTTTATAAAATTTTAGGATGTAATTTATTTTAAGCGATAATTTATAAACACGTGGAAAAATTTCAAATAAATATGGAAGTATATATCCTTTATAATCGTATTCTATAGATTAGTATATATAGCCTATAATAAATGTAATGTAACTTTATGAATGTAACAAATCATTACAATTCCAAAACATTATATGTGTAGATTTTATTCTTTCTTAACACTAGAAGTACTCGAAATTTCACTAAGTTTTATAAAAAAGATATACACCACAATTTTCTTAAAATATTTTAAACTATCTATTTACTTAACCTTCCTACCCTGTTGAAATTTTACTCAAACTTGATTAAAATATTTCACACCAGAATTTTTATTTAAATCCATTTAATATATTTATTTAACTTAAATCTCGGTGTTATTTATTGAAATTATGAAAAATTTCTGGCTTGAATCGAATGAAATGCATTATAGGACTGGGTCCATTAGACCCATTCAGGGTCGGAAGGTTAATATTAACATGGTATACATATTTAACTCCTTTTTAAAGACATTTCTGGTTTGATTGGAATAATTCATATGTAGTAGCAGTCAAATTGACTGTTCTCGGCGATGCCGTTTATTGTATAATGTAGCATATATCCATATATGCTACTATTAATATTTCCAATTTAGGGGATTTTTTAACTCACACATTCAAATTCACACGAGAAATTTAAAATAGAAATCTCTGCTTAATTTAATAACTGAAAATGGGATGTTTTCACTTCTAGTAGAGAAACGTAGCATAGTAAAATTTAAGTCATGGCCGATGTCTGACAAACCAAACATCAGAAACGCGGTGTGCGGGCCAAACCAAAAGCCATTTAAAAATGCCTTGCATTATAAATTAGATATAAAAATACAGTATATAGTTTTAAAATTAATATAGATTTAGAATTATAATTATAAGTAAGAAAAAACAATATGTATATGCAAAAAAAGAAAAAAATGATATTTAAATAAATAAATAAAATAAACAAATTTATAAGAGAGGGAAATGCACATCCAGGAAGTACGAGCCCTGCAAACATTTTTTCATAAAATAAATCGAAGTTTAAAATTTAAATTTCCTGGTATGGATACCGATTCTCCTAATTTTGGAATGTCTAAAATCTGTAATACCATGGGTATTAGAGGATTAATTTAATCAGAGCGCACTCATATCTTTCATTTATGTATACAAGATACATTAATACTTATATGCATCGCTGAATATTCGTAGAGTATTTTCTCATAGCTGCTTGTTACTACTTCCATTTGTCTAACAAATAACGTAACAACTGCACTCCTCTTAGTTTTGGCGGACGATAAACGACCCACTATATACGCGAAGAGGACACACTCTCTTTCCATCCTCGTTAGCCAATGATCGAATTCCTGCTTTTATTCGTTCGAAATAGAATGCGTCATTTTTTATGGGTGTCCCAATCTGTATACCAGCAGGAATGATTGCGGCCAATAATCACCTGCGGCGCGAGCTAATCAGGGGTACTGCTCCTGATTTATTGCGGAGCGTCCTTATTGAAAATGTAAGCCTCAGAGAAGACAGAACTGGGATGATTGTTCGTAATAGTGTTGAAGAAAAAGGTCCTATTGAAAGAGTTTCGGAAAAAAATGGCGAAAAAAAGTCTATTATTATTAGAGACTTTAGAAAATTTTTATAGTGGACTATTTAAAGAAGAATATAACGGCATGCTTTGCTTGGTTTAGTAATAAATATTGTTGCTTTATTATTAGTTCATAACCAAGTAATCGCATTTATTATTTATGCTTTGAAATTTCCCATAATTTGGAAAGACTCATATAATACTGTACAATGCATATAGTATATATTGAAAAAAAGCTTTTTATAGTATTTGATAATAATTTAATATTGGCAGAAGCTTATTTGAATATTTAAGGCAAATGTCATAAAGTGACTCATATTGAATCACATCGATATTGTTAATTAACGTTCGAAATAGAATTCGTCCATTAAAATCAAAATTAAAATCACTGTTTACATCATTCACCTGTTATTTTAACGTTGAGTACTATATTGCTTGTGGCACCGTGTTTTAAATGTAATTTTATTGTTGTCATTAGTGTCATGTAACATGGAAGATACGCGCAGACGTATGGATAGAGCTATTCTAGTCACTCGTAGAAATGAGAAATTATAATGTTAATTCTATGCGGACATTTTTTTTTCAAATTTTTTGTTTGGATTTTTATATTTTTTAATATTTTTTTTCATAGGATAACTACAAGTTGGCAACAAAAAACCTTTTTTTTTTTTTTTTTTTTTTTTTTTTTTTTTTTTTTTTTTTTAATAATTTTGTTTTGCACCACTTTTTTAAAACAAAAATGTTTTGCATATACACTGCCAAGTTGTACAAGAAAAAGCATTTTGAGATTAGTGATACTAAAAGAGTATAAAAATAGTCGCCTATGGCAGCCCTAGATCTGTAACGCGCCTAGTTATTACTCTTTTGATTTTTATTGCAGATTAAAAAAAAAAAAAAAATTCTTTCCTCGGAATCAGGTGAAAATGTTTTTTAAATTAAAATTATCATTAAAAAATAGATAAACTATTTTCAAAGTAAAAAAAAACAAATACTAACTAGGTTAGAGATAGACCTCCGCTAATTTATGCAAAAAAATAATTTAAGAATATTAAAATGCAAGCGTCATATTAGAAAATAACGTTTACATAGACTTTCTCATTAGCGTTTTCTTTAATTCCTTTGACTAGTGTGTGTCTGCACCCAATAGGGGCAGAGCCAATCTCTTCCGTGGCCAATGTACTGAAATCACTGTGACGTCATTATGTTTTATTTTGTGACGAGCTTCAAGGGGCTGAAAATGTGAATTCACAACTCAGGGTTGCTTGTGTATAACAAGTTATGAATTAAATAAGTCACACTTTCGTCACTGTAGTAAATGCGACACTTGTAAGTACTCGTGATGTTCTAGGGATGCTTTAGAGACTCGGTAGCTATTAGGATTGTAAAAACGACGCTCAACTTGTAAATTTATTCTGAACACTATCATTTAAAATATGAAATTGTAATTTATATACGTAAATTAATCTAAATAAAATAAATAAAATATTAAAACTTGCAGTTATAACTTCATTCATTTCAAAAGCAATAAATGATTGGTATCTATTTTGTAATATTATAACAAACAACAATCACAAGGCTGCCAGAAGCGACTATTTTTATATTCCGTTCGCACCAGTATTTTCTAATATAAATTTAAAAATTTATTTTATTTGCAAATGTCGTCAAAGTATCTGTTAAGGATTTCTGTTTAAAGAACGTGGTGCCAGTTAGAATTAAAAAATAGTCGCCTGTGGCAGCCCTGCAAGCAAAATATTCTAAAGCGTTATCTAACTTTTAAAGCTAATAAGTTTAAGCTTGGTAGGATATTAGGATTGTAAAAGCCATGCACAACTTGTAAGTTTATTCTGAAAACTATTATTTAAAATGTGAAATTGTAATTCTTAAAGACGTATAATTTTCTAAGTAAAATAAACAAAATATTCAAATGTACAGTTTTAAATTTATTCATTTCAAAAGCAATAACTGTTGTGTTAATTTTGTAATATTATAACAAACAACAATCAAAACATTCTAAAGCCTTCTCTATCTTTCAAACCCAATAAGTTTAAGCTTAACTTATAACTAACACGTCAATGTTATTGAAGGAAAAGAAACTTCTTAGAATTAGAAGGTTTTGCAGTGAAGCCACGTATCTGTGGTTGTTACTTCGGATGAATGGTCAGCAAATTTCTAGTTGATGTTTAAAATACGAAAGTTTATGTCACCGCAATTTTTTTTCTTGTTGTTGCTTTTTACTTGTGACTGTTTTTATTCGTATTTTGAGGACTAATATTAACTGATTAGAAATATATAACTAATTATTTTTAAAAGCTAAAATTATTTAAACTAAATTTTATAAGCTAAAAAGCTAAATTTCTAAAAGATCTAATTTGTTAAATTTTAAAAATAGTTTTAGATTGTTTTTTTCAGATCGTAATTTTAAATCGTGCCTAAATTAGAGTTAAATTGTGTTTAAAATTTTAATGCATACTAGAAATACACAAACGACTATAACTAATCAAAAGTTAACATTATTATTGTTGCTATTTTTAGACGCGAAATGCATTATTTGAATTCGATATTTATTAATCCCTTGGTACGAGCGACACGTATACTGCCGCAAAAAGGTCTTAAAAATTCTTGTTTATTCCAACCAGTAAAATTTTACTAAAGAATTTGTCTTATTTAATCGGAGGATTTTCTCGATTTAATAACACACGAATTTTTGTTCTTAAAAGTGGTGACGAAACATTGAAAATTTCGTAAAATGTTCCCGTCGTGAAGGGGTTATGTAAATAATTTTGGGCATCATTTTAAAAGTTGTTGATTTCAATGAAGCTCCAGAATTTTAGAAACGACGTCGGTTAGTTTCTCTTTCAACAATGACTCAATCGATTGGTTTTAAATCTGGCAAGTTTGAATGTCATGTGTTCGACGTAGTGCGGTAATGAAGTCTTTCTGCTAAATACCCTTGAATATGCATAGCTTTTTAAGAAGGTGCGAAGCAATGTATATAACCATTTATTTTATGCATTGTACATTTCGGGATACCAAACTGTTTCCACAACTAGAAGTGAATGAACCAAGCAGAATTAAGTCGTGACCCTTTCAAAAATCGGTGATATGGCATGGCGTTTGTATCTCACCATGGATTAAACCAAAATGAAACTTAAGGGTCCTGTTCCTGCCCGCGAAGACACTCACGAGCTAATGTTATTCTAAAAACTTCTAATTTCTAATATTTCTATTTTAAGCATTTTTCTAATAACTGTTTCGCATTTTGTCATTTAAATTTTTTTTTATATTTTTTTTTAATATTTTTCTTTTATTTATTTATTTATTTATTTATTTTTGCATTGGATAGTAGAGGCTCCTCTCAAAATCGCTCCTTGATTACTTTTTCGATTTTGGTCGTGGGTATTTTCTAAAAAGTTATTTTTACTTTCAGAACCGGTTCAGAAATTGAAAGTAACTTTATATTAACTTTGCATTCTGCAGTCCGCAATAATATGCTTTTTTGTGAGATATTATTTGCGTAGCATTTCTTGTCATTTACAGGGATACACAAAATAATTCGGTTACATTATTGTCTACGAGCGATAATTAGTACATTTTCAGAGCTAAAATTTAGTTCATTACATGGTGTGCTATATTTCATATGGATGATTAGTCACAAAAGAATTATTTAGCATCGTCGTTTATGTAGTCCGGAAGACAAATGCAGAAATCATCATCTCATCAAGTAAATGACTGAAATGACAGGATTAGTTAAAATTCGATTTGCATATTAAAATGCAACTGGTTTGCCAAGTTATATCTTGGTGCAAATTTTACCTACAAATCTGATTTTAAGAGGTAATCTGACTGTTAAGTCTGATTGGTAAAATCTGATTGGTAAGTGGGTGCAACTAAAGCAGCGGTTGATTTTAAATACAAAATTATTTAAGATCAGGGTAATTATTACAATCGAAATATAAGTAGGTTTTTTTTTCACTTGGAAAATCTTTTATATAATTCCGCGTGTAAGCTTTTATACCAATTTTCTGCTCGTCGAATAACTGACAGTTTGAGGTCCCCTATAAATGCCAATTTTGCATGTTGCTATCATTTAAATGCATGGAATGAATGATCATAGTTATATGTTTTATCCCAATAAATATTTTGGTTTAAAATCATATACATTTTAAGATATTAAATGTTGAAAATGGTCTTTTAAGAATCTTGATAACCTTTAATGTGTTTCAGAATTATTCAAAAGGAACAGGCATAACCCGTTGAGATAGTAATCTATTTTACATATGACATATTAAAAAAAATTGTGAATAGTTCCAATAATGTGGTATAATCGTTTAAGTTACTTAAAATTTACTATCTTCTAATTTTCTTTCGTTCAAAAATTTCCATAGTAAAGTAATTTTTAATAATACGTAGGGTAACACCCCCAGTAATTGGCATGCACCAGTGATTGGCACATCCTACAAACATGTCCTAAAATAACATTTATATCCAGTCTTTTAAAAATGCAAGACCATATATTAGTTATATGCTCATTTACGTTAAAGATTATAACTTTGATTTTTGCTACTAGATGACAATAGTGCCTAGGAAAGAGAAACAATTATAGCTTATATGAAATTAGCCATTTTTGTTGCAAATGCTTCTACTTTCGTTTAAGGAAGTAGGGTAATGCTGGCATGCTTTTCAATTTATTATTATATGATTTATAATATACTTTAAATTTTAATTGACAACGGTTTTGTTTAGTTAAGAGTTGTTACTTTAATTGTGTAAAAGTATTTTCGACACAAATATTTGGATTTCTGTATTAATGATAGATGCCAATTAATCGTGCTTCAATTTTGCTAGTTCCAAGTAATTGGCACCTATTCTAATTACAAGGAATTCGCAAGGAATTTGAGATTAAACCACTTATTTTGGAAGTACTTTTAAAGTTATAGACTAATTTTGTTTATCATTTGTTTTTATTTGAAAATATGAATTATTATCAGTAATTGGAATCCATTAAAGCTTCATATGACAATTACTGGGGACAGCATGACAATTACTGGGTATTAATATAAGTACATTGTATTGTTTTAAAGTGTGCACATTTCAGACTAATATGCTGATTTCTTACTCTCAAAAACCTGAAATATGGCATCTTCATCTACAGTAAATTCATTTAAAGCAATTAAACCCAATGCAAAATATAAAGTTTTTTATATATAAACATGTGCCAATTACTGGATCATAAGGTGTCATACATTGGTGCTCTAGGTGCCAATTACTGGTGACTACAACAACTTTTTATAAATTTATTTTTATAAAAATACTTTTTCAAAAATTTCTGCCTTTAGTGGGCAAAATACATGCACATATATGCATTCTTTGATTTGAAAATATTTGCAAGTCAATATTTTATTTCTTGGTTATGAAAATTGAAGTAAGTATAAAGAAAAATTCTTAAAGTGCCAATTACTGGGGATGTTACCCTACTTGAAACTTTCAAGTATTCTTTTATATTAGTGATGATCATTTTTTCTATTAATTTCAATGCTTTTTACTGTTGTAATTTACAAAAAAAGGAAGTTTAATTTTGCTTAGCTTTAGGTAAAACCTCATTTTGAAGAAATAGAGAAAATTTCACTACTTTGATTCAAATCAAAATTTCTAATCATTGGACGGTAATTATTTTGTGTTCAATTAAAGTCAAATAATTTGATTTCAAGACAATCTTAAATGTTTTTTTAATTATACTTTTTTTATAATTAAAAACACATTTTCTCCTCGAAAATAAATGCAAGTGAATCTAATTAGGCTAATGAGTTTTACAAACATTCGATAAGGAAGGTATAGATTGTCTAATCGAAGGTTCTAGATCCGATCAAAATTCAATACTAATCTCTTGTGCGAGCGTGGAAGTGCAAAGGGAAACATAGAATGTGGTCATTCTTTTCTTGTTCCATGCCACATTCCGATTGAATTGCCTAGTTTTATGGCTTGATTTGAACGACTCTAGGGGGCCATCTCGACCCCAGATGTAACACTCTTCAGACGATATGGGATAGGATAGTTCGAGAGAAAAAAAATAGTAATGCGCAATAAAAATTGAATTTTCTAGCGCTGAAAAATCCTTGGAGATTAGACTCACAGGCTATTGATAGTTTGCTAAGAGTTTTGGAAAATCAAAATTTCTGTAGCTTCTGTGAAAGTTTTCTATAGAAAATGTTTGGGATTGTATTGATGTATTTCTTCATTGTCTCTAAGGATTACTGAAAATGTGAGAGGTGGGAGACTTTATGTTCGTTTTTTACCTCTCAGTTCACATTCCTGCAAGTAGCCAGAAGGTTTTACTTTTATCGAAAACAATGCGCGCAAATGAAAGGGATTTAAGCTCTTTTTTCTTTTTTGTGTTGCACTTTTCTCCTCTTTCCCCATCCTATTTTCTGCATTAAGCATAAATATCTTAATCTCCTTATTTTAATTGCATCGATATGCGCTACAGAAACTCAAATCATCTACGATTATTAAAAATTTAATTATGGATAGGAAAATTCATTCTTGTACTAGAAAATTTACTTTATTGCTGATTTATATTTAAAAAATATACGTTTTCTTTGGAATTAGTCAAGCAATTTTTCGAACATGTATAAAGTGTTGCATGGTACTTAGTTTCCTTTTACGAGCTTATTTTGGAATAGTGTAAAATAACTCTTGCTCGAAATTTGTTTCGCGGAAATACTATTAAAAGTAGTTGTTAGTTATATATAACAATGTATTTAACAATTAACAACAGTTTCATATACCTGATCGTATTTAAATAACATTATTCGCATATAATAGAATAAAAAAGATTTTAAAGATTTAACCATGTTTTTTTCTTTGATAAAAGCAAGTTTAAAAGGACTATACTCTAAAAATACAGAGGAAAATGATAAATGTTCTTCATATCTTGATGCTATCAAATTACGTTAATTACAGAAACATAAATCAAATATATTCAAACACATAGACAGCTATACATCTTGCAAGAATTTAAAAACTAAATTTCAGTTTAACAGCATATTAGCTTAAAATTATTTTTATTAATAATTCTTTTCAAAGAGTATTTAATTTCAAAAGGAAATCGTTTCGACCTCTGGGTTTTCATTTTAAATTCATAAAGAAAGGGCATTTCATTCATTTATTTTATTAATATGCAAACTTATAGAAGAAAAGAAATTAATTAAACTGCGGAAAACTTTTAATTATTAATTTAATAGTTTTTTTTTTTAATATTTTGAAAAGACTGAGAAAAAAAGGAGGAAATTGGGTTAAAAGAATAATGAGAAATCGTGAAATTTATACTGAAACATCCAACAGAAAACTCTGTATTGGACTTTTAGTGAATTAATAGTTTAGATTTTGCATCCTTAGTTTTGTAGAAAAAAATGTTTTAATAAGCCTTAAATACGTCAGTGAAAGATGGAATATTTTATTATATTTAAAATAATTAAAATAATACACTTTCTAAAAATCAAAATAAAATGAAAAGCAAAGCAGGATACATTTTGAGCTAAAACAATGAGAGTTCGTCCTCAGCTGAAGTTTACACCTGTCTGTCGAGGGACAATGTCAGAGATAAACTGAAGGAAAGAGGGTGGAGATTACAAAGAGTTCGACAGATGGCGCTAGTTGAAAAATCACAGACAGAAGACAAAATTGATGCCAAAATCCCTAGTAATGCCTATTTTCAATATATATAAATATAAATGTATATATATTTACTTATTTATTTATTTTTATTTATTTTTATTATTATTTTTTTCCACTATTTCCCACACCTTTTTATTTTTTTTTTTTTCTGCATCATTTTTGTCTTCCGCCTGTAAAAAGAAATAAAACAAACACATGGCCAATTATAATTCTTGCAAAAATTTAAAAACTAAATTTCAATTTAACAGTATATTAGCTTAAAATTATTTTTATTAATAATTCTTTTCAATGAATATTTAATTTCAAAAGGAAATCGTTTCGACCTCTGGGTTTTCAATTTAAATTCATAAAGAAAGGGCATTTCATTCATTTATTCTATTAATATGCAAACTTATAGAAGAAAAGAAATTAATTAAACTGCGGAAAACTTTTAATTATTAATTTAACTTTTTTTTTTTAAGTTTTGAAACGACCGAGAAAAAATGAGGAAATGTGGATAAAAGAGTATTGAGAAATCGTGAAGTTTATACTGAAACATTTAACAAAAAAGTTTGTATCAAACATATAATGGATTAATAGTTTAACTTTCGCATCCTCAGATTTACATTAAAAAAATGTTAAATTTATATTCACGTGAAAGATAGTATTTTTGAAAACAGGAATTCTCACAAAAATATGTGTGACAAAAATTCGATTTAGAGTAAATTGAGTTTAAAAATAATTGACGTTAAATTTAACCATCGATAATAATTGACTGAATTGAAATAAAAAACTATCACTTGTTTCATTGAGGGTTTTGAACTCTTATTTAAATAACAGTAAATTTTGTCAGACAAATCAGATTTTATCAAATTTTATCACATGTTTGAATTGCTTTTATCCATGTATTATTATCCACGTGTTATTATCCACGTATGATGCTTATTATCGATCTAAATATGTGCACTGTACTTGTACATTAGCTGTGCATGAATAAATTTAATTCAAGTAATAAATGAACAATAATTTTGTCTTTGGCTATGCATTAAGGGCATAGTATGGGTACATAGTATAGTATAGTACAGGGCTATGTATTTGTGTCACATTGCTAATGCACACTGCTGAGAAACTGCATTAAGTGATACAATTTATCGGATATCTCGAAAACGGCTCATTTGAGATGGTTAGTTCCTTTGAGTTTTTTTACTTTTCACAATGATATCTTTACAACGACACCATTTTCATCAAAATCGAGAAAACAATTTTTTGCGGTCCCCCATTAAGTGTGCACTAGAACAGTATGCACTAGCATAAATTATCGGATATCTCGGAGATGGCTCATTTCCGAAGGGTAGTTCTATTGAATTTTTTTCTCCCTCATGATGATATCTTTTTAACAATACCCCTTTTGTTAAAATCGAGACAAAAAAATTTACGGTCCCCCATTAAGTATGCACTAATTACGCGACATAAATTGTCGGATATCTTCGGTTGATTTGCGATGGGTAGTTTCAATGAGTTTTTTACTGTTCTCGATGAGATCTTTCTAACGATACCACATTCGTCAAAATCGATGACTTACACTTCTTGCAGTTCCCTAGTCAGTAGATATATAAGTAAAATGTAATTTATACATGTATGTATAAGATTATTTCGATTAAAATATAATTTTTTATAAAAAAAAATCCAAATGTTGTTTTTTGAAGCACGAGCATAAATCTCCTTTTTCACAACAACCATGAATGTTTAAATTCCTCTCATAGAATTCTCTGTTTTATAAGAATTCGAGAAAATTTCTTGTAAAATATACCTCATTTATGATTAAAGAATTCTGTAAGAAAAAAAAAAAATCTTACGTCGTTGTGATGTTTCATACATCCAACTTTTGTCCTAATTGATCCTGAGTCTTGAAGTGGAAAATTAATTAAATTACATCGGTTGAGTTAGACGTTTTGTTTCACCGAATCGTGCCCTTCCTCGTAATAATTAATTTATTAAATAATTAATTAAGACCAACAGGCGTTGCTTGTTTTGATTATTTTTAAGGCATGTGTAGCAGCATGTAATTTTTGTTTTATGCCCATGAATTAATGAGACTCCTCATGAGCTGTCTCTTCCATATGACACATGAAACAGGAAAATTAAATCTTTTTACATTCATCGAAGCTTACTACGACACAACTTTAAAACAATTAGAGCAGGAATTGTTTTCTTATGGGTTTTTTTTGTAAACAATGTTATTTTGCTTTGCAACTTTTTAATACTTTCTAATTTTACTGGTAGGGGAAAGGCATACAATATTTCAAACACAGATGTTTTCAGCTTCTGCTTATTTTTAATAAGCTTTTACATAATAATCAGATTAGTGACAAAGTTGATAGAAATATTTCCTAAAATAATATTTGTTTTGCTTATTTTCTCTGAAACTACACAGCATCTTATATGCATATTATTAATAAAGGATTTAATGGAATTGAAATTAAATGTTAAAATCTTGTTCTTTCAGTTCACTGTGTTGATAAAATATTTTCGTGTATTTTACTTAATCAATAAAATACACACTACGAATGCAACTTTTTATTTCTAATATTGAAATTGAGTTATGTTAATTAAAAATTCAGTCTTTTAGCAACGAACTTTAATCCCATAAATATTTATTTCTAGAAAAATAAAATTCTTCAAATATCTGTAAAAGGATCATTGCATTTTTCAATTTCATAAGGTATCATTTTCCTATCTTTAAATGTTTCATAAAATTGTTAATTATTTTTCAATTTTCATTGTTTTGATAGAAATTTTTAACAGATACGACTGAAATTAATCTGTTGATTACAGTGTGTTTATTATCTTGCCTTTTCAAGTAACAATTAATTATACTTCTGTCTGGAATATTGTTTATCAAAATATTTACTTAAGACTTCAAAGTTATGAAATTTGAAAGTCTATTCAATTGAATATATTTGTTAAAATCTTTTAAAGACATATTGGTATAACATAGATTTAGTTAAAGATATAAGAAGTTAGTAAAAGTTAATAGATTTTATGTATTATTTTAGAAGGTAATAATTTTATAATTTAAAGTGCTTTAAACATATTTTTTTTAATTGGCTTTATTATGTAAAGGGCTTTAATCTTTTCGTGCTTCCTTAAATATTAATATATGTCACATGTTAGATTTGAAATATATTTGAACATCAAAGACTGAATGACTATTTTCGGCGGTTGCTTGCTTAGATTTAAATTTCTATGCATTTTTTCATGATATGTATTCATTGAATATGAATCTTTATTATAAATTTTGTGTATTTATGTAAATAGATATATATTTTCATCAGAAAACTATTGGTAAAATATAACTCTTTCTTTTAAATCTTGAGTAAAAGCACATCAAATGTCTGCAACAATTGCATAAGTTATCAAAATTACTTAAGTATATCGATTCTTTATAAGCTATTGTCATTTAAACTAAAATAGCAATTTCACTATCTATCACCAGGTTCTAAATTCTTAATTTAAACAGGTTCTTTCGTCTGTATTTCCAAACATTTCACAAATTTTTAATAAAATGTGTTTATTAACCTCTTAAGTTTAATAAAATTTCTATACTCCTAATATTTTATTTCCCCTTGTCTTGATAATTTCTCCTTTGAAAACTTTAATCCTGTCTTCAGATTACTTCGGAGACTTTTAAGACTAATATAATTAATGTCATTAAATTTATCCAGCTTACGAGAGTGGTTGGAATCAAGAGACTTGAATTAAATACTTGTTGGTATTTTCAATGTCGAAAATTCCATGTTGAGGGCCATATTAAGTGCGCTTTCTCATGATTAAAGATCACATCTGAGATATTTTCTTCGAAAAGTTCAATATATATTAATTATGACACTCAAAATTTCATCGTTATTTTGATGAACAACAAGTACATTAAAGAAAGTTTGGATCGATCAAAACACTTGTAAACCAAGTTGTTTAACATTAATAATCCATTGTTATTTAAACTAAACCAGTAACTTCATTATCTGTCATCAAGTTCTAAATTCTTAATTTAAACAAGTTCTTTCTCCTACATTTCACAATTTCACAAATTTCTAATAAAATGCGTTCATTAACCTCTTAAGTTAAATAAAATTTGTATGCTCTTAATATTTTATTTTCCCTTGTCTTTATAATTTCTCCTTTGAAATCTTTAATCCTGTCTTCAGATTCCTTCGGAGACTTTTAAGACTAATATAATTAATGTCATTAAATTTATCCAGTTTACAAGGGCGGCAGGAATCAAGAGACTTGAATTAAATACTTCTTGGTATTTTCAATGTCGAAAATTGTGTGTGGGTGCCAAATTAAGTGTGTTTTCTCATGATTAAAGATCACAGTTCAGAAATTTTATTTGAAAAAGTTCAATATATATTATTTATGACACTCAAAATTTTATCGATATTTTGATGAACATCTAGTACATTAAAGAAAGTTTGATTGATGATATCACTTACAAATCAACTTGTTCAACATTAAATTCGGGATATAAAATTGTAGCAAGAAAAGAAATATCTAATATAACATTTTACATTTTATCATGTTTTGAAACATTTTATTTCTTCGAATTGTCACTTACGTGAATTTAAATTTGATGTATTTGTATATTTTACTTGAAGATTTTATTATAAATTTCTTTTCATTGCCAGTGAAAAAAAAATAGTTTAACGCAATATACAACAGTGAAACTTTTTTTTTAAAGTTAAATATTAACCTCTTCAATCCCGATGTGTCCTGGTGGAGACACTAAATAACAGTCTTTAAATTAATTAAAATGATTCTAAATTTCTTAAAATTACTTCCAGACCTTTTTATTAAGTACATACGTATCATAAAAATCTATATACCGACTGATGAATCTTTGGAGAAATTATATAGTAATTTTAAACTAGTTTTTTGTGGTCCCTCATAATATTTGTTTCAGGACTGAGGAAGTTAAATTCCAGATATACAGAATAAATTTTGCCTAATTTGCAAATCAGAACGAATTTATAGACAGGTCAATGTGGCACATAAAGACAATAGCAATTCTATCTCTGACCGTATACCAGTTATAGTGAATACAAGGAAAGTATTCCAATATTTGATTTCTGAACGAAAATAAATTTGAGAGTCACCGAAAGATCTGCATAAAAATAAGCACATATTTGCCTCAAAATATTTGTGCCTCAAAGTATTTGTGTTTAGTGTCGAGATACAAAAGATGAAACATTGGTGAAGTGTAAAATCGGGTTGTTGCCAGAATCATTAAGCGGCAATATAAAAATCTCCTTTGAACTAAAATCGGACACCGGTATCAAAAACTTGTCCACTTCATAATCTTAGAAATGAATCTAAAATAAATCTCTGATGTAGTTTCAGGGGAAAAATAGCTTTTTATTTGTAACACTCTCTATAAAAAATACAGCGTTTTTAACTCAGATGGAGTTATTTTTCGCGCTTTTCCGGATTTGAAAATGCACTTATCCTATAGGAGTGAATTTCATCCATCTTGCGAGGTGCTTATTTTCATTCTTTTTTGAAAAGCCATTTCATTCTTTTTTGATAAGCTCTGTTTAATCTTTTTGTGACTAAATTAATCGATAGAAGGAGTGTTTGCATTCCTTATTGAGAAACTATTTTTTCCCTCTTTCTTGACCCAATCATTATTACCAAAGGAGTGTTTTACTATTATTTGGATAAATTAGTACGTTTTATTTTATTTTTAAATATATTTAATACAAATTTTTTTTCTTTAATAGCTTTGATTTTTTAAAAATAATTTAAATGTTTATTTGGATTACTTTTGGATATTTCATTGTTTTTTTTTATTTCAAGTTATTTTTTACTTTTTTTTCTATCTATATACGTATAAATGGCCATGTTGGAAAGAAATTTTAGAAGAGATTCCATCCATTGAGATGTAACATGTATATGATACTACTAAAATTCATATTTAATGGGATTTTTTTTTTTTTTTTTTTTTTTAATTTTCACTTTTACTTATTAGCTTGTAAAAGCTAAATCTCGAACGATTAATATATTTAACTAAAGCTATTTTTACTATGTTTTATCACTATATTTTATCAGATTTCAGCTTTTATTAAACTTCACCCAAATCCACATTTTCCTTCTATCCACCATAGTTCGGCAGCGGTTAGATATATAACTGTATTGACGTGGTTCTAAAGTTCCCGCGTATGGTGTTCTATCATCTTCTTGTATTAAGCAGATAAGATCAAATTCACAATGAAAACGTATACTTATTTATCAAGATTTGTTTTTCTATTTTCCTTATTTCTGTTCGTAAGACCATATCAATTTCTCATAAATTTGCGATATAACACTTACTATTTACAACTATCAACTCAAGTCAGTCATAATTTTAAAATGCTCGCCAGAAAACCTTCTAAGACAGCGGTTCTCAATCTATGGGTTGCGACCCACTGGTGGGCCGTGGCTGTTGTTTTGGTGGGTCGTGGAAGAAAGGAGGTTTGTCGTCAAAATATATCTTTTATGTCATCTGTTTAAAAAAATATGACAATATCAACAGGAAATAATATTTCAAGTGAAAATCCTTAATATACTTCTAGATTAATACACGGACAGAGTATCCAGAAATATTTAAATTAGCTTTGAGGTCCTTGATGAAATTCAACACTTCGTGCTTTTCGAGAACATGCTTTTTCTACTTTGCTGTTTTTGAAAGACAAGTACTGAGACAGACAAACTGCGTGTTAATATATATTCCCACACTGGTAAACACCAGTACCAGAAATCTCATTGATTATAAAGTTATGTTTTCATAACGATTAAACGTATTCTCAACTATCTTTGTAGTCTGTACATTGTTTAATCACTATTCACTTATGCACATTGAGATTACCGATTATTGTTTTTGTTGAAATTGTATTTTCCTATCCTACGAAGAGTGCTAACTTTTCGTAGAATAACTTTCGTTTTTTTTAAAACTGAAAGGTGGGTTTTTTTCACTGAAAAGTGGGTCGCGTATTAAGAAAGTTTGGGAACCGCTGTTCTAAGAAATGAAACATTTCCACTGTAATCTACTACAAAAGCACGTTAAATCCTTCTTGTAATTAGATAAACTATTAAAAGGGCTGAAATATTGATTCTTAACAAATCTTTGTCATTAAACGTAATTCTATAACTTCTTTATCTGTCATCAGATACCAAACTCTTAGTTTAAATAAATTTCTTTCGCCTTTATCTGCAAATATTTCATAAATTTCTAATTATGTGTGTTCATTAAACTATTTAATTTAATAGATTTGTATACTTCTAATTTATTCCTCGTCTCTTATCTCCACGTTTTCTCCTTTGAAAACTTTAATCCGGTCTTCGGATTACTCCGAAGACGTTTATGACTAATATAATTAATGACTTCAAATTAAGTCCAGTTTACGAGGGTGGTTGGAATCAAGAGGTTCGCATTAAATACTTGTTGGGATTTTCAATGTCGAAGGTTCGATGTTGATGTCAATTTAAATATATTCTCTCGTGATTTAAGATCACTTAAAGAAAAATTCTATTGAAAAGGTTCAATACATATTAAATATGACGCTCGAAATTTTATCTTTATTTTGATATAAATTTAGTACATTTAGGGAAGTTTGGTCGTGGATAATATTTTAAAACAAACTTATTTAGCATTAAATTTGAGGCATCATGCTGTAAGTTGAGATGTTGTATTGCTTATAAACTGATTTCAAGTTAATCTAAGGAACAAATAAGCATGATAAAATAAAAATAACGTTTTAAAGATACATTATTTGGATGTCGTTATTTATTTACTTGCAAAAAAGTTGGTCGCTTAAACAGAGACAACGATGGATTGACGAATGAATACCAAGTATGGATTGCCGATAATCTAGAAAATATATAATAAATAGTTAAGGTTGTTCCTCAATCAGATCTCTTGTCAGATAGGCTTGTAATGACTTTGTATTTTCAAAATCTGTCAAGAGAAAATTTATAATTTTCAACTTCTGTTTTCTTTGTACTTTTTTAAACCAATTAAAAGCAGTAGAATTTATTATAATAGATTTTATTTTAATCAAGATTCGAACCAGAATTTTTTTTTTAAGTTTTAGTTTAGAAAATTTATTAAAGTAAGCCGTAAAACAACATTTCTTTATTTCCAATTAAATTTTATCGAAATTTCTGGTATAAATTCACAATTAGAACATTAGAATTTCTATTCATCTCTGAAACAGGTAAAAGACGTTTGTTTCTTTTCTTTTCTTTTCTATTTCTTGTTTGTTTGTTGATTTGACGAAGTGTCACTAACATATGTGCTAATTTTTATATTTTCTGTATTAAAGTCCTTAGCGAAGTTAACCAATTTTGAATAAGAATTTAACGCTTCAAATAAAATTAAGCATATGTTTTTGGAATATTTTATTAACCAAAGAAAAAGAGACAATCTTTAAAAAGAGTATACAGTAAAGAAAGTCTTAAGTATATGTTTTCTAGTAAAGAATTTTTAAAATATGAATGCATTTCAAGCTTATAGGATTAACATTGGGGAGGGTAATTTGAGATCTGACTGAGCAACAGCCTTAAAACTAAGAGATTTTTGTAAAATTCATTTGCTTGTATCTGAGCAAAAATATATAAATGGTGTATTAAAAAGAATGTGTCAGAATTTGTGTACAAATATGTATACAACTGTGTGCATAAAATTATAGATGATTTAGCTGAGCAACAGACTTGAAACTATCAGTTTAATGAAAATTAACTTCATTTTGTGTGAGCAAACAAATAGATAAATGGCGTTTGCAAAATTTATGTGAGAATTTGCGTGCAAATTTGTATATGTATATAACTGTATGCACGTAAGCACAAACATGTATATAATTACAACCACATTCACATTTTTTTTCCTCAGTGACATAAAATACTGAACTCCTAAACATATAAAATACAATATTGTTTCAAACCAAAAAAGATTTTCTCATAGTACATTCGAGAAAAAAAAATATGTCTCTCTAATCTTAAGTCTACTTGGAAAGAATTAAAAGACAGAATTTCTGCTTGCTATCCCCTTTATGAACCGGCACTGCGGTGCAACATCGTTCTTACCTTGAAATATCACCCCATAAAGAAAAATTCAGATAGAAAACAAAGCCTGCTGGACCTGCTGTCATCATTACTTATAAACGACGTACGTGCATTAGTTCATATATAGCTTCATCGTGTTTTCTTAATTAGTCGCTAGTCTGACTCCCTATTGAGAGATTATAATATAATGTACACTGCATAAAATTGATGATGAGGTTATTTCATTGTTTAAGACACAGAAATGTAACGTATATATAAATGTATCTATATATAAAGAGCTTAGTTTTTTTCTGGTAGGTATCTTTTAAAGGACATATTGTTTTTGTTACTTATTTTTTTTGCCAAAATAAACAATAGGTTTGTCATATTTGATTGTTTTCACTTTTCTCTTTATCCTTTTGTTCAAAACTATAAATCTTCACTATCCGTTGAAATGATATAACATATTTCAGAGTCTCCGTTGCCTGCAGCTAGACGCGAATATCATTGTTGCAATCTAACGAGTTCTCTCATGTTTTAGTTTTTCTCATAAGATAAATATACAGTTCAACGTAGAATTTTTTCCACTTGTTAAAGATTTTGATTTTTTTTCTTCTTCTTTTTATTGTATAACATATTTGAACGTAGAAATAAGTTTATATGTATAGGTTAAAAAAGAAAGAAATTCGACAAAGAGATAAATTTTTTGTTAAAGCTGGAAGAACAAATTGTTGTGAATGTTTCAGCTTTACGCATATAAAATCAAATTTAAGATGCTAAAGATTAAATGTGATGTTTGGCAAAAACATTTGAATAATGTAACTCCCTAGAAATGCTTTTATGATGATAACTAAGGGTTTCCTTCAACTTTAGGAAAGGTAATGAGAAATTAGATAAACTATTTATCGAAAAAAAAGAAATTAATTAAAATAAAATAAATTAAATACTGTCTGTTGAGGTCTCTGCTGTGTACATATATAATATAATTTAAAATGCTTGAGAATAAATTTGATGATTGACCAAAACGTTTCAATAATGTAATTTACTAGAAACGCTTTCAGGAAGATAAATTAAGGATCTTTTAAAACTTTAGTAAGTGTAACAAAAAACTGGATAAAAATTACTTAAAAAAAAGAAAATGAAAATAAACTAAATAACTAAAATAAAGCGAATCAAACACCCCCTTCCACACACACACGCACCCTAAAGGGCCAAGCCTTTTTCTAATTTAACATTGAGTTTTATATTTTAGTATGGCTGAGCTCAAAATTTTATACATTTATAATAGATAAGATGACTTATTAATAATGTTCTGTCTTTTTGTACAATATTAAGAAATGCAGATATTTCATGTTTTAAAATAATCTGAAATACTTTCAAAACTGGAAAAAAAAAAAAAAAAAATCCTAATGTTGTTTCATATTTCCTATTTCGTAAAACTTCTTAGGACTAAAAGGACTTTGGCTTTTACACTAGTATTCATTTTTTTAGCACCATTAATGCTTACAAACACTTAATGCTTTTAAGGAATGAGCTGAAATTTCGAAACTTCAAAATCCTGATGCTAAATTTAACAATCTCTCAATAATGCAATATATTTTTCATTTTCTATTTCGTGCAACTTCTCAGAAGTATCAGTTAAAAAATATGAAATCCATTTGCGACAAATCGAAAGCAATTCAATTTTTTTTTTCGTAAAGCAAGTTTTAAAAATAATTTCTATTAGTACATTAATCTTGTTTGAAATACAACAAATGACCTACCAAATCGGTACTTTATAGCATTTTATTTTTAACAATGTTCAATTGCCAAAAAAAAAAAAAGAAGATATGTTTTATTTTTTTGGTCTATGTTGGAATCAGATATTTCTTTCTTTCTTTCTTTTTTTTAATGAGATAAATGTTTGCAGTTCCAACATTAGAGAAGGTTAGCGGGGAATTTGCATTTTTTAATCATCAGAGTGATAATCCACCCTTATTGTACAAAACAATAGGACCATATTGAGAAAAAAATATCTATTTCAACTATAACATAAAACTATTTAACATATATGTTTTCCGTTTTCTAAACAATCAATTTTTTTTTTTTATATCATTATCGAAAAGATTTAAATTCAGATCTATCTATCTTCAAGAACTCTCAAGAATATCCCCACTTCCCCGCCAACCCTAAACGGTTAAACATTCTTTTTGATTTTAGATTGAATTTTATATCTTAATAGCACTGAACTTAAATACTTCCTCTGACAATAAAGTTCGGTGAATATCTCTGTAGCATTAATGTAGATGAAATATTAACGAAAGTTACCATACCTTCCTTCAAAATAGTCATCTCTTATAACTATGCACCGCTGAGATCTGCTCGACGGATTTACACGTTTTAGGAGTCAGAGATACCAAAAACATGTTTTTACAAAATGTCTTTCTGTCCGTGTGTCTGTATGTATGTCGCCATTCTACCATCAAAAAGTGTATGAAATTATGCATAGAATTGAACCAATTTTTTTGTGAATGTTTTTGGCTGTGGCAAGCAGGTCCTCCTTCAGTTTTGAAATATTCCGCTGGAAGGGGGCGCTGCAATCGTGATTTTTGTGCCATTTTTAATATTATACCGACCAAAAGTATATGAAGTTATACATCGAATTTAACCAAATTTTTTGTGTAAGTGTATGACTATGGCTAGTTGGTCCTCTCTGAATTTGAAAAACATCCGTCGGAAGGGGGGCGCTGCAATCGCGATTTTTGTGCCATTTTCAATATTGTACCGACCAAAAGTGTATGACATTATGCATCGAATTGAACGAAATTTTTTGTGTAAGCGTATAGCTATGGATAGTTGGATCGCCCTGAATCTGAAAAAAATCCGCCGGAAGGGGACGCTGCAATCACGAATTTTATGCCATTTTCAATATTGCACCACTTAAAAGTTTATGAAGTTAGTTCTAGAACTGAACTAAATTTTTTGTATATGATTTTTTTTTTTTTTTTTTTTTTTTTTTTTTTTTTTTTGGTAAGGCAAATAAGTCCTCCCTGAATTAAAAAAAAATCTGCCTATCATTCTATTGTCCATCGGCTCGTGCAGAGACGGAAATTCATTTTTACTCCGATTAATTGATTGAAGCAGAAATTTAAGATGAAAATCAAAGTTGGTATGGTATTGAATTAAAATTATTAAAGCATTAAAATGAGTAACTATTTTTTTTAAATATTACAATCTACGTATGAGATAGAAGAAAGTTTTGGGATTGGCACATCCAACTAGTTTGGGATGAAGTTCAAAAACTTCGCCACGTTTCGTTGGATGTCAGCAATATGGTTACATCTCTTTCAAAGAGAGTTTGAGTCGTAAAAATAGGAAAAAACCTGGAGGGTTGAGATCTGGCGAGTATGGTGGCTGTTCAATTTCCACCATCCCTCATGAATTTCTTTCGGTGTCTTGCAAAGCTTAAAAACAAACTTTAAACTGATCTTTTATTCCTTCATTTTCCTGTTCTCAGTTAAGAATCAACACACTGAAGAAGCACTTAGTAAAGCACGTCTTACACAGAACATAAAAGACGCTCAACTGAACAACGGTGGGGGAAGATGGTTTACACTTGCCTGTTTGCAGGTGCAGCGTTTTGTTTCCCCAGTGTTGCCAGGTCGGTCGTTCTGAATTCATCCACTGAACTTTATTGTTAGAGGTAGTATTATGCATTTATAGTAGACGAATTGCTTTTATAATAACGTAATTTCTTTCTTGTACAATACTAAGCTTTTCAGATATTTCATGTTTTAAAATAATGTGGTATCGATTCAGAACTAAAAAAAAATCTCCATGCTAAATCTTTTCAATAATGCAATGCATTTCTGATTTCCTACATTGTAAAACTTCTTAAGATTAAATGTAATGCTTTCACACTAGTATTCATTTTTTTAGCACCGTTAATGCTTACAAATTCTTAATGCTTTTAAGGAATGAGCTGAAACGTCGAAACTGGAAAATCTTGACGCTAAATTTAACAATCTTCCAATAATGCAACATATTTTTCATTTTCTCCATTTCGTGAAAATTTTAGAGGCATCAGTTAAAATATGAAACCCATTTGCGACAAATCAAAAGCATTTCAGCTTGTTTTTAGCAATGCAAGTTTAAAAAAAATAATTTCTATTAGTACAATAATCTTGTTTGCAGATACAAGAAAATCACATACCAAATCGGTACTTTATTTCAAAATAAATACATTCAGCATATTATTAAAGTCACTAAATGTTTTACGACAATTCAACTTCAAAAACACTTTATTTAATGGAAGGTGGTCACTAAAGCGTTTATTGAAATCCTTAAACTTAATGCGTTTCATTACTGTTTGCTTTACTCGAAACAGTATGCCATTAAATGCTAAAATGCATTATTCAAGCATTTATTTCAATACTTCGTTTCGGTATTTTTCTGCAAATAGGAGAATGTACCTACGTTTTCATTTTTGCATTTACATGAATTCTAAATTACGGTATTTCAACTGGTCGAAATTTGTTTCGTTTAGTCCCCATTTGTGATTTATATATGTGCATTAAATCAATATTTTTCGTTGTATGTAGAAATGAAATTTAGAGAAATGGAATCAATCATAAAAAGACCTGATATACCCTAACAGGATCTCTATTATGGAATAAAATGGAGAAACCTAACTTGATTTTTACCCATGTTTGCTGATATGGAAAAATATAATGGATTGAAAAAAAAAAAAAAAAAAAAAAAAAAAAAAAGTAGAAAGCTGCAATTCAATAAATGTTCTCTGAACAATCGGTAAATAGTTTTAGAAAATTATTTCTCTAGTACGATGTCTATATTAAAATTTGGAATTATAATTATGGGAATCTATATATTTTCTTCTTGCGACATTGAAATGAGAAATTGCATATTTAGAAAGTAAATGATTGTATTTCTATGAATTTCTTATTTAAAAATGATTAATAGTGAAAAAAAATACATACATGTATATAAAAGGATATTATTTACTCTTTGCGCTATGTTAAACAAGTCTTTCTGTCTCTTTTTTTTTTTTTTTTTTTTTTTTTTTTCTGAAAGAGATAAATATTTGCAACTGTGCATGTAAAACATTAGAGAGATTTGGCGACGAATTTGAATTTTTCAATCATTAAGGTGATAATCCACCCTTATTGTACAAATCAGTAGGAGCATATTATCGAGGAAATATCTGTCATGGCTATAACATTAAACTACTAATTAAGATAAATAACAAATAACATAAATGTTTTGCTTTTCTAAACAATCAAAATTATTTCTCTTTTATCATTGTCCAGAAGATATAAATTTAAGATTTATTTATCACCAAGATCTCCCAATCTCCAGATAGATAGAAGACATACATGGTTTGTATGGTTCCTGGAATTTTACGATCAGGGAATTCTTCGGTATCAGTATTTTCTCACAGAAAATCTCTGATTAAATAAGACAGTATTCGCGCTTTTGAACTATATTTGTTTTTCGATAAAGAAATGCTGGTATTTCACCTGTTAAATAACGGTACCCATACAAACCATGATATATATCCGTAAAATCTCCCAAATCCATTTAGCTGCCATTACGCTGTGTTATGAGATAAGAAATTTAATGAAGAAGCTTTAGGTTATTATGAAAGAAGTGTAAGCAGTCATTAGGCTTTATTCTCTTTATACCGACTGAGAGATTACATTTTAATATGTGAATCAAGTTTTAATTAATTTTGGAATTTTAACCATGAATTCGATGAAGTGAGGCTGTGTGCTGCCGCCTCCAGGTCTATAAGTATAATGCAATATGTAGCAAAATGTAACCTGTGTTAAAATGGTTCGTGTAGCATGTTCATCAAAACCTTATTGCATTAACTTATTTCTTTTGAAACTCGTACGAGTGTTCAACCTTCTTGAATTACATTTTCATAATGCTAAAGAACGACTGTGTGTTGATGTAAACAAGAATTGAGACTGTTATGCTTGAAAATCTGATCTAATTTGCCTTCAGAATATCTTACATAACAAGTTTTATATGTTCCATGTTAACGTGAAATTCAAATATTTTACATACCAATAGATCAGTATGATATTACGTCATTTAATACCAAGATTTTTGATTTACAAAACTAGTTTGGTTTCAGTTTCAGTTTTTGTATACTGTGTTTAACCCCTTGGGTACGAGCGACACATATACGTGCTGCAAAAAGGCTTAAGAAACCTTGTTTATCCCCACCATTAAAATTTTACTGTAAATATTGGCTTACTTAATCAGAGCATTTTATCGATTTATTTAGACACAAATTTCTGTCTTTATAAACTGGTGACAAAACAAATCATAAAAATTTCGTTAAAGACTTTCGTCGCGAAGGGATTAAGACAATAAATGTGTTCTATGTTTATACCGAGTGTCCCAAAAATGACTGATGAATTTTAAAATTCAATAACTTGCAAACGGTGACAGCTATTCAAAAATTTTTTTCAATAGGGTTATGTATAATGTCAGGAGTTTATTTTTACCGTAATTTTTTTAGTTCGAATCTCAAACAATAGGTGGCGCTGCCGGCGATTGAAGGCCAGGTGATCAGTGCTGAGTGAAGCGTCGACCTGGCCTTCAATCGTCGTCAGCACCACCTATTGTTCGAGATGCGAACTAAAATAAAAAATTACGGTAAAAAAACTCCTGACACTATACATAACCCTTCTGCAATTTTTTTTAAATAGCTGTCACCGTTTGCAAGTTACTGAATTTTAAAATCCATCAGTCATTTTTGGGACACTCGGTATGAATTGCATAATGTTAACACATACATTGTAAAATATGCATAAACTAATAGTTATTATTTTAAATGAATATAATGGATTTTTATATGCTTTAGAAATAAATCCTTAAAAAACGTGTTTCGTCGAAGCAAATTTACAGAATTGTTTAACAATATGTCATGTAGCAAATATTTCACATGAACTCTTCGTTCATTCTTGAACTTCTATGCTGACTTTACATACTATAAGATTACTTTGAAATTCTTCCAGAAAGCTTTCCGTCTGTTGACTTCAGAAAACTTTGCTTCTATAACCTTCATTTGCATGAAGCAACTTTTTTTCTGATCGAATACTTGACACATTTTTCCTGACGTAGCTATTCTTACTAGTCTGCATAAGACATAATTCTCCATTTTTCAAGATAAATATTAGAATTTGCCATTTTGGTTTTTTGAATAAATGATATATGATTTGAAAAGTTTTGAGTCAGTAAAATATTTTTTAGAGTACCCCATTTTTATTTATTTATTTTTTTGCTAAAGTAATAGTAGAAAATTTTGATTCAAATGGACAAAAAGGATATGATTTTAGATGGATAAAAAATTTTGAGCATATGTATGAATAGATAACAAAATGCTTATTTCTGTGGTATTACTGTGAGGTGATACATTATTAATGCAATGATAAGACATATACAGGGTATCCGCTGTCAACTGTGTACACTGACTCATCTGTGAGTAAGAAAATAAACAAAAGGGTAAATAAAAAAGCTCACTGTCAGAACAGTACAAAAATATGTTAAAATTATAAAAAAATTTTTAATGCACTGTTAAAACAGTTTTTTGTTTGTAAATGCATGTATCTTAGATTAATTTATAACAATATTACTCAATCGGTACATGAATTAGAACAGACGTAAATTTTCCAAGTGGGTGGAAAAAAAGGTCCGGACCAGGATTCGAACCAGGGATGTATTCGCTGAAGCCACCAATGCTTTTCCAACTGAGTCACACCGAACTAATACGGGAGGACTAATTCACCCAACTAACGTTAACGATCACACAATCTGGCCTGATACTTTGTATTAGCTCAACAGAATAAATCGATGGTTAATATATGTTACTGAAAAAACCGCTGCATACGAAATTATATTAGATTATTATTATGATTATTCAATCATAATAATGATTAATCAATGATTATATTAATATTATTATATGATCATAATTAATCGATGATCATAATAATGATCAATCGATGATTATTCAAACTGTAAATGAATTATAACAACTTAAAATTTTCCAAGTTGGAAAACACGTAAAAACTTTCTTGAAACCTCCACTTTGGAAATTTGCATCTGTTATAATTCATTTACCGATTAAATAAACATGTTATAAATTAATCTAATATAATTTCGTATGCACCGTTTTCTGCAGTTTTTTTATTATCTTTCGATTTAATCTGTTGTGCTCATACAAAGTACCAGACCGGATTGTGTAATTATTAACGTCAGTTGGGTTAATTATTCCTCCACTAACCGTACGGGGTAGCTCAGTTAGAAAAGAATTGGCGGGTTCAGCCAATGCATCCTTGGTTCGAATCCTGGCCTGGATCTTTTCCACCCGCTTGGAAAATTTACATCTGTATATGCTATCGTTAAATTTTTTTTGAAATACTATAACCATGTTGATAATAATTTATAACATATTTTTATTCGAAAAGCATACCTTTTCATCTTTTGTCTGGAGATACAGGAAGATAAATGCACAAAGTTAACTCATAAGCAATTTTTATTATATTGAAACACGAAGTTTAAATGCTACATTATAATAAATGATATTTTCCTTCATAAAAATAACAATTTTACTGTATTATTAAAAATATAATATTATTTAACCACTCCGGAATAATTTTTTTAACCACTTCAGATTTTTCGAGAGTCAAGAGAAAAAAAAAAAAAAAAAAAAAAAAACAAATTGAAATCGAACAAATTTTATTCATTGTATTGTATGTTTATAATTTATTATTTGGCGTACCTAACGATATTAAATCTTATTTTATGCTTTCGTGACACTCGCAGAAATAATTAATTTTAGACTGGATTTTTTGAAAACACTATTTCTATTTTTCTTGCATAACTGTGTTTAAATTTTTGTGATTTATTGTCCCAAAGTGGGTCTGAAATCTCTTTTCCGTAATAATTGTCAGTGTACGTTAAAACTAACATTTTTTTTAAACAATTCTTTTTTTAAAATTTTGATCACGCACTTTGAATATAAAGATGGAATCTAATTTAAAAGAAACAATGTCTTTGGTATTTGCATTTTACATTTTCTTTTTTCGTTTATTAGTGAATTTTTATCAGCTACTTTTGAATAGCTAATGTCTGTATTGGGGACAAAAGAATTAGATGATTTCTAGAAGTTGTTTTTGGTATTTTGTAAATTGAATTAAGCTTCGCCAGAGAATTCTTTGGAAATGAATGGAAGTCAATAATTTCCATTCATGTTGAAGTATTTTTAACGAAAGCATTGAGGTTGAAGTTGTGTATTTATTTAAAAGTATGGGATTACATTGATTTAGAAATAATTTCCCAATTTGTTGATTTATAAGAGAAGCATTTAAATTTTTTTGTTGATAATCCATGTCTACCAAATAAAAAGCTACTTAACATTATCACATTTAAAAAATTTTAAAGATTTCTATAAGCATGTAAATATATAAAATTATTATAAAAATTATTCATTAAATAGAATTTTAGTAAAAAGAAAAAAACTGATAACGTTTAGAAATGTGAAGAAACCATACTATTTTATAATGAACAGAAATAATTTTGTTAAATTTCTATAAAAGCTTTATAACAATTTTTTTTATCAAAAAAAAAAAAAAAAAAAAAAAAAAAAAAAAGAAAAAAAAAAGAAAGAAATTTTTTTAACCCTTTTATTTTTATTATACCACCCAAATTTTATTTGACGGCAGCAGGCATGAAAGCCTGGTTTGTAGCTTAAGAACCTACATTAATCACACAAAAAAAAAAAAAAAAAAAAAAAAAAAAAAAAAAAAAAAACCGGATGAAAATGTTCAATTTATGGGGACGTTATTTTCAAATATCTCGCTCGAATTTTAAATTTTTTACATGATTTTTTTTGCATAGGATAGCTGAGGAAAATCTACTTCAATCTAGATCATTTATACAAAATTTATTTGGATTTGATATCTTGAGAATTGACGAAGTTATGATTTTTGACTTTAAAGTGATTAAGTAACTTATCAAGTGACTTTAATTTGTATCATTTGGCTTTTAAATATGTCCGGTATCAACTTGTCTTTTTTTTGTTCTATTCCTTTAGAGAGTCTGACATTCGTTCATAGGTAGGTGTCGCGGACGAAATTTGGCCGCTCCGTGGTACAATTAGGTACCAAACCAAATTTTTTGAGATTCAAGTTAAAAAAATATCGAAATAAACAAAGTTTATATGTTACAGTAAGATCTATAATCAGCGTTAGAATTCCTTAAAAAAAGTCACTGGTCCCAAGGACAAGTAAGCATGAGAATTTACTGGTCCGCAGACATCATCACTGGTCCGCTACATAAAATTCTATTAAATAATTTTAACACTTAGAGTAAATTTTCTGTACTTTTTAAAAAATAAATGTGCAAGACACAAATTTAATTATAAAATAATGCTTATTTAAGTGTAGAAGATAAAAAGTATCACTATTGTTTGCATTTCTTTTAAAATGGGGCAAGACAGGTTTATTAAAAAAGACATTTTTGCTGAAAAAAAAAATATATTTTTGTTGAGTAAATGGGTTTTTTGCTTAATGAAATGGTGCTTTCAAGAGTCACATTCACTCAGAGCAATAAAAAACCGATTGGGAAGCATGAAAATCAGTTTTTGGAGCAGCAACAACAATTTTGACGCAAGAAAATTAGTTTTTAAAACAGAAAAAGTCTCTCCCGGCATTCACTTATTTATTTTTTTTTCGTGCTTTTTTGTCGAAATTTCCGTTTTTTCGCGTTATTTTGACGAAATCTTATTTTTATTGACGAAATATACCGTTTTTCGTGATATTTTTTGACAAAATTTGCCGTTTTATCGCGATTTTGGGGGAAATTTGCCGTTTTTTCGCGATCTTTTGAAGAAATCTGCCGTTTTTTTGCGTTTTAGGATAAAATTAGCCATTTTTCGCGAATTTTTTGACGATATTTGCCTGAAATTAGTCGTTATTAAGCGCTTTTTTAACAAAATTTGTGGTTTTTTTTTTTCGCAATCTTTTAAGGAAATTTGTCGTTTTTCGCGATTTTTTTGACAAATTTAATGTTTTATCGGGATTTTCGGATAAAAATTGTCTTTTTTCGCGAATTTTTGAAGAAATCTGCCTTTTTTGCAATTTTTTGAAGAAATCTGAAAAATTTCCGCAATTTTTGAAAAAAATATGCCTTTTTTGCGATTTTTTGGACGAAATTTGCCATTTTTTCGCGATTTTTCGAAGAAATCTGCCTTTTGTTTCGGGTTTTGGAATGAAATTAGCCATTTTTTCGAGAATTGTTTGACAAATTTGCCGTAAATTAGTCGTTATTTCGCGATGTTTTAACGAAATTTGCCATTTTTTCGCGATTCTTTAACGAAATTATGCGTCCCGTGGGACGCGTGAGAGTTTTTTTTTACGTCCCATTGCCGACTTTTTGAGTAAATTTACGCGCTGAAGCGTGTCCGCGGCATAATTATAATAACTATAAATAATAATTAATTAATAATAATAATTTTAAAAAATCTTATGTGCGATCGGTTGCAGTTTTCTCAGGGCCTGAAAAAAGGCACTGGTCCTGCGGACCACTAAATTTTTGAAATTAGTGTTCCGATTGATTTATCGGTGGTCTCTGACCAGCGGACCACCAAGGATTTCGAACGCTGTATAATGTATTTTCTTGTCGAATTTCAGTATCTTATTTTTAGCTGTCCTGAATAATTCATATTACAGGGCCTGAATAATTCATTTCAGCAATAGTTCATATAACAGGAGATTTTTCAAATTATTACCTCCAATTTTCTACACAATTCTGTTTAAAAAATCGAGATTTGTTGTCCCAAAGAGAGTCTGAAAATGTCTTTTTTGCGATAACTACCAGTGTATTATAAAATTAAAAAAAATTTTCTAAACATTTGCTTAGAAAATTTGGAATGAACGCTTTGAATATAAAACTGGAATTAAATTTAAAAGGAACCGTCTTTTTAATGTTTGCCTTTCATTATACCTTTAGTTTATTAGTGACCTTTTTACCAGTTATTTTGGAATAGGTAGGTGGGTATATTGATATAGAAAAAAATATAGATAAAATATAGATAGAAATAAAAATAGATATAGAATCGCTACCAGTGTATAGTAAAATGAACATTTGTTTCTAAACCTTTCCTTATAAAATTTTCATCCTATGCTTTGAATATAAAAATGAAATTAAATTTAAAAGAAATTGTTTTTTTTTATATTTGCCTTTAACTATATTTTATATATTTTTTACTCTTTACTTTATTAGTGACTTTTTATCAGATATTTTTGAATACGTAGCTGTCTGTATTGAACATAAAAAAATGGATGATTTCCAAAAGTTGTTTTAAGGTATTTTGCAAATTAAATTAAGCTATGTCAGACAATTCTTTTGAAATGAACGTAAGTCTCTAATTTCCATTCATGGTGAAATATTTTTATCGAAAGCATCGGTGTTGCAGTCTTGTTTTTATTTAAAAAAGAAACTTTTCATTGATTCAGAAACAATTCCTTAATCAATTAAATCTTGAAGAGAACATTTGAATTTGTTTGTTTAAATTCTACGTTAACGAAATAAAAAAGCCCTTCAAAATGATTCTTTTGAAGATATTTAAACCATCTCGAATATCCTAACTACTTTATTTTACAATCTATTAACAACCATTCCTAAAAAACAACAAGATTTCCCTTTTAAATTATAATACGCAGCTCTTATAGTTTTTACAAATTTAAAAGATATTAAAAAGTTTACGATTAGATAAAAAAATAAATAAATAAATAAAAACTCTTGTAGAAATTTAATAATGACTTTTATAAGGGTTTTTCTATTATCAAATTAATTTATTTATCATTATGTTATGTTTCGCAAGAGATTTAAATTATAAATTTGTATTTTTAATATACGTATTTTATAAAAAAAAATTATTTGTAATTTCATTTTCTTTTGCGTACACCACATTAAAAAAAAGAACATGAAAATAATGATAATAAAAGGGTCAGAAATATACAATACGCTGTTAATCACTTAATTGATCAATATTTTTGAAAAACTTTTAAATAATCTCTATTTTTTTTCATGTCATTTACCAAATTTTTAAACTTTTATCACCGGTTTTACAAAGCTGAAATTTTTGTCTATTTGAATTAGAATAATTCTCCCATTAAATGATGTAAAATTTACGAAAAAAATTTAGTGATGAGAATAATAAATTATGATTGGGACATGGATGTCCGTATGTGCATGCCAAATTTTAGTCATTTTTCCTACCACAAAAATTTTATAGTTAATATTGTCATGTTTAATCGTAGCAATCTAGAACAAATGGAAATTCTCTGTATAATTTTAGTGGTAGCAAAAATACGTAAAAGTTGGCAGCTATGGTATGTGGTACGGGCAAATCATGATTGACGAAAACATGTTGTCCATATGACGTACGGGCAAATAAGGGAAGCGGTTAAGAAATCAACTTTATATCCTTTATTGGCATGTTGAAACTTGTTTTAATCGCGAATTAAATATCATGATATATCTTTTAACTGTAATAAAAAAATATTGATTATATAGCATCATATCTTTCTGAAATCTTGTGCAAAAAGAAGAGCGGTATTTATGTATTTATTAAAATTAATATTATTCTTTTCATCAAATTGTTTTATGTTCAACTGAGAAAAAGAAATAAATTGAGCAAACCAGTTTTATTCACAATATTTTATATATTCATTTTTTTCTGTAATCTTTTTTTTATGTTGTTGTGGCATTCACTGTAATAACTCAATGAATGTAGGAATTTTGTTTGTATCACTGTTTCCAATTTTTTTACTTAATTTTGATTTAATTCCCGTGGTTTATCATCCCAAAGAGGGTCTAGAAAATTCTTTTCTTCAACATTTGCCAGTGAATATTAAGATTTGCATTCTTATAACAATTCTTTGAAATTTTTAATGACGTTACTTGAATGTAAAGATAGATTTTTTTAAGAAGAAACACTGTTTTTGAATACTCAAATTTATTTCGTTTTTTATACCGTATATTGCGAAAATTTTATCACATACCTTTGAATAGCTAATATCTGTACTAAGCACAAAAAATTGGATGCTTTTCTAAAATTGTCTTTGTATTTTGTAAATTGAATTAATCTTTTTTTTTTAAATAATGAATACATAAGAAAATACAAATTACATGTATTTAAGTCAGTAACTTTTATTCATCGGGGCTTAGTAAAAGTGAATATGTTTTTTAAAAATATATTCAAGTGATAAGAAAAAAAAAATCGAAATAAACAGATTTTGTTCGTTGTATTTTACATATAAAAGGAGGTGGGTCAATAAGGGCTGTTTTTCGCCCATCATATATCCGGAAAAAAAAGTTTCGAATTCAGATGATTGTTCTGTAGCTTTGTATAGTTAAAGATATGTATTTTTGTTTAATATAAGTTTTACGTGATAAATAAAATAGTAAGTCATCGAAATTATAGCCCGAAAGCAGAGTGTTTTGGCTTTTCTTCTGCATTTTTGACGTTTTTTGTGTCTTTGAATTAATTTTTTTATTAAGAAGCGCTCGATGAACTCAATTAATTTTGACATGCAATGATTCTACTCTTTATAAGCTTTTATATGAGCATTATTTTATTTGGGTTGAGTGTGAGCTTCTACCTGTAAAAGAAAAAAAAGTATCATGTGAGAGAATCAAATGCACTGCTATCGAAGCGCGTTCAGACTTCTTTTGCCGTACTTAAAAAGTATTAACATTGTTCAGACGTCAATGTTGTTTTTTAAAATTGTTTTCGTAAATATTTATCAAAGAAATTACTAATAAATAATGCTTGGATACCAATGTCATTGTTGTAAAGTCTCGCAGAAAACTTTTCGTATCTGTTCTAACAGAAAAGCTATATTGATACTTAGATGTTCGAAAAACTGAGATTTACAGAGTGGTTGTAAATAGTGCTCTAAATGCAAATAATATGTATTTCGTGCTCTCCAGGCTTTAAATAATTCTATTTCTTCTTCTGATGTAATAATAATAGATAATGCGTCAACGATTACTGTCGATGAGACCACAAATAAGAAACCTGATATATATTTAAATCAATATCTCATTTTCACAACTCTAACATTTGTTGTATAATATGTAAAGGTAAGAACTGCCTCGTTATTGTAGCAAAAGCTATTGAAACTCAAGCCTTTATAGAAACTAACATCTATATTTTGTTGCGAAAACGATGTTGTTAACTCAAATTCCTTGATCGGTAAATTGACTCTGCAAGATTTAAGTCCTGTAAGTGAGAATACATCGATATATGAAATGCGATGCATGAAAATATTTAAACCAATATCAGAAATGTAGCATAGAAGGCCTCGATTTTGATACACCGGGACAATTTTCCGAAATCTATTATTATATTCTCATGGGTATATTTATGTCTGATTTTAACTATACCTTTAAACTTGAAAGTTCAAAGTACGTTCCTCAATAAAGAGGTCATATCGTACTTACTTTGCAATGTTACTTGTAAAACTTAGAACTGGTCTCTATCATGGTGTTCTGTCTACATTATTCAGTATAAGAAAAATAATATCTTCTGTAAAATATGAAAATCAGGCTTTGATTAAGAACGTTGTTCTAAAACACCGTAGAATGGAACACATCACCAGAACACAAGTTATTGAAAAATATACGAGGCCTTCAGGAGGAAGATTGTTTATTCCGGATGACAACAATGATACTGTGATGATTGCTTTCGATAGCACGTACGTTTATATCCAGAAGAGTGTGAATTATCCCTTTCAGAGACATTCCTTCTGGCTATACAAAGGAAGACCTTTTGTTAAGCATATGGTATTCGAATTTACTTCAAATTACATTTTGGATGTCTTAGTTCCTTACTTCGCGGAAACAAGGAACAATTACGCTAACATATTTACAAATATATTAAAAAAATATTCATATAATATCAGAGAGTGGCTGAAGCCAAATGATATTGAGAGTATTGATAGATTTTACCGGGATTGTTTGGAACTTCTGCACGAAATTGATATTGAACATGAAATGCCAAGATTCTTAATTAAGCAGCAACAGTTTTCAACATATGATGCTAAGAGACACCTCTCGTAACCGAAATTTGATTTTTCAGCGTACAATTTCTAAAACCTATAATATTTGGATAAAAACACAGCGAAACATTATAACATAATGGTACTGTCAGTGTAAAGTACTCGAAAATGTCGTAGAATGCTGGGTGCATGTTGTTTTCATATTATGGTTTCTGGCTTACAATACTACTGTAATGTACCATCGCTCAATCAAAATTAAAAAACCAAATATCGAATATCTTCATATATTGTACAAGACGCGGCTGCTGGATGGTCCATTAGTGATTCTGGTGAAGCAATCAACAACGAAAATAATCTAACATTGTCCAAAAAGTCTGAAACTGTATGATTATTATTATTATTTGTTATTTATTATTTCCAATATTTCCTGTATTGAAATAATAATCTTAGTAAGTTCCATTTATCTTAATTTTTCACTTATTGTTGTATTTACTATTGATTATGTGGATTAAAACTAATGACAATTGTGTTTATGCTCATTAATACACATAATATTTACTTAAATCTATATTTTATTTTTCCATCAATTATTAAATTTTCATTTAAGATATTATCATTTTCTTACTTGTTATGAGGTATACTAATGAAAAAAATGCATGTCACGTCTAGGTGCTGATGGGCGAAAAATGGCCCTTATTAGCCCACCTCCTTTATTTTAATTTTTTACAGCCACACAATAATTCTGTTTAAATTATCGTGTTTTATTGTCCAAAAGAGATAGCGTAAATTCTCTATTCTTTAATAATTGTCAGTGTATGTTAGATCTGCAATATTTCTAAACACTTCCTTTTTAAAATTTTTGATCTCACATTTTTAATGTAAATCTTTATTTTTTATTATTACTGTTATTTTTTTTTTTAAGGAGCAGTGTCTTTAGTACTTTGTTTTTTATTTAGAGATTTTTTCTGCATTACTTTCAAATAGACACGTGGCAGTATTGAGCGCAAATGAATCAAACGATTTCAAGAAGTTCTTTTTGGTATTTTGCAAATTGAATTAATCATTGTCAGAAAATTCTTTTGAAATACCATGAAAGTCAGTAATTTCTATTCATTGTGAAGTATTTTTTTATCAAAAATATGTATGTGGAATTTGTATATTGTTTTAAATGCAGAATTATATTGATTCAGATATGATATTCAAGTTTTTATAACCTTAATATTTGATTTTATTTTCGAAAATACTACACTGGCGAAATAAAAAGCTATTTAGCATGTTTAAATGTAAAATTATATTCTTTAATTCTTTTTAAAACTATGTCAAATATTCTTAAAAAAAAAAAAAAATGGTACAAAGTAATTTTTATACAACTACTTTATCTGTTTTGTTATTTCGCCTATGTTTTAATATTAATTAATAAGAATAATAATTACTTAAATGTCACTTATTAAATTTTTAATATTTTATGATGCATCATTATTGAAACAACTATTTATTTATTTTATTTTATCCAATTAATCCCTGTCTTATTTTAATATTAATGAATATAAATATGTATGACAACGATTGTTTAATTATATATATTTTATAATGCAAAGCTACTCAAATAACTGTTTCATCTATTCAATTCTTATATCTTATTTTAGTAATCATAAATTAAAAAAATAATTATTAATTAATCAAATATTAATTTTGTTTGTTAAAATTCTACATTGGGGAAATAAAAAGTTATTTAGCATGGTCACACTTAAAATGTTATTCTATGATTATTTTTTAATACCGTGTGAAATATACTAAACATCTTATGATATTTATTTAATGACCTATTTGATTTTTTTTTTCAATATCTTTTTACTACAATTTATTAAATACAAATAATAATTATATAAATGTAAATTATTACATTTTAAATGTTTTATAATATAACGTTACTTAAAAACATTTTTATCAATTTGATTTTAATTTCTAACTTATATCAGTATTAATAAATATAAATATCTTTAAGCATAATTTTTTATTATAAATAGTTTATAATATATAAATTTACTAAAAGAACTGTCTTATTTATTTTAATATTATATTATGTTTTAATAATTATAAACATAAATATTCATTTTAAAGATATACAGATATATATATATAACCATTAATTGTAAAAAATTATGTATCAATAAAACATGAAAAAAAAAAAAGAATTAAAAAGAACATATTCGAAATTTGTAGAACCATAGCGATTTATCAGACCCCATATATACATACAAACAATTACATTTACTACAAAATTACCACATTGAAACATTCAAAAGTAAATTAAAATTAATCTAATCGAAATTTGTAATTCCAAAGTGGAATCTTAAGGCCCACAAATACTTTGGAACTACAAATAAAGCGTGTAGTTTCATCTTCGTAATAGCCATGAAAAAGCAAAATAATGCGAATTCGGGGCTACTAACACATACACACTCCCAAATAAATAAATAAATAAATAATAAAAATAAATCATAATAATATTATTAATATGGATAGAAAAGGAAAAAACCTACCAAACACTATAGTTACCCCTAAAAATATGTAGCAAAAAGTAGACTGTTATAATTATAAATTAATTAAATGTATTCCATATACATTCGAAGGCAAATACTCTCTGTAGATATATAAGTTAAATTCAAATATTTATTTAATAAACGACATATATATGTAAACGTTCATTATTTAATTATAAACATTTTATAACTCTCTTGTCTTGAACAAAATAGATCTTCATTTTCTAATTTCATCTCCTAATCCCTGATGATCATTAAATTAGCAAAAAGAAGTAATAATTTTATAATAAGCTGACAACTATTTTGAGAAATAAAAAATCTTTATGAAATATATTTATTTATTTTATTTTACTTCCGATTAATAGAAATGTATAACCTTATTTGTATTTTAATGAGTTTGAACTCACCTCATGCACTGCACAAGGAAATGAAACGGAAATATATCAAAACAAGCTGACATAAATTAAGCTATAAACAAATTAGAGTCGTATATTTTTTAATTTACTTATTTAAATTTTATCGCGCTTTAAGTAATACAATAAAATATCAATTAATTGTATTGGTAAGAAAGAAGTTGAATAATAATACCTTTATTTTTTTCTCTTTTGTGCAGTTGAAATAACTCACTAATTGACAGTTAAAATGAATAACGTTCTTTAAACTGATTCAAATTTTTAATATTTAAACGAATAAAAGAAGAAAACAAAATAAACATATTTTAATTCATTGAATTGCTGATTTATCTCACATTTTTTCTGGGCAATTAAAGATCTTTTTTTTATACCTTTGTGGAATAATTCATTAAAAATAGGAGTTTTAAATCCTTATTTATCAATTTTCTTACATAATTCCGTTAAAACTCTTGTGATTTATTGCTTCAAAAAGAGACTTAAAATGTCTTTTCTGCAATAAGTTTCAGTCTGTAATAATAACACCAACAAACTTTTTCTATATTAGGTATATTTCGTAAGAAATACTACCTAATAGATTATCTCTTATGTCGGAATTTCTGAAAAGCTTTTGCAGATCGACGCCGATCATGACCCATAGCATCCAAAACTACCCCCGTCCAAGACTTTGTCTCTTTCTTTCTGTATATATATATATATATATATATATATATATATATATATATATATATAGGGTCTGATGTCTCTATATGGTTCTGCATAGTTCGAATATTCCTTTTAATTTATTTTTTTCATGTGCTATTGGTACATATTGTTTTACAATTAACGGTTTTATATATATATATATATATATAACCATTAATTGTATTAAATATATGAACCATTGAGCTTAATAACTTATACCACGTTGAACATGGAGAAAAAAAAATTATAATTAAAATGAATACAAATAGAATTTGTAGAACCAAAGCAGAATCTTCGGGCTCCAAATACTTTGGAACTACAAATGAAATGCGCGGTTTCATCTTCGTATTTGCAATAAAAAAGCAAAAGTATACGAATTTGGGACTACCAACAGACATGAAACCAAAATTAAATGAAGAAAAAATATCAAAAACAAGGCACATCAAAATTGCTAAACTGGACAGCAAAATGAAAAGGGAAAAAATAAAAATAATTATTCTCAACATGATAATAATAAATTAATTAATAAATTAAAAACAAATATATAAATAACTCTTATCTACACTTTAACTTCCATAATTCAGCACAATCTCACCACACTCATACATAAAATCCCAATTCGTTTATAGGCACAATCGGTCCAAGGGATAAATATAGAGAATTTTGTAAAAACCGAAAAAAAAAACATGCTATATATTTAATCATTTTAAAGTTATTCTTACTTCAATGAATAGAGCAAAAAATTTACGTATGACAGATTTTTCATAGAATTAAAATGGTTTCAAGTTATCAAATCCGCTCAAATATATTATGAATCTTCTAATAGTTATGTACAAGTTTTATACTGACAAGTTTTTCATAAAGACAACGATTGAACAAATATTATCGTATTAACATGGTTGTAATAAAAACAGCTCTTACAGGAAAGTGAAATTAAAAACACATCAAAAGCGACTAGAAGGAATTGTTAAACTCGATTTTCTTTGTTTGAGTTTCTTAATCGGTAATTTTAGTTTCAGCTTTGAAATCTAATTACGCCTATAATCCGAACATGCAAGATTTTTTATTTCTTTTTCCTTTCCTTTTCTTTCTTTCTTTCTTTTTTTTTTCTTTTTAGTGATCACGCAGTTTGAACATAAAGATGAAATTTAACTTAAACATAGCAGTGTTTTTAGTATTTGTATTTTACTTTATTTTTCTTTTTGTTTGTTTGTTTATGTTATTAATGCATTTTTATAGCTACTTTTGAATACATAGTTTCTGTACTGAGTACAAAAGAAATAAATAATTTGAGGAAGTTGTTTCGGGTACTTAGCAAATTGGTTTAAAGTTTGTCATAAAAGTCTTTTCAAATGAACAGAAGTCAGATTTTCCATTCATGTTGAAGTATTTTCAACTTAAGCGTGTATGTTGAAGTTGTGCATGTTTTTCAAAAGTAGCGTTGCAATGATTCATAAACAGTTTCCTAATTTGTTTAATCTTAAAAGAGAAATTTAAATTTGTTTGCTTAAATTTTACATTTGCTAAATAAAAAGCTCTTTACCATGGTTGTACTTCAAGTGTTATTATTTAAAGATTTATGATAAGATATGATGTCTTTTAAATTCTAGATCATGTAATATCGTTACATTATTTATCGGGGAAATATAGCTTTATTTGGCTTTTTGATACTTTTTAATTAAGTAAATCATAGTAATAATAATTAAACTACAAATACAATAAAATCAATAAATTATAATTATGAATTTAAACAATTCTATAATTATTTTACAGAAATCCTTAAAATGATTCTTTTTCTTTTTTTTGTATAGTTAATATATTATTCTCTATTTTTATTTTCATATGCATGCTTATACATCATGAAGATTGTACAATTTATTTAAAATGAATAGAAAATAATTTATAAATAGAGATCGACTAAAAATTCGGCTTCAGTTTCGGTTTCGGTCTGTGCTCAAAGTTTGAGTTTCACCGAACATTCGTTTTCGGCGAAAATGTTGCAGATATTCACCCGGCTGAATATGCAAGGACTTTTTTTTTTGTTTTTGTTTATGCTTGTTATTTTTGAATAAATAGTTTCTGTATTGAGTAGAAAAGAGTGAAAGAATTTAAAGAATTTGTTTTAGGTACTTTGTAAATTGGTTTAAAGTTTATCATAAAAGTCTTTTGAAATGAGTGGAAGTCAGATTTTCCATTCATGTTGAAGTATTTTCTACTAAAGCGTGTATGTTGAAGTTGTGCATGTTTTTAAAAGTAGAGTTGCAGTGATTGATAAAAAGTTTTCTAATTCGTTTAATCTTTAGAGAGAAATTCAAATTTGTTTGCTTAAATTTTGTATTTTCAAAATAAAAAGCTCTTTACCATTGTTGCACTTCAAGTATTAATAAGGTACCCTGGGGTAATAACGCCACGTTAAGGTTTTACCAATTTTCACGGCTTAGTTTTAGATTGTATTTTTCAAATAAATATAGGATCTGATACAGCAACTCATTGACTATCTATATAAAATAAAATAATTTAACAGATATGCATTCATAAAATGTAATGGCGGTTTTTCTTGACCAATGCTATTTGGCGTTATTACCCACCTATATGGGTAATAACGCCATGCAAACAAAACTATGAAATATGATGGAATAATTGCATGTAGATTGCCCATTTCTAAAAATATAAACTCTACAAACTTAGAAATTGACAAATTGTATTCTAAGCTATTGAAAATGTTCATTTTTTTTATGAAAGTGTAAGAAAAATAAAGGTGCGGTGTGGGGGGGGGGGATGAGGCAAAAGAATATCAGACCGTGAGCTTCTTTTTGCTTAAAAAGGACCGCTTAAATAGAATTATTAGAAACATTGCACAGTTTTAACTGTGTTTATTTGAATCAGTATTTAGGATGTAGCTAGGTCACTGTAGGGAATCAACCGGGGTATTAATGAGAAGGATTGGCGTTATTACCCCGGGATACTTATTGCGCAGTAAATCCTAAACTACAAATTATCTCGAGAAGATATCCAAAATCTTCTACAACAATTGGAAAGTACATGAAATACACTACAAATGTATGTAATAAACAAAGTATTTCTGGATAAAAAATATAGTCTTCAGATCAAAAACCTTATTTCGCAAATTTTAGATCAAGCGTTAATTTTAATTGCTTGTAAAAACAATAAGACCTAAAAATGAAACAAATTAACTTGAAGCTGTTTTTTGCGATTTATATGACTCAAAACCTTTCTGCGCGGAGCACAATGGTGTCATTTACCTGATTATTTCATAATTATGCAAAATATAAGCACTTGGCGTTATTACCCCGCCTGGCCTTATTACCCCAGGGTACCTTATTTAAAGATTTATGAAAAGATATGGTGGTTGAAAAGCATATGACGTGTTCTAAATTCTCGATCATGTAAAATTGTTACATTATTTATCGGGAAAATGTAGCTTTGTTTATATATATCTATAAAAAATATATTTGGCTTTCTGATACTTTTTAATAAGGTAAATGATCGTAATAATAATTTAAAAAAAAACTACAAATAAAATAAAATCAATAAATTATAATTCTGAATTTAAAGAATTCTATATATATATATATATATATATATATATATATTTTTACAGAAATCCTTATAATGATTCTGTTTCTTTTTTTGTATAGTTAATATATTATTATCTATTTTTATTTTCAAATGCATGCTCATACATCATGAAGATTACACAATTTATTTAAAATGAATAAAAAATAATTTATAAATACTGATCGACGTATAATTTGACTTCGGTTTCGATTTGTGCCTAAAATATGGTTTTCCACGAACGTTCATTTTCGGCGAAAATGCTGCCAAAAATTAATTTGGGTTAAAACTCGACCGAAACTATCTGTATTCCACAAATTGTTTTCTTTTCTTCAAAATTTTTTTTAAATTATTCAATGATTTGTGCCGTTTCTCTTCAAATGAGACGATTCTTATTTATTGAAATGGGCTTCATGCTTTTTCATTCATAATTCTTGCACTTATGTCTTGAGATCACGTCATGATCTCAAGACATATGTGCAAAGTATAAAGCAAGATTTTCGTATCTGACTAAATTTGAAAACCAAGCTGCAGACTTAAAATCTTTTGTAGTCTAATGTTCCCAATTGGGAGCATAAAATTAAAAATTTAGTAAAAATTAAATTTCATCAAAAAAGATTTGAAAAAGCTTTGAAACAGTAAAAAGATGATTTGAATTTTTTGAAATAAAAAGTTACATTCCTATCACTAATGGGGAAATGTATAGAAAATCATAAATATAATCAATGACCGCCGGAAAATGTTCAAACATAAAAAAATGATTTTTTGGAATAAAATTGAAATAGATTTTTTGAAATACATAAGTTGATTTTTGTAATAGAAGTTACATTCCTATTAATTATAGAGAAATGTACCGAAAATCATATAAATGACCTATGACCATCGGAAAATGACTACTGAAAGTGACCAATGTTCCCAACTGGGCAGATTCTGAAAATTATACAGTAAAAATTTTTTTCACCGTATTAATGACTAATATCTCTTAACTAAAGCATTAAAAGGCAAAATGTTTAAAATATTTATTGATCTGAATTCGGCCTGCAAAAGGTTAACAATAGTACATCATTTTTAGTGTGAAACTGCAGAAGTTTTTTAACTACACTTTGAAAAAGTTTCAGTATAGCAAATAATTGTTTGCACAAGTCATTACAAGAGATAAAGCGAAGTATGTAGACTTAAAATAAATTTTTTTTATTGATAAATTAATAACATTGTATTTTTTATATCAAAAATTGGCCAGAGGAAAAGAAAGCCAGCTTGAGCCACACATAGAATTACACGCATAATCAATTAATAATTATGTATATTTATGTTGCATAGTACTTTTTTTTATACTTTCATTTTTAAAAGAAAATGGTACGATTATTGAAATTCGGTTGGTTTGGTTTCAGTCACGAATATTTGGTTCAGTCGATTCTTATTTATAAATAATGAATCTGAAATTTAACCTGTTTTTTATTCATCCTTTTATTAGTTCTCAAAAGAAAAATGCAATAGAAGTAATCCAAAATATAAATAAATAGTTGAATAAATAATAATAATAATAATATTTTTTTAATAAAAATATTTTCAATATTGGCTTTTTTGCAGAATTTATGTTATTTTATTTTCTTTACATATTTATAAGTGAATAAAATTTGATTTTAAAGTTTGCTAACTCTAAGTGGAATAGAATACAGATAATATTTGTTTTCAGTTTGCACTTAAGGGAAATGTTTGCTACATATGGAATGTATTGATTTATTTATTTCACATATCATTTCATCGCTTTTTTTTTGCATGGATTTTTATTCTTGTATTGCAATAGTCTTTACTTAGTTTAAATGTACTTGCATGGATTTTAAAAACAGGCATTTTTCCACTCCAAATAAATATTTGCTCCGATTTATATTTAAAAAGTAAATATTACAATTTACTGTTGCTTTATTGAATCTTTCTAAATTTAAAAATAAAGCTGCAAATATTTTTATATTTGGTGGGGGGGGGGGGGGGGGGTATAATTCAACTTTTAAGAATATTTCTATAATAAAGTTGTTTATTTAATTTTGTAATTTTAAATATGCTGTAGTTAAATGTAAATCCTAAGAAAATATTCGTCTAATTATTGGACATAATTTTGTACAAAATAATTTTTTTTTTAATAGAAAAGGTTTAAATTTGTTAGTTCTTCTGACATGAGATTTGTTTAGTGCAATAATATAAGCTCTATTCGTTAAAAATTAACTAAATTTTTAAAAAATGCTCTCCTACAGATACAAGTAAATTATTTTTTATATGCGGTAGACTCTTTCAAATCCGCTAATGTCTAAAACGTTCTGTGATCCGCGGAACTAAAAAATATATATGTAAATCGACAGTAAAAAGTCATACGACGAAATTAAGCGAGGTATGGCTAGATTTGACATTTCCAAAAATAAGCTCATTTAAATTAACAATTATTAAAAAACTGTAATGAATTATTGTTTTCGCGAAAATTCAACATTTAGACACACAAAAAAGTTCCCACCGGTAAGAATTTAATGTAAAATAAAATTTAATTTTACCACCGCCCGCTTTCATAAAACAGTTATAAATTAATGCGAGCGTGCCACAATGAAGTTTATCCAATTTTTTTTCTTCATATTATTATTCAAACTTATAAACGGGAAATTTTGTTTCAGTGTTCGGAATGTGTACGATGGTGATTCATAAGCTATGCTTTATACGATTTTTTTTTTTTTTTTTTTTTTTTTTTTTTTGTTTAAAAAAAAAAAAAAAACTGCAGTTTTATTAATGATTTTACGAACAAACTTCTTGTCATGTTCAGGGCATATTTTATCCCCATTAACTTTATATATAAAAAGTTACATTAGTACAGAGTAGTCTTTTCATCTAAAAAATGTATTCGACATAGAAAACACGGTTTAAAATCGCAACTCTATTGAGCTTTTCCACGCAAAACTATAATTTTATCAGCTATAGAAGTTAATTTTTTATACATTTACGATCGAACTTAATCGAGTAAAAAATCTTCCATTAGTTTTAGCAATACTTTGTATCATGATAAGACACTGAATATAAATTACCCGATAAGAATCAGTTTTTCTTTAATAAGAACAAGTTTTGTAACATCTAAATGACTTTAGGATATAACAAATGATTTCTAAAAAGGAATAAATAAAAATGAATAGAATATATAAATGTTTGATATCTAACAAAGACTTGATAATTGAGAGAATTGGAAAAAATTAATTCTTTTTTCGCTTTTAAATGAGATGAAAGCATTTATTTACAGAGTCAAAACTACAATAGCCCCTTTGGTAAAAAAAAAAAAGAATCAATAAACATTAACCACTTCATATATATGCGATTTTTATTGTCTTAAAATAGCGAAAGTGTATCAAAATGTAGCAATTATTTTTTTTCTGCATCTGAAGAATTTCGAAGTTATGTAAGAATTGTTTAAATGATATTAATAAGGGTTCTTGCATAAAACTAAATATTGTATCAAATGTAATGGTACTTTATTTGTTAAAAAAAAATTATTCAGCGCAAAACTATTTATTAATTTTTTTTTATTAGACTTCTATCATTACAATTTTTTTAAATTACACATTCAAGATTTGTAAGTATCTGCAAGAATTATTTGAGGGAAAAAAACACCGAATAAGCTGGTGATAATTAATAATTAAAAAAATAGACTTTGCAAAAATCTCCATTAAAAAAAGCAGGACGCGCTCCGAGCTAAAATAATACAGCTCGTAATCAGCTGAAGCAGACACGTGTCAGTAAAGGCACATGGTTAAAGATGAACAGTTCATCTTTGACAATTGTGTCCTTAAGGACGAGTGTCTGCTTCAGCTGATGACGAGCTGTATTATTTTAGCTCGGAACGCGTCGGTCTTTTTTTAATGGAGATTTTTACAAAGTCTATTTTTTTTTTAAACTAAATATTACTTGGAACTCTGAGAATATTTGAAACAAACAAGCACAAGATTTTAAATAACATGCTTTTTTAATAAATATGCTATTGAATTATGTACTCATAAACTATAAAACGTGGAAAGCTCAAACTGGGAAAAGTAATGAAGACTAATGACCCACATATTTACAGATTATCAAACATTTAGAAATATTAGAGGTACACATATATATATATATATATATTAAGACAGACATAAACACATTTAATACAATTACCCAACATGGTGTGAAAAATTAGCGGGCCCCATAAAAAATTAGCCATAATAATTAGGAAATGTTGAGTAATTGTATTAAATGTGTTTATTTCTGTCTTAATATATATATATATATATATATATATATATATATATATATATATATATATATATATATATATATATATATATGTATGTATATATATATATGTACCTCTAATGATTAATTAAATTTAGACATTAATTTCTGTGTTCTTAAAATTTAGAAATGCATTTAGGAGGGGGTAGTGGGGCTAATTAAGTTACTCGAAGAAAAAAAATCTTTATTTTGTATATTATATCGTGTGGAAGATTTTGTTATGCTGAACTCAAATATATACGTCTTTTAATTTTAGGTATTATATTTTCAGAGATAGCGTCAAAAATATGTTCTTCCCACCTAATTTCGAATCTACTGAAACTAAAATAGGTGTTACTTTAAACATTACAGGAAAACCGTAGCGATTACTCTAGATTGCATAGTTTTTGAAAAAAAAAGCACATTTTTCTGTTACACACAAATTTCAATTTGTGGGCATTGAATGTATTGAAGGGCATCGGAGGTATCTTTCGTAGCAGAAGTATAAAAGCATTGTTGATAATGATTTTTGAAAAAAAATGATCAGTAATTAGCCGAGATATTAACCCTTATAGACAGCGACTGTTTGGACAAAAATAATGACGGGGACGGCGTACTCTGTGTACTATCGGCTTTTTAAGTCTAAATAACAACATTTAAAAATATATTTGTGCAATACAATACCTAGTAGCAGTATAAAAGCAATAAACTGCATACTATTGAAAAACACACTAATTTAATTAGAATTATATACATAAATCAGGGCTCTTACACATAGAAATTAAAAGAAATATCCATTTAGTACCAGGATTTTTTTAGTAAAATATTATTTGCCTTATTTAATGCAAAACGTTCCATACTTCGAATATAACGGCTGCTATGTTACGAAATTTCTGGTATTAAAATGTCTATTTTTCTAAAAAAAATCCTTATGCATACGAATTAAAAAGTTAATTAAAAACCTGTCTAGAAAAATACATCACGAACCAAAGTGGCTTTGCAAATTTGTGAGCTCCTTTCTATACAAGCTCCTTTAGCACAATGCCATGTTTAACACATTCGCTGCCGCTCACGCGAAAGCGCGTGATATTAGGCCGACGTTAAGGGACCATTCACGAGCCAGCGCATGATGCGAAGTGATGTCCAATAGCCAGTCACGCGCTGGCGCGGGAAAATCTTTTACTGATTCTTTGTTATAAAAAGTAAATCGGCTTCCGGGAAAAACCAACTTCTACAGTGCGGCATTAACCATCATTACCTCTTCAAGTAAGCGGCAGCGAGCGTGTTGAACATTGAACAAAGGCCTTTTTGTATTGCACATATATATATTGTACGGAATGCTCTGAGCGTGAGTAATACGTATACACATATATATTATACTAAAACACTTATATAATTTTTGTTGAATTTTTTAATTTATTAAAATTTCGCCGCAGGTTTGTGTGCTCATGAAAACTACTCCATGCCACCTTACCTGTAAGTAAGGGATGTTAAGCTTGATATGGATCTCGAAGGTTTAAAGTTAGAACACATGGTGTGGTATTCGAAAGGTTCCGGGTTCGATTCCTGACTTGCACATTTTTCACTGTTTTGGTACAACGCTTGGTTAGCAATATGCTAAATCATATATTAAATATTTATAAAGCATTATGTTGCATATGTGTAATTCGCTCGATCTACTTAGCTTAGATATTTGTGAATATATTCAAATAAAAATATATTTATTTGAGAATATATTTATTCTATGTGACAAAGATTTAGCCTTATAATAATGGAATAACAAGTTGATGCAGTATTGAGTAGTCTAACAAAAATTATGATAATACTAAGTGTGGACTAGCAACACTAATAAATGCCTTTCACAAAGAAAGTCTGTAATTGTAAATTAAGCTTAAGATATCACAATTGTTATTGTCTTAAATGATTATTATTAGCTTTTGTGCATGTAGAATGTATCTGTGTATCTATTAATATGCACACGGTAATTCATCATATTTACTCATGAACGTATTTGTCTTGCATAAGTTTATATATGTACCGTACTTAAATATTTTTTGCAAACGATCCTTTCTTTATGCACCTTGTTGATATTCATAAAATAATATCCAATCAAAAAAATGATTTGGTGATTTATTGATGACAATTGGTCGCATGTAAAAATGTGTAATATGAACTTTAAAGTATTCAGGTTTATTTAAAAGGTGATTAAAATAATCAACTATAGATGTTAAAAGTTAATTTTATTTAAAACTTTTTAGTATTTTCAAGAATTAATCAGGCTCTCTTCCTCACAGAAATACTCTTGTTTATTTATACAAATACATGATTTCGTTTTGAAAATGAACGAGCCAGTAATTATAACAGTTGAAAGTAGAAGTATTTTTTTTTTTGATTAAACTTAATGAGTAACTCTTGAACTGAAATAACTATTGGCTCGTTCATTTCTAAAGCGAAATCATGTATTTGTATAAATAAACAAAAATACTCTCTTAGGAAAAGCTTTATTAAGGCTTGAAAGTATTAAGATGCTTTAAATAAAATTAACTATTAACTTCTTTATTTGACTATTTTAATCGCCTTTTAAAGAAGCCTGAAAATTTAAAAATTCATGTTATAAATTTTGCGTTAAAAACAAAGTGGAAATTGCGTTCCGACATATGTTTTTATTTTTGTTTTTAGTTGTATGAAGTTTTGCAAATTATTTCAAAGGCGTTTTTTTCTAACTTGATAAGTTTTTACCGTCTATAATCAGGCAAGTTTCAAATATTAAAAAGCGTTTCCGTATTTGAGATCTTTTAACGTATTAATAAGCTGATTTATTCTCTATACAATTATTTATTAAGTTCAGTTTAAGTATTATTTAAGATATTGAAATATATTATTTTTATTCCATTCATTCTCTGTCAGGACGCTTTCATAATTCTAAAGCAGTTTCGAATATAGAGATTAAACAAAATACGCATTTTTTATATGTTTAATAATTGGACGCACTTATAATCTGACTTATCGTCTTTATAATTACAATAATTTATAATCAGTTCAGTTTCAGCTATTAAGATATTTTTCTTTTCAGTTTTCAAATCTTCTTTGCATGGACGCTTTTGCGATTCAGGAGCATAAAAATTTTTTAAACAGCAAAATAAAGAAAAAAATGTATCATTACTGCAATTTATTTAATAAAATATAAATTAAAAGCATATAAAAATCGTGCCAATTATATGCTAATATGTTAATTATGAATTCAAAACTAGTTTTTTTTTCTTTTTCTTAATACTATTTTTCTCCCCATACTGTTAATGAAAAATGTGTATTTAAATTTTTTGCTTTAATCCTTAGATCACGGTACCATTCAATAATAAGCTGTAATTTGGATTAGTGTATATATTTTTTTTATTATCGATTTTTTACATTTAAAGAAATTCTTCGCTGAGAAAAAGAAGCTAATTATCGGCTTTACTTTCCTGTTTTCTCTCTGATATAATTCTTTACAAAGATTTCGCCTCATTATATGTCGATCTACTTCTAGTTTTCTCATATTTAGGAGAAATCTTTTTTTTATATTTTCTTCTTCTAAAGAAAATATTTATTTTTATTATTGCTTAAATACTTTGATAATTCCCAATTAAATTGGAAACATCGTGTAACAAAAGATAAAATTGAGTTAAAAATAATATTGGACATATAGCGAAAAAATAGTTTTAAATCACGTACTTTTAGGTACTATAAAATAGATAGACCAAAGGTTTTTTTTTTTTTTTTTTTTTTTTTTCAAGCATCGAGTTTGTAAATCTATTCAAAGAAGATAATAAGACATGAAAGAAAATAATTGGCGATTTGGTTTATATTTTTATTGTATGGTAATATTGTAAGCTTTTATGAAAGTTATTAAATTGTATTAAGTCAAAGTATGAACAAAGCGCCTAGTGTTTTTGTTAAAAAAAATATTCTTTTTTACAATTAAAAAAAAAAAAGAAACAAAGAGCAATCTTAAAATCTTACCTTTGTAATTACTACATAAAAAATTACGCTTAGGTAAAAATTTCATATGCATGGCTAAAGAATAACAAATGAAGATTTCAAAGGAGAAAATAACGAAAATTTACTATTTTTAAACATTCTTTTGTTAGTTTAAAGTTAATTATCAAAGAAAAAAAATATTATAAATTATATATTTTTTTAATTATTTTTTTACGCGAGTTATTATTTTACAAAAATTCATTCATTGATTAAAAAAATTAAAAATAAAACAGAATGATTAATTCAAGTAAATTTTTATATGAAAATGAAAAGGTATTATGATCAAAAGGTAAAATTGAGTTAAAAATAATATTGAACAGTTAGGAAAAAATATTCTTAAGTTACTTACTTTTAGGTCCAATAAAATAGATAGGCCTAACTTTTTTTTCAAGCACTGAGTTTGTAAATCTATTCAAAGAAGATAATAAGACATGAGTGAAAATAATTCGTGATTCGGTTTATATTTTTAATATATGATAACATTGTAAGGTTTTATGAAAGTTATTAAATTGTATTAAGACAAAGTATGAACAAAAGTCTAGTGTTCTTGTAAAAAAGAAACCGCATTCTCTTCTATAATTAAAAAAAAATTCTCTTAACTCCTTAATAGTCGCATTAAATTATGGTTTAAAAATTCAAATTCATTGTTGCCACCACTTTTTTGAAAAAAAAATATTCCTCTTATTTAATGACAAGTAAATTGATTTAAAAAAATGTTTACACTATTTTATAAAACTGGTGGGAATTAAACAATTCTGAATAGAAGCCGTTAAACTTGCAGCCCTTGAATGTCTCGGGCGGGACGATTAAGTGGTTAAAACCTTACCTTTATAATTACATACAAAATTACGCTTAGGTAAAAATTTCATATGGATGGCTAAAGAATGATAAAGGAAGATTTTCTAAAGGGAAAATAAATTAAAATTTAATATTTTAAAGCATTTTTTTGTTATTGTATAATTAATTATGAAAGGAAGAAAGAAAGTTATTTTTTACGTGAGTTAATTTTTCATATAAAGTCATTGAATGATTAAAAATAAAAAATAAAACAGACGGATTAATTCAACCAAACTTAAATATGAAAGTGTATATATGAAATTCAAAATATAAAATTGAGTTAACAATAATATTTAGCAGTTAGAAAAAATTGTTAATTCACTTAGTTTTAGGTACAATAAAATAGGTAGGCCATTTTTTTTCAAGTACCAAGTTTGTAAAACTATTCAAAGAAGATAACAAGACATGAAAGAAAATAATTGACGATTCGGTTTATATTTTTATTGTATGGTAATGTGATAAGCATTTATGAAAATCATAAAATTGTATTAAGTCAAAGTATGAACGAAGCGCCCAGTGTTTTAGTAAAATAAATAAATAAATAAATAAAAATAAATAAAAGGAAAAAATATAAAAAATCATATTCTCTTTTACAATTAAAAAAAAAAAAAAAAACTAAAGAGCAATTTTAAAATCTTACCTTTGTAATTACATACAAAATTACGCTTAAGTAAAAATTTCATATGCATGGCTAAAGAACAATAAATGAAGATTTTCAAAAGAGAAAATATCGAAAATTTAATATAAAAAAATTGTTGTTTTAAAATTAATTACAAAAATATATATATAAGGTTTTTTTTAAACGCTAGTTAATATTTTATAAAAATTCATTCAATTATTAAATAAATTAAAAATAAAACAGATGGATTAATTCAAGCAAATTTTTATATGAAAGTACATAGATATGATGATCAAAAGGTAAAATTGAGTTAAAAGTAATATTGAACAGTTAGGGAAAAAAATCTCAAATCACTTACTTTTAGGTTCAATAAAATAGATAGGCGAAACTTTTTTTTTTTTTTTTTTTTTCAAGCACTGAGTTTCTAAACCTATTCAAAGAAGATAATAAGACATGAGTGAAAACAGTTGGTGATTCGATTTATATTTTATTATATGATAATATTGTAAGGTTTTGTGAAAGTTATTAAATTGTATGAAGATAAAGTATGAACAAAAATTCCAGTGTTCTTGTGAAAAAGAAACCATATTCTTTTCTATAATTAAAAAATATCTTGAAACTTTAATATAGTAATTACACACAAAATTGCGCTTAGGTAAATTTCACATGCATGGCTAAAGAAAAATAAAGGAAGATTTTCTAAAGAGGAAATAAATTAAAATTTAATATTTTTAAACATTTTTTTGCTATTGTAAAATTAATTATGAAAGGAAGAAAGAAAATTATTATAAGTTTTTTTACGCTAGTTAATGTTTCATAAAAATTCATTCAATGATTAAAAATAAATAAATAAATAAAACAGACGGATTAATTCAACGAAATTTAAATATGAAAGTATATGTATGATGATCAAAATATAAAATTGGGTTAAAAATAATATTGAACGGTTAGAAGAAAATTCTTAAATCACTTATTTTTAGGTTCAATAAAATAGACAGGCCATTTTTTTTTCTAAGTACCGAGCTTCTAAATCTATTCAAAGAAGATAATAAGACTTGAAAGAAAAAAATTGGCTATTCGTTTCTATTTTTATTGTATGGTAATGTTGTAAGCTTTTATGAAAACTATTAAATTGTATTAAGTCAAAGTATGAACAAAGAACCCAGTATTCTTCTAAAAAAGAAATTATGTATCCTTTTATAATAATAAAAAAGTCTTAAAACCTTACCTTTGTAATTATATACAAAATTACAATGATGTAAAAAATTCATATTCAAGGCTTGAGAATGATAAAGGAAAATTTTATAAAGAGAAAATAAACTAAACTTTATGCTTTTTTTTTTTTTTTTTTTTGTTATTTTAAAATTAATTATGAAAGGAAAAAAGAAAATTATAAATTTCTTTTATGCGAGATAATTTTTTTTATAAAAATTCTTTCAATGATTAAAAAAAAATTAAAAATAAAACAGATGTATTAATTCAAGTAAATTTTTACATGAGAGTGAATATGTATGATAATCAGAAGCTGAAGAAGTGATAACAGAAATGTGTTAGAAATAGACAAAAGATTTGTCAATACGAAATCAATAACGTAATCTGCTCGTTCAGGCAAGCTAAAATCACTGTCACAAGCTAAATCCGAATTAAAATTAATAATTTTAACAATTAGGCAGATAACCATGAGAAGATATAATGAATATATAAGTTAAATTGGTCTCTCGAAATTTTCGCTAAAATGCTTTTTAAATATTAAGTGTCTAGTTCAGTGCTTTTTGGATAAACAGTTTGAATATTTCTATTTTTTTTTTTTTTTTTTTTTTTTTTTTTTTTTGATATCTTTACATTTAACAGAAAATACTGTAAGTCTGTTTAAAACTTTATTAAAAATTTTTAGTAATAATAACCCTTTTAGAGTGATACCATACTTTTTATACAATCTAAATATAAACACAAATTTGTGCAAGTTTTTTTTATATAGTTATTTAGTTATAATAATAATAATAATAGAAATAGTAATAATAACAACAACAACAACAATATTATTAATAATAATAAAATTAAGGCGTACGAGTATTTCAATGCTCAAATAATTCATATTAAATTAATTATCAAACTAAATAGTTTTTGTATATCATATAAAAATAGATTCTATTATTATTATTGATTTAAAAAATAGTTTATTCTTTTTTGTTTTCAATTAAGCATCTTAATAAATACATTTATGATCACAAAATACATCAAAATACCCTAATTAGTTGAAATCTTTTTCATTAATGAAAAAATATTAACAATTAAAATAATTAATTAAAGAAGTTATTTACCTGATCCTATATTTTTTTTCCATCTTCATTAGCTGCTTGAAATAAAAACAACATTACTTCAATGTTCTTTTTATTATTATTATTTTTCAGTTTTACCTCTTTTTATAAAACCATTTAAACTTACTTGAAAAGTGAACAAATACCATATTAGAATGCGAAATAATTAAAAAAAGGAATATTTTTAAAAATAAGTTCTCTTTATCCTGATAATTAAAATACTTTTCCCTTTGAAAAATAGAAAAAAAGGTACTCTAAATCGGCTTTTATTTTTTTAACTAACGTGCAAAATACTTTTAAAAAATTTCCACCAGATTATTTTTAATCTTTTTTAAATAAATATTTTTTCTATTAATTATTATCAAGAGTGTAAAAAAGATAAGAGGTTTAAGACACTTTTTTTTTTATTTCGACTGTTATCCTTAACTGGGTACAAGGACTGTCTGAAAGTAATATTTATACCTAACAAGGTTGAAATATCATATTCGTAAGACATAAAAACCGATGTTGGTTAAAAAAAAAAAAAAAAAAAAAATATATATATATATATATATATATATATATTGATTAGGTTGTTTTTTTATAATTTTACAAGTGCTCTTTGAAGTGGAATATTTCTGCTTGATTCTGATACATTTTTTACGAATTACCTTTCATCTCTTAATGTTTCATAAATAAATATATATATATATATATATATATCAGCGACTTAAACGGAAATGTAATTGACATATTTATTATCATTTCGAATAAATACATAATGAGAATATACATATTTATATATCGCACGATGCAAAATAGAGTTAAATCTTTTAGAATATATTTTTTTTTATACTTGTCTTTAACTATAAATAAGAAATTCAAAAATCTGATTTTGATATTATGTTTATCTTGGAAGTTAATAACCCCTTCGCGAAACGAACTTTTTACGAAATTTTTAATGTTTTGTCACTGGTTTTTAAAAACAAAAATTTTTGGCCTTTTTAAATAGAGAAAAGACTCCGATTAAGGAATGTAAATTTTACAGCGAAATTTTACAAATGAGGATAAACCAGGATTCTTAAGCCTTTCTGCGTTACTCGTCACCAAGTGTTTAAATAATCAAAGATGGAAAAAGAAAAAAAAAAAAAAAAAAAAAAAAGCAACATCGATTAGATTCTCACATATTTATAAAGCTGCATAAAATGCAATTCATTTAACTAGGTTTGCCAGACATATTTTTAGCTATTTCAAACAAATTGATGATTTAAAAAGTTGTTATAAAATTAATGTTACAGACAAAAAAGTTCCGTATACTTTTTGTTTGCCTTAGTAAATATAGCTAACTAAGACTCAAAAATTTTATTCGTGCATTGCAAAATTTCATAAGTGTTATTTCTAAATTAAAAATCAATAGTGTTTTTTTTTTTTTTTAATATGCGACAATACGGATTACATTGTTTTATCCCCATTCTTTCCCAGAAATATTTAAAAAGAATGTTTTTATACTGGCTGACATATTTTAAATACATTCTTTTCGTTGCTTTCGATTTTCCTAAAAGTTCTGTCATAAAATAATACAGACGATATTTATTTTATCTTGTTTATCTTTCACTAGCATCGTTGGCAACAGCTATGTGGTAATGGGGTTTCTTACTTTTCCTATCATAATCTCGCTGATGTTTTTTGCATGCTGCTATCGCTTTGCATTTGGTGTAGTGTTCTGGAAAATGCCAGAATTTTCCTAAAATTTTTTTTTTGAAATAATGTGAATTTTCCAGAATAAATTTTTCTTGTATGTAGCTATAGGTATTTATTTTTTTCCTCTATTAGATAGAAAATGGTTAAAGTAGCCATATCGTAATACATAAAAAAGAATGCTAGTTTAAATGAAAGAATTTTTTTTTTTTTTTTTTTTTTTTTTGCAGAATGTAACTGCAAATTAATTTACAGATTGTAATGAAGTCTAAATTTTACCACTTCCACAGTGATGTAAAAATTCAATTAACAAAATTCAACAATAAATTAAATAAAAAGAAAAGAAAGAAAAGAAAAAAAAATCAATACTTATTTTTGGCCGAAAATTATATTACTCATATGTATATATTTTATTTGCTTATGTGAGTAAGTATTTGTTTTATGATACAGATTTTCAGAAAAATCTGGGTAGCACCAATAATGGTACACAGCGAATTTAAGGGCAATCATACACTTTTGCAGACTTTAATTGCAAAAAAATCCACAGTTTTTTGTGAAGCTTAAAATTTACAACTTTTGGAATCAATGATATACACTAAATTAACAAATTCGATCTTAAAAATTCCTTCAAAATGTCATTAATGCAACATAAATCTAAGTTATTCTATCCCATAAATTGTATATAATGTAATTAATGTTGATCAATTATTATTAACGTGATTATTGTAAAAAAAAAGCTATCTAATCAGTTAAATAACCACACATATGTTATAATATGCTGAAAAATATGAAGACATATCGAAATTACACATAGACGATTTTTATGTAGAATAAATTAGATTTTTATGTTGAGTAAATTCGATTTTTGTGTTGAATAAATTTATGTAAAAGGCTTCTTCTGATGAAAAAGATTTATGTAAGCAAAGCTAGGTTAAAAATGTGGGTTTGTAAATTATATAAAAATGAAATTAAATAATTTTCATTTTTAGTCTAGATTTCATAAACTGAATTCGATTTCAAATATTCTCATTGCAATTTTTATAAAAGTTTTCACCCGAAAAAACTGAAATTTTCTGCTTATTATTTAGAAAAAATAAAATGACTAGTGATTTTTTATCTTGGTGAAGTTAATTACAAGTAAACTTTAAATAAATTTTGAGTGAACAAAAAGAATAATTTCAAGTAAATTTACTTTTATTTATACATTTAAGCGCAGTGCGTATATTGATTTTTGTTAGTAGTAATATTTATAAAAATTGCAATTTTTACGGGTGATTTTAATAAGTATAGTATTGGCATTAAAAGAGCATTTATCGTAATTTTGGTTATTAAAAAATAACATAAAGTAATTGCCTTTTGAAAGCAATTACGTTTTGATAATTTTTAAAATAAATTTTAAGTATTTAAAAATTGATGCTTCTGTCATTATTTAGTATATATATACCTTGTTATAATATATTTAAAAGCAGCCAATTGTATTGCAGGATACAAACTCAAATATTCCAGTCTCCACTAGGGATTGATTTCTAAGAAAAAAAAAAAAAAAAAGAATTTTGTTTAAAGATTGTAGAAGAAAAATTAATTTTACCAAATGAGCGCAAAAACTTAGCGGTTTTCGTCAAAGAATCGCCAAAAAAGTGATTTTTGTCAAATGAACGCTATAAAACGCGATTTTAGTAAAATGATCGTGGAAAAAACGTGATTCTCGTAAGAGTATCTCAAAAGACTTGGTATTCTCGTTAGGGGATTGCAGAAAACGCAATTTTCGTCAAGTAATCGCGAGAAAAAACATAAAATTCGCTAAAGTATGGCGACTTAGAGCTGAAAATTAATCTCCAAGTGAAAAATATTCTCCCCAGGTGGCGACTGGCGATCGTGAATCTGCAGCTATAGTACAAAGTAAAGATGAATACACAAAAATAACTCTTGAATTTTAAAGCTAGAATTGTGAAATAAGTATCTGCCTATAGAAAAACGAGAGAGATCACGTGAGATTGTCTGCAGTCTCCACATAATACTGAAATAATGCAAGTTAAATCGGGTATATATATTCAGAATATGACATACCCAGGGTGTGTGCGGTTATTACATTTGACGTCATTATTTTTCGAGAAGTAGCCTTCAATTTTTTTTATCGCAGAAAAGGAAACAATTGTCTGACTATGATTAAGAGGATTTTTATTTGAATAACTTGTTACAAAGCATAAATTGTACACATATCCTCTGTATGTGCAAAAATTCTGTCATAGATCAGGAAGTGTAATTAATATCAAAATAAAGCTTGGTAAAGCAAATGATACGTATAAAGCTAATCTACGCATAAATAATTAAAATAATAATCATTCTGATTTTTAAATATTATTTTTCAGATATTTCTGATTCATTTTAATATGATACTTTTCTCTAAAATACTTACTATTTCATACATGCTTACGAGTTCTTAAAATTATAATTTTCATTTACTATGTCTAAAGTTTTACTACTAAGCTCTTGATTGATTTTGAAAGCAGAAAGTCCTCTGATTTTCTAGGCCTCGTTTTATCGGCATGCTAATAGATAGACGAAAGATACTAAAAGCCTTTCTATTTAGGGACTTAATGCAAATATGCAAATTATGTCTTCGGATGCACTCATTTGAGATTGAGGTCAGTTATTGAGTGGATCTTGAATGCGTGTTGATGTAAAGGATCTTTAATGTTACTTGACATTTTAACAAGTGCCTTTAGATATTAGACGATGTACAAGATCGAGGGTCATTAAGATTTGCGTAAGTTTAGAGAAAAGTTTGTTGCAAGCGATCGCTCTAAATATTGTTAAGTGGGATTTAAAAATTCTTGCGTGGCAACTTATAATTTTTTTTAAAGATACTTTTTTTGTTGAAATTAAATTTTGGTAAATCTTATTAATTAATCGTTATTTTTTTAGTTAGAAATTAGTAAAAATTTTAATTTGCAAAGTATTTTTTTACAATATACATATACAATAGAATTTTAAAAATATACAAATTTTAAAATATAGCTTTTTTCAAACTTGGAATATGTCTTTAAAAAATATTTTACTTTAATTTAGATTCAGCAAATTTGAAAAGCATATTTACTTTTGAAAAAACGATTTTTTAAATAAAAGTTACATCTTATTTTCAAATTTTTATTTCAAATATTTTCGATTTAAAAAAAAAATAATATTTTTAAAAATGCTGAATTAAAATTAAAATTTACACAAATCTGTTTATTTAAATGTAAAAAGAAAATGAAATTGTACATATAATATTTTGAATTATATGAATTTTAAATTTCCCCATTAAAAAAAAATAATAATAATAAAAAAAAGAAATGAGAAGTTTTATCATGTGATTTTGTTTAAAAATGATATAGTTAACCATCACTAAAAAATTCAAAATTTTAACTCTATAAATAAAAATTATTTTAAAATGAGTCTTGGACATCCTTAATCTTGATCGTGAATTATGCATTTATCTTTTTTTTTTTTTCTTAACTATTAAGGCGATTAACTATTAAATTTACATTGAATTTGTATTTGCAAAAATATTCGTTTTACTTAAGTATTAAAAAGATATCCTGTAAACAAAACTTGAAAAAAAATAATGCTTATTTTTCTTACGCAATGTCTGCTTTATTTTCTTATGTTATAAATTTGTTAGCATTTACTATTCAGGTAAGCACTTCTTTGAATCTCCTCAGTCATTATAAATGTTTACTCTCACACTATGTATAAATTTATCTCAATAACATTTGAAGAAAAACGATGTTTATTAATTACCTACAGATGCAGTGAAAAAATTAATTAATTATGAAATTTTCTATTAACTAAATTACATTAGAAAAGCTAGATTTTTTAATGTCAATTCTTAGTATAATGAATGTTTTTTGCAATGCATTTAAAAAATCTTCTTGTTGATATTAACTAAAGTATTCTTTTTTTCTAGGTAAGTAGCGAAGATGTTTATATTCCAATTACCTACGAAAGCAACTTCAAGGGTAAAGACTTTTTTTAAAAATTATTAATGTAATTGTGTTTTCCCTGTTAAAGCAGTTTTTTAAAAATATTTAACATCATGTATATTTACAACCTCTGACAATAAAGTTCGGTGAATACTCCTGTAACATTGATGTAGGCGAAATTTTAACGAAAGTTACCATACCATCTTTCGAAATAATCACCTCCTTTAACTATGCACCGCTTAGATCTGCTATACATTTCCTGGGAAATTCGCCAGAAGTCTTCTTTGAGGATGGAGTTCAAAAGCTTTGTCACGTTTCGTTGGATGTCAGGAATAGTGACAAATCTTTTTCAAAGAGAGTTTGAGTTGTGTAAATAGGAAGAAATTTGGAGGATTGAGATCTGGCGAGTATGGTGGATGTTCTATTTGCACCACCCCTCACGCATTTCTTTCGGTGTCTTGCAAAGTTCAAAACCAAACTTTAAGCCGACCTTTTGTTCGTTCATTTTCCTGTTCTCAGTTAAGAACCAACATACTCAACAAGCACTTTGTAAAGCATGTCTTACACAGAACATAAACGACGCTCAGCTGAACAACAATGAGTGAAGATGGTCAATACTTGCCTCTTTGCAGGTGCAGCGTTTTTTTTTTTCTACTGTTGCCAGATCGCCGGATTCTGAATTCATTCACCGAACTTTTTTGTTAGAGGTAGTAAAAAAAGCCATAGAAGTGATTTTTTTACTGCAAATATACTGATTGTAGCCCATACATTAATCAAAAGAAATTAATATCAGACATAAATTAGGTTTCAAGAACTAATTACCTTTTTCATATCTCTATGAATATACATTTTTTATAATGTCTCTGTTATGTACACTTTTCCAAAAAATTGTTGAACACATCTCCTAAAAGTTTGTTGAGATGAAAGAAAACATACTATTTGAGAATAATAAGTTATTTTTATATCGGCTTTAAATAAATAAGAACGTTTTACTAAAAAACTCTGAAGATGTAAAAAAAAAAAAAAAAAAAAAAAAAAAAAAAAAAAAAAAAAAAAAAAAACATATTTTATGTTATGATTTTTATGTGAACATTATATAAATCTTTTTTAACTTTTAAAATCTTTTATCTTAAACGCTCTTTTAAATGTATCTTAAAAGGAAACATTAAAAAGCAAAATAAACAAACAATATTTATACCACATTATTTAACAGATTTTGCTGTACTTTCGATTAATAACACAGAAAATTTGCTTTTTTCAAGAAAATTTTAGGTGATATATACACAAACTTATCATGGATCCTTATGTTACTTTTAGTTTACCCAAGAAAATCAATATATTTTTTGAGTTATTGCAAAAGTTGTATTCTAGTTTTCATGATAACTACACATGCAGGAACACTCTTCAGAAAACTTTTGAAATCACTATTATTAACAGAAACTGGTAGGACTCTTCGAAACTAGAATATGTGCACAAAAAAGCAATAAATTTTCTTTTATATGTTTACATGAGAATGACGGTAAAAGGCCATTTTGGTCCCAATCAAATGAAAAAATTTTCGCTCGAACCAGAAATCTCTTTATAAAATAAGTTTAAAAGAAGCAAAGGAAAAATGAATTTATTTATTTTAACCAGTTTTAAATAAAAATTATGGTATTAAATACATTTAATAAAACTTGAGTAAAAATTCCTGTCTTTCTACTGTTAATAACAAGTTACGTTAAAAAAAAAAAAAAAAAAAACAGACAATATTTATGTCACTTTGTTTAACAGATTTTGCCATACTTGTAATTTATTAAGCACAACAATGTAGAAAAAAATTTAAGAAAATTTTAGATAATATATTCGTAAACTTATCATGGATATTTATGTAACTATTGGTTTACCAAACAAAATTAACATATTTTTTGAGTTTTCGCAAAAAATGCATTCTCGTTTTCAAGATGATTATCCCCACAGGAACACTCTGATGAAAACTTTTGAAATTACTATTATTATCAAAAACTGAGTTCGTGGTAGGATTTTTCGAAGCTAAAATCTGTGCTCAAAAAGCAATAAACTTCCTTCATCTGCTTATATCAGGTAACGTTAAAAGGAAAAATAAGCAAACAATACTTATACCACTTTAACAGATTTTGCCATACTTTCAATTAATTACGTATTCAATTATAAAAATTTTTTTTTCAAGAAAATTTTAGATAATATATTCACAAACTTATCTCAGTCACCTAAGTTATTATCTGTTTACTCAACAAAATTAAAATATTTTTTGACTTATCTGAAAAGTTGTATTCTCGTTTTCATAATGACTATCCCCTCAGAAAACTTTTCAAATCATTGTCATAATTAAAAAACTGAGTTCATAGTAGGACTTTTCGCAGCTAGAGTCAGTGCTCAAAAAGCAATAAACTTCCTTTTAATATATTATAGCAACTAACGTTAAAACGAAAAATGAACAGACATTATTTATACCACTTTGTTTAACCACTTACTCGTCGCGCCTGAGACATTCACGGGCTGCAAGCTTCGCGGCGTTTATTCAGAATTGTTTGATTCCCACCAGCTTCATAAAATAGTGTAACTGGTTTCATTCTCGTATCATTTTACTTGACATTAAATAAGATGAATATTTTTTTTTCAAAAAAGTGGTGGCAATAATGAGTTTGAATTTTCAAACCGTAATTCAATGCGGCTATTAAGGGGTTAACAAATTTTGCTGTATTTTCAATTAATTAAGTACATACAATAATGTAAAAATAAAATAAAATAAAATAAAAATTTAGATAATATATTCACAAACTTATCATGAATCATTATGTTATTATTGGTTTACCCTATAAAATTAGCATATTTTTTGAGTTACCACAAAAGTTATATTATCGTTTTCATGATGACTATCCCCAAGGAAAACTTTTTAAATCACTATTATTATCAAAAACTGAGTTCATGGGAGGACTTTTCGCAGCTAAAATCTGTGCTCAAAAAGCAATAAACTTCCTTTTATATGTTTATATCGATTAACTATTATAAGTGTGTTCTACTCTCATGTTATCACGAAAATAGTGTTTTCGTTCTCCAGATGATTATCACCGCATGAACCGACTATACAATACGTTTGATAGTACCATTAACATCTAAAAATCAATTCATGATAGAACTTTTCGATAGCAGGTCTATTTCCCTAGTAACAGTAATTTCCTTTTGAGATAGCTACCTCTTAGTAAACATTACAAAAGGACTTACTAATACTCAAGAAATATTATATGAAGTATAAATTTCATTTAAAGTAGAATAAAATAATATTTGCAGAATCTGATTTTTATATTATTCAAATCTACATTATCGCTAAAATTGAAAAACACAGGCATTTTACTCACTGAAAAGTGTGCACAAATATTTGTATAAGTGTATACAAATATTTTTTTAATGTAATTGTTATTGCATTTTTCTTTATCAAATGCAAATTTTCTTGACAAATTACTATTAATAAAGCAATCATACTTTAAAAAGAAATCGCGTATCGTGTTATAGATAAATATTTTTAAATATCTCCGGAAATCAATATTTCTTAAAACATTATAAAACATCAATAAAATTATCATAATATTTCATAAAACATCAATATTTCAAAAAATAATTTTAACAATAAATTTTATCTTTAGCATCCAATGTCACTTGCAATAACCTTTTTTCCCGTTTTTATTCATAAATATTTAGCGTATTTAATTCTCTAAGAAAAAAACAAAATAAAAATGAAATATATAAAAAAACACAATTTAACAAATTAAACAACCATCTGGAAATGATTTTTTTTCAAAGATTTATAAATAAATTCTTTATAAGTTGTAAATTTTCCAACTGATTTAAAAAACAAGTGTCTATGGTCACTTTTTTACTTTGCTGGAAAAATTACGAAATCTGGGAAAAAATATACGATTGTTTTACTAATTATAATGATTGTGTTAAATTTATAAAGTACTGACTAATATTTTTTTTATTTTTATTTTGTCTACTTTCATAATTAATATAATTTTATTAAATATATAAAGTAAGAACTCTACAAAATAACTTCAGAAAAATTCAACAATTATTTATGTTTTATTAACAAAGTACTAAAAGAAATGAAGCACAATCCTATTTATAAAACACATGTGTTTTATTGTACCTAGAAGTAACATTAATAAAACTTGGAACAGTCAAAAGGGATTTCTACAAAATCTTTGTTGTGTCACAAACTATCACTTTTTGCATTGTTTTATGCATGCATTTATGTCTAACAATCACTTTATACATTTATGCATTTCGAAATCTTCTCCAAAAAACTTCTACTAAAAATATAGTATCTGCTTTATAAACTATTCAGAGAAACTGAAAAATACTGATATTCACTCCGAGAAAAAGATACATGCTTTTGAAACATAATTTTGCTAAATATGTAAAATAACAACTCTACAAAATAACTTAAGAAAAATTCAATAATTAGTTAAGTTTTATTAACAAAGTGCTAAAAGAAATAAAGTACAATCCTATTTAAAAACCACGTGAGTTTTATTGTATTTAGAACTAACATTAATAAAACGTGAAACAGTCAAAAAGGATTTCTACAACATGTTTGCTGTGTCACAAGCTATCACCTTTTCCATTGTTTTATGCATGCATTTATGTCTAACAGTCACTTTATACATTTATGCATTTCGAAATCGTGTCCAAAAAATTCTACTAAAAATATAGCGTCTGCTTTATAAACTATTCACAGAAACTGAAAAATACTGATATTTACTCCCAGAAAAAAAGATACATGCTTTTGAAGCATGACTGCAGTAGCGTTTTTCTTTCATAAACGCATTGGGGGGAAAAAGAACGAAATGGGATCACGTGAAAATTTATTCTGTCTTGTTTATCTTTCTTCCGTATCTATAGCATCAGCAATGAATGATGGATTTCTTATTACTTCATTCTTTCCGATCTTCCTTCTCTCTATTTTTTTCTGCGATATTCTCTCATTCCATTTTTTTTCTTTCTCCGTAAAAGTTGTTCATCTTCCTGAATGTTGCAATCTTCATGGATCTTTTAATACGTTATATGCTTTATTGACAGAAAATACGTCACGTCGCTGTAGCAATTACCTAGAATTGCGGATCTCTCTCTGTATCTTACCCCTTTTTTTTTTTTTTTTTTATTATATTTCATTTTTCATTTCTTGTTTTTTAACTACCCAGAGGAAGCATTTGGTGCGCGAAATAAATTTGAGTTTTCTATTAAAATTTTCGAACTATTTTTCGAAACATATTTCAATCTTTTTTGCTATTGTGAATTCTTCTGTCGACTGCATTTTAATAGTTCTTTCATTTTTTGAAATGGACGAAAATGATGCAAGAACATTTTTAATGTTAATATGGATAAATACTGTACTGGCACAATTTCTACAGTAACAAGAAAGTTTACACATAAGTTGCACATACGCCTGGAAGTTGATTTATTATATTACATTTAATATTAGGTAAACATATATATATTACTTACAATTAACATACTAAGAAATGACCACTCATGGCGTTTACAGTTTTGTATGTCCACCTTCAGAAGCACATGAGTGCCTTTATACGTCTATTCATCCATTCTTTTGAATAAGTCATTCGATTTCATCTCTATCGTGCCATACACAAATTAATCACTCAGTTACATGAACCTTGTTTGTTGCTTCAATTTTGGGACCTCAAAACCAGAATCAACAAAACTGCAGCAATAAACAACTTTCAACTTCTTGAGCGATTAATTCGCGGTTGGAATCGCAGTGATGAAATGGGACGGCTGATTCAGAAGTACATCCCAGGGTTTATTGTTCCAAGTGATATAACTGGACGTAAATATGTTCGTTGTAAGTATGCATGTATATCAAACCAATATTAAATGCAATACAATGAAATAATTTCTAGCAGATTTATGCGTAAATTTTCTTATTTCCCTTATAATTTGATCAGTAATCTATAAATATACATTGAAGCTTTATATTTTATGACATCAACATAACCTGTAATATATCCACATACAAGACGATCCTGAATTCATGGTAAAAATTTTGATACAGCTGGTCACCCTGCGACCGAATTCCCCTCTATAGTGTTAAGTTTATGGACGTTTGATTCATTTTTATATATTCAAAAGATCTCCTTGGGAAATTAATTTTAAACTTCTTTTTTCAATGTTCACTTCTTAAAAGATGCATCTTTTTCTCTTAGTTTTTATAATATTTCTAAAATCTATGCATATTTTATGTGAAGTTTTAAAATTCTACTTCCAGCTAATCAGTTTTTAAAACATAAAATGTTAAATTGAACATAAATTTTAGCAATATTTTGACAACTAAGAAGAAAATGACATCTTTTAAGAAGAAAATACTGAAAAAAAGTTTAAAATACGAATTTCCTGAGGAAAATAATAGGGTTCACACAAATCTACCATAAAATTTCAACAGTATTTTCAAAGTATTTTACGGCAGAAAATTATTGCGAAACTTAAAAGGCGTGGTTGGAAATTCAGTTTCTTAAAATTAAATATAAATTTTCTTTCATTAATAGTGGTGTCAAAGTTCTTAAAAATAATGAGCGTGCGAACCCTGTATTAAGAATGCATCAAACACCCATAGACTAAACATTATCGAGGAGAATTCGGCCGCTGAGCGACCAGCCTCTTGAAGGGTTCGTACAGGATTCTGTCATACTCATTTATTGTATAGGAATGTATGAGCGTAAGTGATGTGTTGAGACACAAACACAGGCAGGGAAATGAAAGGAATGTTTCTGAAAGTGTCAATGAGCAGCGCTATGTTTTCAATAAGTGTTCAACATTGTATCAACCAACAGCAATACATGTCTGGCAGAGTGAATGAAATGATTGTCTTACAGATCCAAAGAAACCAGGTATTTCATGCACACGGGCATCAAAAACGGATATTCAAGCAAAGAGACCGCCAACACAGTCAACTTAAATCACATAAAGAAACCTCTTATGTTGTTCCTATAATTCTATCGAGCGTCAATAAATTGGGGGACGGGGTGGCCAAGTGACTAGTCTTGCACACCAAGGCAGACAGATGTTACCATATTTTCCTGGAAGATTTTTACGAAAACTACTTCAAGAAGCTCCCATCGCTGTTCATAACTGATTAGAACAGCTTGGTTGGATACCAATCTATTTCAGCACTATTGTGTGCAGACTCCGGAAGGATAGTATTTTTCTGGAAGAGTTTTACCAGAACTACTTCAAGATTTATCGCCGTTCATAACCGATTGTGGTTTTAGCTGGTGATGCCAGCTTATTTCAGCACTGTTGTGTGCAATTACCTGAATGATAAGTTTTGGCGATGGATTGGGGTTGTACAATAATGCTTCTTCGGGAGCATCTCGTTGCTCGAATATCCTTAGCTCCTGAAAGAGTATGTGTGAAATAACTGGCAACTTTGAATATATATGCTCACAGCTCTTTTGACATTGTCGATCATATTTTACTTTTAGTTTATATCTTAATCTGTAGGTGGTATTTGTTTCAGAGCATTAGTATTTTTTTTTTATTTTATTTTATTTATTTATTTTTTGAAGCTGTACTGCAAATTAAGTTTAAAATGTCAACTGTCACAATATTTTCTGAAAAATAATTTTTAAAAACCGTTTTAATCCTTCGATTACAAAATTTCTCAATAAAAGCAACTACCAATTTGATACGTTTTGAACATAAATTAATTTAAAAATACTTTATAAACTATCAGTTTGGATTTTAGAACGCCCTTACTATGAAAAAATGCAATATTATGGCAGAAATATTTATTGAATTGAAGTGTAATTGAATAGTTTTTATTTTTTCAATTTTCCTACATATGATTTCCATCTTGAGTTCTATGAGATTATTGTCTCGTGGTTTAAATTTTAAGCCTTATCACTTCAAGAAATTTGCTTAAAAATATCAACTTTAACAGAATTTTCTAAAAAATCTAATTTAACAAAAGAAAAAATAATAATAAACGAAAAAAATAGTTCTATTACAAAACTTCTGAATAAGAGCATCTGCTGATTTCAAACAATTGTAGATGAAACATATATTGAAAATGAATTTAAAAAACTGTCAAAAACTAACTATGATACTTGAGAATAACTTTAATAACTTTTTACAGTCTTGAAGTTGATTAAAAATCAAGGATATTTTATCATCTTCATACAGAAATATCTTTATCCGTTGCAAAAATTGTTTAAATTACCTAACGACTGAATGTGACCGTTTCCTTTCCATTCGTCACTTGTTCTTTTAACTGTAATCAAATACATTTCGGCATTTAATAGCCAATTTTAAAGAATCACCGGCTTTGAATCAATATGTTTCATTTTAAATTGATAAAAGATAATAATGTAATATTTTTTAAGCATCAAGAAAGACATATTACTTGTTTTTCTTCCAAGTCTTATTGAAAAGCATTTTAAAGTAACTCTATTAATGTATTTGCAATATTTCATGCGTGCTATAGTACGTTATTTGTCTCTGAACATCTGAAATTTAAAAACATTTCTTGTTAAGTTATTCTCAAAGTCGTTATTGGAGACGTTGACTTAAAATTCGAAAACAAAACTGCAAACAATTGATTACATAAGATGGTTTTATATCCAACAATTTTTATCTCGATAGATAGTTTATAATAGATAAAAAATAATTTACTTTTTTTAGACCATCATCGAATTTTTAAATTGATTGAACAAAAAGAGAAATAAAACTTAATAATTACGGTACTATTCCAGTTTTCATTTGTGAACACTACTGACCAAGGGTCTTAATAATCTTTTTCTTTTTTTTTTTTAATTTGAGGGGGGGAGGCATTTTCTTACACATTCATAAAGCTTCTATACAAATTCAGAGTACCAGGCAAATTGTATAGAATACATTGTAAAGAAAGACGAATGGTTTTGAAAATATTACGAAATTTGATATGATTTACGAAAATATAACATTTTCCAAATTACCCCCCGAATCCAAAAAAAATGTTTCTTTATCTCATGATACATCAGTAAACAATAGTTCTTCAGATTTAAGCCTTTCTGAAGTAAAAATATCTTTTGCTGCCCATACTTTTCGGAAAATGTCCCGAGTAGTTTTAATAGAACCTATATTAATCAGTAGTCTCAACACGAATTATTAGAGTTCTGTCTTTTTCCAAGCTCAGATTTTCAACTGTGTAAGATAATTTTAATATGTAAGAGTAAATGTATACATATTTATATATAATAATGTTTGTATCCTTGCTATTAATTTATCATGTTTGTCTAGTGGACATAAAAATGTTCATTTGAGAATTGATGGAATCTGAAAAACCGACATTTCCTGTTAAAATTGGAGCAATATATTTCAAAACTACTCCGAAATGTGCAAAAATTACGGGCAGAAAACGCAACTTTTGCTTCAGAAATTATTTTTTAAAACTTAGAAGCTTATTGGTTTCTGAAGCTTTATAAAATAAATAGAAGTTTTTTGGCATCGTGAGTAACTAATAAGTGAGTAACTAATTCGTGAGTAACTTATAAATGTTAAAGAATACATTTATAAAATATCGAATTTGTAAAATACATATAAATTGTATGTGGCCATCCTTTGCAAATATGGGGTAGTAATACTGGAGTTTGACATCCGTTTAAGGAAGAATCCGAAACACTACGGATACTCAGATTAAACAAACATTCAATTTTAATACAGTAAATCAGGGAAATTTTCGGCTAAGAGAGAAAAAAGATTAAATCTGCCATATCACTTGAGTAAACGGCAAAGTTTTGGCCTCAAAATATAGATTGCAGCCCTAGTGTGATGTTTTCAGCTCATTGGAAATAATTCTTTAGATTCAAGATTCCATCGTCGCAGAATGGATCAAAGTTAAAAAAAAGGGTGGAGCAAAGTCATCCTGATTAACTGTACTGTTTTATTTGTAGCCAGCGTTCTAACTACGAAACAAGCCGGCGGTTACCTTTGTGCTAGCAACATTTTGAGATCTCATAGCGTTATTTGTTCTTATTAGTTATTGAATAGTTTAATTTTCTGATAAAAATTGAAACTGAATTTGTGACTGAATCACGAAGGAGATTTTTAAAAAATTTTGCAGAACGATATTGTGGTTCATCTAATTTCTCTGCGCAACAAACTGATTTAACTTTGTAATAGGTGTTATTTATGACGGCCGGTTATCTGAACGAGGGATCCAATGGGGGAAGTGCCCTACGTGGGGGGTCTTTTTAAAGAACCTAATCCATTGTATATCGAAAAAAACCACGAAAACTCCGAAAGGTTAGGCGATGGAAGCGATTAGGTTCGAACCCAGCACCTCCCGTCTAACAGTCCCGTCTTCGAGAGCAGAGCCTCTCAGCTATTGGTGGGGCTTAACTTTATAATAAAATTTGTAATAGTGTGGTCCTTCAAGTGGGAAGCCCTTGAAGTGTATAGCAGAATCCTCTTATTTCTTTCTCACAACACCTCAAGCTTGTAGAATTTTGATTTCTATAAGTGTGCATATTCGAGATCTAAAAATCTACAATTTGTAAAATTTTTTAAAGATTTTACAGTAACATTTTAGATCAACAACTGAAATTATACTATATATATATATATATATATATATATATATATATATATATATATATATATATATATATATATATATTTTCGGTAGTTAAAAGTTTTTTTTTCTAAGTGTGCATTTTATAGACATAAAAAATTATTTCACTCTGATAATACTTTTCCCCTTTTATCTGAAAAAAGAATTTAATTGAGATAATTCTTATTACGATTTATTCATTTATTTATTTCTGTATAAAAATTCAAGCAAATCTATTATTGGAATCAATTCAACAACAGTGAAAAACAGGTTTTACTGCAGTTCTAACTCCGAGTCATAATTCTATATCCTTTGTTTGATTTTTTATATTTTGTTTACTTTTAAATGCAATGCGGATTGAATAAATCCCATAAACAGCGCATTTCAGAGCATTATTGATATAAAAAACTATATTTGCTGTTTTTACAAACATAAAACTTTCTTGAAAATGATTAAATTTAAAAAAAATACGAAAGAAATATTCTGTAGGGGAAAGTGAAAATATCCGAAGAAAAGAAAATTATTTAAGGCAAAAAACGAAAAATAAAAAACTTACTTCAAGATATGATTTCAAAATCATTCGATGAAAAAAAACTCGCATATAAATCTTGAAAATCTTATCAGCTTACCACGCGTAGGTTGGGAAAAAAGTGAAAAAACTTCTTCAATACAATATACAGCGATCCAGGTATTTTACTTTTTTTTTGTAGAAAAAAGAAATCTTTATGAATACGCCGAAAAAAAAAAGTTTTAGATAATTCAACAAAAACAAAAAAATGCGGCTCTGAATATTATTAAAAAACTGATAAAAGCTTATTTTGATTAAAAAGATATTAAAAAAGGGAAGTTTAATTTTTTTTCGAGCAAACGCAGTATTAAAAAAATTTCATTAATTCTTTTAATAGGTATTGAAAAGATATTAATTAAGAATCCTAAATATTTTGAAAACTCATTATCCAGTCTTATGTTTATCTGCAGAGATGAAATAAGTAAAAATAGGCTTAGAAATTTCACGTGAAGTGCGTACGGAATACAGTAATTCAGCAATTCTTTTGATGACTTGGTGTTTTATAAGGATTTTTCATCTAATTATTCTATTTCTTTTTATCTTAATTCGGAAATCATTATGCACTTATGTTTTTAATTAGGATTTTTAAATTACTTTCGACTTCAAGGTATTCAAGTACTTCATGATTTAAAATCTCTATTGTGTATACGGAACTGCATTAGAAGGTAAATACTAGATATTAATTTGGGGGAATTGAAGATTACGTATAAAGATAACTCAAAAGGTTAATTACGAGTTAAAGATTAGTTTGGGGATTTTCTGTGAAAAGGTTAGAGGTTTTGGATAATGAAAGAAAACAACGCATAAAAACGCGTAATTTTGTATAAGTATATTTTGGAATACTAGATTTTAAACTGTCTTGATTTATAATGTATGATGCGGATTTAAGAATTAAATGTTTGGTATGGACAGAAATTGATAATAATAGAGAAAATAATTCGATTATCTGCCAGAAAATAGTGTAGCATTGTAACAGGAATGAGCACAGCTACAAACTTTTGCAAAAATTTATTCCATAAATTTCCTTCGCCCATCCTACGAATAAAAAGTGGGATGCCGAGATTTCTTTTCAGAGATCAATTTTATGATGTGAAATTTGTATAATTCACATTATAAATATACATCGTACATTGTATCCTGTTGAGATCAGCTGATGAAAGGGTTTTGCTGACTTGAATCGTCATTCCCGCACGAATTTCAAGGAACATGCATCGTCATACTAATGCGGAGCTTGACGATATGCATTTTATGTGTACGGACTTGTAAGTAAATGCCCTTATTGTATATAATGTTGCTTCTTCCACTGCAGGAATTTTGCGATATCTTTCAAATGCCCATATCATGCCTTGAAGCATAAATTTCCGCGAACAGCGTCCGAAGAAGACGTTCAAATATTTGGCGATCTGGCAGATTCCTACCCAGAAATCATTCTACGTACATTCTTTGAGCAGGCATTTTATTTCTTAATACAGATCTATGCTTAAAATGCATGTTATTTAGCTCCACATTGGTGTAACGATGAAGTTGCTTGAAATTTGCGCGGAGAATGACGATAGAAATCAGTGAAGTGCTTCTATATACCGACCTCAATAAAACCCTCTATTTCCTCAACGCTGCATTTCCGCACCCACTTTCCTATACGAAATTTGCTTACTGAGATCTCCTCTATATACCGGTACATTTTTGACTTATAACTTTGAAATACCTTGTACATTGGTTACGAGTACTTACAAAAATTATAGCCTATTTTGCAACGAATTCAAAGCATTATAATCTAATTGCTATGACGAGCATCACATACTTATGAATTTGTGGGTGTATGTTTAATTTGTCTTAAAATATAATCAAATAGGCTGCTTCGACGAAACTTCGTGTGTGAATGTGAAAACATGAGATAGGAAAAAGGATGGATAGCTATCATATAAATTGAAAAATACCTTTTAAAACATTTATTCGAAAAATATTCATAAGTTTATGAGAAAAAATAAATAAATAAATAAATAAGTTTCAATGAAATTACTAAATACTCGAATTACTAATACTAATAAAATTTTATATGTTCGGAAGCTCTTCCACCTTTGTTTAAAATGAAAAGCATGTACTTCCCATTACGCTAAATATACCTTATATAACTTTCATTTAAGCTCCTCAACTCACCGTCCACTCTGTATGTATGCCCCAACTATTTTTCTGCCTCAATTGTGAACTCAAATGCCCGGAAATATTTTCGTTCTCTCCATTTATACATGAAGGCCTACTTATGAACTGACCAGTCTGTTCTGGGGAACTTAAAATGCGTCCCCTCTGTCCCTTCACTGAAAGTACTCAAATAAAGAAGCTTTTAAGGTATTTACGCGTAAAAGTATTAGTACAAGCAATTGAACAGCCTCTCATACTTTTAGAATCGATAGGAAAAGCTTTTAAAGACAAAATCTTTAATGACCCCTTTACAAATATTTTAGAAATTTAGTTAAAAGTTTAGAGAAGTAGTGCGACTCTAAAGATGCCTTATATCCCTGAGTAACATTTTGCTTGGAACATAAAAGTAATGGGAAATTTTGCCTTAATTCACAATTAGTTTACATTTTTTGTCATGAGCAGAAATGATTGCATCTTAGGTATATGTAATATTATTTGTTTTACATTAATGAATTTCGTGTGTATATGAAACATGTAGACGTGAATCTTGTTTTGCTGTAATAATCTGTTAAAATTTAATGCTAAATTTATTTTATTCAATTCATGGAGGAAAAGGATAGATGGAGGTGCAGTATGCTATAAAATCAGTTTGCAATACGAAACCGTCTATCGCTCAAATTTTAATGCCCATATTAGGCCCAAATAAAACAAGCACGTGGAACAGGTATCGAATTTTTTAACATCGTTGTTTCTTTAAATGAAAATGAGTTGCTTATATTTAAGCATTCTAAAATACCATTTCATTGTATTTATGAATTGAAAACTGTACTAATAAACGTTTTCTTCTTTTTTTATGAAAGCATGTGGTTTTGCTTGGGTTTAATGCAGCAGATTTTTTTAATCACATTTTTAGCGACACCCTCAACCACCGTACTTCCTCTCTATTCTTTCTTTTTACTCTATGTATTCAATTAAAGAAAAACCATTGCCATCTTTTAGTACAAAATGAGCGTACATAAGTATTTCTTTTGCGTTGATCATATTCATGAGTATTTTATACATGTAGATATTAATCAATTTTTATGTTTGTTTTACAGTGACAATTTATTAAGATTTGTGCTTAATTTAATCATTTTAAATCATGAAAAAAATCACTATAACCATATTTTGTTTCATTAAACGTAAATAAAAATAACAGGTTTTACATGTAGTTAAACTTTACCAATAATTCTTTCATTAATATAAATAAATAAATACGCGGATATTCATAAGAAATATTACAGACTAGAAATATTTGATTTTCACCTTTAAATCATACATAATACATAAATTATGCTTGCGTTATTACAGGTACGTATATGTAATGAATCTACGTGCGTATGGAAATAATAAATTTCTATTTTTATGCACAATATTCATATGATTTTAATCTTCTGGAAATTGCACATACTAGAAACCTTCGTTAAGTACAAATAAACTTTTTACTTTAACATTATATGAAATCTAGATACGCGTGAAAGCAATAATCTCACTTTCAAGTGATTGATGTAGGAGATTCATTTCTCCCCAAAGACATCAATATTATGATGTAATTTTGTAGCGATTGGAAAGCCAATTGCAATTTCTCGTAATGGATGGAATTGGAATACATGATATTAAACTAACATGATCTGCTGAAATCGATACAAAGATCAATTTGAAGAAATCTAAATAAGCAAAATAAATGTAGTAAGCAGTAGTTGTTTTATCCATCATACGTTTTTGGAGGAGGCTGGATGTTGGACTTAAAAGTTTCCTTATAATTCTGATTCTTACTGAAAGAGAGGAAGGACTGTATCTCTTCCAGTATTTCTCGTAATTTATGAAATTGGAAAGCATGATATTAAACTAACATGATCTGCTGAAGCCGATACAAAGATCAATTTAAAGAAATCTAAAAATAAAGAAAGCAAATGTAGTAGACAATAGTTGTTTTATCCATGACACTTTTTTGGAGGAGATTGGATGCTGAGTTTAAAAGCTCCCTTACAATTTTAATTGTTACTGAAAGAGAAGGCTGTATCTCTTCGTGTATTTCTCGTAATGTATGAAATTCGAAAACATGATATTAAACTAACATGATCTGCTGAAACCGATACAAAGATCAATTTAAAGAAATCTAAATAAGGGAAGTAAATGTAGTAGGCAATAGCTGTTTTATCTATGACACTTTTTTGGAGGAAACTGGATGTTGCACTTAAAAGTTTCCTTAAAATTTTGATTTTTACTGGAAGGGAGGATTAGCTTAGCTCGTTATCACTCTCTCACTCATTGAAATACTAATTAGGAGATATTTCTACAGCAAGAATATTTTTACATCATTTGCTACAGAAATCTACGAAGAGATTATTATTATTATTATTATTATTATTATTATTATTATTATTATTATTATTATTATTATTATTATTATTATTATTATTATTATTATTATTATCATTTGACATTTCTTCCACAATAAACGTCAATAAACGTCAGTCCTACTATTATTATTAACTTTGTAATACTGTTTTGTTTCACTATTTATGATATCTTACTAATTTAATTACTGTTTTTTAATTTCATTTTATAAGTGTGTCGTGGCCAGCCAAACGCCGTAAACATATTTTTCGGCCCGTGAGCAGAGTTGAGTAAATCTGTACTACACTGTTCCGGCTTCAAATTTCTGTCTCTAGAAGAAAGTTAGATGAAAACTATATTGAAATTGTTTTTAATTACTGAAGTTTGAACAAGTTGGAAATAGCACGTCAAACGTAGTAAATGAGGTGCGTTGGTTTTAAAAAAATAATAAAAAAAAATTTCAGATATCGGTGTAATAGTATACAGTACATCGGATACAGTATAATGGCCGAAATCTTTTGCGTGTCCCTGTGAATACCATTTGCTTTCTGTTATACAGGAAGTAGACCAGCAATTGTAAATACCAGCAACGTACACCAATTGCATGACATGTGAAATATTTTAATATTAAAACGCACTCCAAATAGTATTTCCTCCTCTACGATTGCCTAATGGAATACTCTTGTGGGGCCCTGTAAATTAATAACAAATATTCTTTCCACCACAGATTGAACAGAATCTATTTTTTAGTTTATACTTCATAGATGCATATCAATTTTATTATGTTCGAAAAAATATACCATCATTCAAATTCATTTGAAACTATTTTTTCCCATTGACTGTAATGTAACTGAACGCTTTTGATTATCCCTGTAATTAAACTATGCATCCGATTTTTTAAAAATTTAAATGACTCGACAAAATTATGAAACAATTATATATTTTAAATTTAAATTATAGGGTTGGGTAGTTTTTGCTCTGTTATATGCGGATAGACGGACGGACAGACGAACGGAATCAACTAGATAGCTAGATAGCTTTTAGATGACTATAGGTGCTAAGTATTTACATAATTACGATCGCTCCTAAAAATGAAATAAGCGTTAAAATTGTGCTGTTTTCAAAATATATCTGGTTCAATAAATAATTTATGTTACATTACACGACTTATATATGTTTATTTATATACTTGGAACCGACAATCTTAAAACAGACATTTTAGTGATTAAACGATGTAAAAGAAATAAATATTAGAAACATCCTTTTTTCTTTCGCATGTGTTGTTCCTCTTCTGCATTATTCCATCACAAATAAAGCTACTTCCAATCATTTCCAGATACACTAATACCCTTTCATTACATCTAATGTCAATAGACAGTATTCCGCCTACAAAGGACGCCGAACAGAGTCCAACAACGGTGTTCTTAGTTGTCTTTAGAGACGTTTCTGTTCTATTTTAAACCTAGCCCTCTTATAGTGGGATTGAGGAGAAATCTGCCGTGTTCCTGTTTGTATTGCATTGAAAGGAACACTGATTACAGCACAGTCTGTCACTGAAGTTTGAATTTAAAAGCATGTTAAATGCAAGAATACTTTCGACATATCCTTCGAGACGACTTTCAAAGATGGATGATATTGTGAAAAATGCAATAAACTGCTTTGAGTCTATGAGAAAACAAACAAATTTAAAACTAAAAATCTTTATATTCAAATGTAATTATAGCATAAATTTAAATTTTATATTTTACCTAACCATTTAATATTGTAATTTGCATGCATTTATGTATGTGGGAAAGTCAATAAAACAACTTTTATGTAGACAATATATTAAGAATTATGTTAGTTAAAAGATTCAGCCAAATATTGCGCATTTAAGTGTATAATATATACCGTAAATGCCAACATCTCTTAATTATTCTGATCTGAAATTTGCATAGAAGAATACTATAAAGAGTTTTGCTAACAAGATGAGGATAATATAAGCCTAGTAGAATTAGTAAGCTACTATTATGTCGAATAAATATGTATTTCAGCAAATGTTTGTTGGTGTTTGTTAGTTGCCTCCATTAGGATGTTTGAAAATGGAATACTGATACCAAAACGGGTAGAAGATAGTAAGGTATCAATCTCCGCACCTGAAAAAAGATAACATAAGTTCGCAGAATATACTGCATGGAGTGTGTTAGATATGTACTCTCAAACCTATAAAGGCCCATCTAATCTACCACTTTGTATTATAATATGGATACTTCTAGGTGATTGTCTGCGCTGCGGCCTCCCGTGCTATAAAGTTAGTAAGTATTCTTATAGTAAACTAGGAATTTCCAGAACTTTTTATGTAATTGCAGCAGGGTTTACAGATAAAAAGTTAGTAAGATTACTGTAATTTTACTAGCTTTTTTCCAGATCTGTAGATTTCTGTAGCTTTACCAAAGCTAATTTTGGGAATTTACATCTGTTTTTGCACAGTTTACAGAAAAAAATTAGTAAGCACACAAACTTCTGTAATTTTACATGTATAGAACTACATTTTTTTTAAGAAATGTGCTTGGTACGGTGACATATATTTCAGACATTCAAGCATTATTTCTGTACGCTTCAAGGGTATCCTAAAATGCGTGTCAGTAAATTTTAAATAAAAGGGAAAAAAGTACTACTGAAATACGGTTATTTTCAAAAAGGTTTTTCATTTAATGTATTTCAGGAAAGTAATTTCGCCTATGAATCGCTATTCTTTAATATTTTTATTGCTTGTACTGTTAAAAATCTTGTCTTAGTTTGAATAAAATTTCCGTGCTTAGTAGTTGCAGCCATCAGCTGGTAAATCCTGGTACCAACACTTGGAGTTCTGGTTGAAGCAGAGTTCCAACAGTTGGAAGAACATTGCAATAGGAAGCTCCTAATGTTGGTACGAGATTTCACCATATGATAGTGGCAGCTACTGAGCACCAAAATTTGGTTCAATCAAGGACAGAAATTTTTAATGGTGTACATCCCTTTAGAACCTCTTTTTATCAGGAAGTATGTATTTTATGAAGCCTAGTATAAAAATATAACTACTTATTAAATTAAAACAAAGTATCTTATACTTTGTACCACTTGGTAGAACTCTTTAACCCCTTCGCGACAAGAGCCTTTTACGAAATTTTTAATGTTTTGTCACCGGTTTTTAAAACAGAAATTTGCCGCTTATTAAATCGAGAAAATATTCCGATTAAATAAGACAAATTTTACAGTAAATTTTTCTTGATGGGGATAAACAAGAATTCTTAAGCCTTTATGTGGCATGTAAACGTGTCGATCGTCCCCAAGGGGTTAAGGGGATACTACCAGTGAGGAAGTCAGAAAATTTAGTAATTTCCATCCGAAGCTTTTTGAGCTTTCGTGTCCCATTCTATATTTTTCGATCTTTCAAAAAAATACTTATGTCCCATAGTGTCATGTGTGTTTCCGCAGTCTCTATATTATAATAAAAATGCACTATGAACATGAATTAAAAGCTGAACTTGGAAGAGGAGAAAAACATACCCAGAACATAAATAGTGGTGTAGCGAAACAATCGGAAATGAAGATAGGATTCGACATCCCATATGAAAACATTGCCTCCAGCTTACAGTCTTTTCTGACTCAACCCCTTCCCGAATATAGTAAGTTGCCGGATACCAAAACTCATACCCCTTCTTCGAAGAGGAAAGGATACCCTCTCCCTCTTTCCACTCAGGATTGAAGAATCTTTGCGTGGTCCACACTTGCATCATGGAGTCATAAACTAATTGGACAGCCTTTCCTGTTTGACACGCTGCATCTAAAAGCTCCAGGGGGTGTGTTGTGACGTCACAGGGGTTGGTTCAGTGAAAATTTGATTACGAGTGATGTCATGCTTTTCCAGCATTGCTATGTAAAGTGATTTATTAGTTTTGGGTGTGGCCGTCGAAGTGATGTCCATCTAAGTTTGCGAGAGTGTTTGATGACACGGAAGTATCCCGGCGTTGTCAGATACTTGCGATCGAAGCTTATGAAATTGTTTCGCATAATTTTATTTTATGAGTAAAAGCGTGCTTAGAACAAATTTCATTTTGTATGAAAGGAGGAAAATGTAATTGATGTAGGGAAGCGTTTTCTTGAATATTAAAATTACCGTATATACTCGTATATACCCTCCTCAACCCTGATGACGCCTGGAGAAGACACTAAAGAACACTTTTTAAACTAATTTAATTGCTTCTAATATTGTTAAAATTACTTCTAGACCATTTAAATAAATGCATGTATATCATGAGTATAGACATACAGACTGATACATCTTTAGAAATGTTTTATATAAACTTTGTATAAAATATCTGCAACCAAAATCGAAAAAGTAAAAAAAAGTGCGCTATCATGCACCTCAGCTATCCAGTGCAAATTTTTTTTTTTTTAAATGTCAAAATGCGAAAGAGTTATTAGAAAAATGCTCCCCCATAGGAATAGCATTAGCTCGCGAGCGTTTCCTCGAGCGAGGACAGGGGCCTTAACAAATTATTGAGACTTGTTATTTATGATAGGTTACTGTTATTTTTATATTTTCTATATTATATTATTATTTTATTATGTTATTATTATTATTATTATTATTATTATTATTATTACATTTTATTGCACATAAAAGCCAAAATTTTGAAATATTCCTTTTTTTTTCTTTTTACTCGTGTATAATTCAATCTCCCCAATTTCCTTGCTGAAACTTGTCAGAAATTTCCTTTTCTCTACTGGTTTTTTGAAAAATAATAAATTTTTCCCAGTATTATAATGTATACTTAAACATTAATATCAGATATTAATAAAAATTAATATCTGATGAAGCTTAATTTTGGGTTTGAATTAAAAACAATGCAGTAAAATGTTTGAAATGAAAAAAATATTTCCGTTTTGGTATTATTAATATCTACTCATTACTTCTCATTAGTTTTAATATTATATCATCAAACCCAGTCGACATTGCCCAGGATGGGCAGAAAGGTGCTATTTAGCTAAAACTATTTCTCTTTTCTTTTCTTTCCTTTTATACTATCTTTTCGACAACGGGGATAATTGGAAAAAAACGGAAAATGAGTAAACGACGTCAAAAATATAAATATAAAATAAAAATAAAATAAAATAAATAAATAAATAATAAAAATAAATTAATTAAAATAAATAGTTAACCCTTGCCACTCCGTTGTCTCCGCTGCGGGGACATCATCTTTCTTTCCAAAATTTGTGTTTGGCACCAGTAATAAAGAAAAATAAAATTTTCCTCATTTAATCAGAGAATTTTTGAAATTGTTTATTTCAAGGAAAGTTCTTTTAAAAAAGTGGTGCTAATTGAATAAAATTTGTGTAAGAGGCACCGGAGTCCGAAGGGTTAATATTGATCTTTTTGAAAAATGAAAATTATTTTTGAGAGCAGTGAAGAATTTTCTATCGGTGCTGTTTGTGCTATCCGGGATACGGGAATAGCAATAAAAACTGTAGAAAGAAAAAAAATATATCAAAACGACCTCCAGAACATAACTCTTTTTAAACAGTAAATATTTGTGTTTTTTTTTAAAGGAGCACTATTGAAAGCAAACATGATACCGGCAATTTGAGAAGAATTTAAGCCTTTACATTAGCGTTTATTGGAAGTTTTTAACTAATAGTTAGTCTTATAAAAAAGGAATAGTATGAATCGTGGGTGCATTTTGACCTGTCTTCATATATCATTATCTAAATTTTAAGAGCACTGTCTGAAATGGATTTCTCTAGGCTTCACCAACCAACACACACACATACATAGACAAATATGTCTCATTTGTGAAAAAAAAAAAAAAATTAAAAGGTGAAATAAACTGGAAGGAAAACGCAATAAAAAAATAATATTCAAACTCATCCAATAAAACATGCATTATAACTGCCTATAACAAGTAATATAAGAACAATATTTCTGATAAATAATTCATCTAATGAATTTTTTCTTTATGCAGTTGTAATGTTGTCCATGTATGCATTTTACGTTAGTTAAAATTTTTAAAAATGCAAACTTCAAATTTAGAAGAAGAAAAAATTACATCGTCGCATAAAGCATTGTAATAAGAAGTCCAAATAATTATTCATGGAAACTTTCTTTCAAAAGAACGTCATTTAGAAATAATATTCCTTGCTTCAACTTTAATTAATTTTAGAATATTTTTGAGAGATGTTTGATCCTTTGTTTTCAAAATATCTTTCTTTATACTGACTTCTTATCGATACTTTATATCTTGTATCGGAATAAATAAATAAAAATTTTATAATTAGTTTTCTTATTATAGTGTTCGTAGAATGTCGTATCAGTAAATTATTTTTCTTGCATGCATGTAAGTTTCTTCAATAACTATATTTTCGTTCGCGAAACTTTTCTTTCACAGATTTTAAATAGATAATTATAGAGACTTCTAAATATATAAAGTAAAATTTCTTTTGAAAATTTTTATAGCTAAATTTATTTTTTATTCTAGAAAAAAATTCTTAAAGTTTAAGAAAGTATAATGTCTTTTCTTCAAAATATTCTTAAAAGAAAATGAATAAAAGTTCTTTTATATTCTGGCAGAGAGGATACGTTGAATTAGTTAAAACACTCTAATGAAGTATTTTATTTTGTAATATTCTTTTGTTTTATACGACATGGTTTTTTCAGTAAGGTAAATTATTGTTTATATGGAAAGTTTTAAATAGAGTTGATTATTCCTTTTAGTTGCTGGAAGTAGATCGAATTTGATAACCTTTATCATGGCCAAAAATTTATTGTTGCATTGCTGTTAATTTGTACAAGAGAGATAATTAAACTTATTTACTAGACCCTTTTAGAATAAACTTGGATTTTGTGTGTAAAGTTGGCATATCGTAATCGTTATCTACATGTTTCTTGATATGATTGAAAAACAAAATTATATGCTCAGTTGTGTTTTTGTTGAAAATGCAACATTTAATTTTGGGAAGTTAACTTTAAATTAGAAAAATTTATTTTTAGACTTTTCTTCATCAACCGATTACAGGTGATGAATTCAGATAGAATATTTTTTATAGTTACAATTACATACGGGTTATAACGACAATGAATTTAATTATGTATCAAATCACGCTCGTCTATGGCAAACTCCTACAGCAAAAAATATTACATTTTAAAAAGCAGAAAATATTAATAAACAAGAATGAAGAATCATGCGTCTAGCATAGATTATGATGAACTAGCATTTAAAAAATTGCAACAAAACTTTATAAGTTATTAAGATGCCAGTATAAGCAATTTAAAATATGCACAACGCAGTTAGAAACTCAATTTCTTGAACTACCACGAATAGTCCAAAAAATATCCAAATTATTTTGTTCAGGCTAGTATGTAATTCATATATTTGTATGTAAATTACACAGTAAGCCAAAAATTAATTTTTTTTTAAGTTTGTTTTTCTTTTATAAATATTAAATGTAACCATTTTTGCATCATCTTAATAGATTTTATGTGTTGATTAAGTTAGAAGTTTATTTGCTATTGGTTTTAATTATTGAAAATGTATTGTATCTACACATTGTAGTTACACTGATCCTATTGCAGGCGATGTCAAAGTTACTGCAGCTTTCAATCCAAAAAATTGTTAACGTACGCCTTCAATTAGAGCTGCTTGAAACAAGCAACATTTTTATTGTTAAAGCAATTTTGTCGAGTATAGTTTTCCTTAAGCTTCTATTACATAGTATAATTTACAGAGACAAAAACTGCACGACAGTAGAAGGTCTCTATTTGTAAGTTTTTTAAACATTTAATTGGCTCTTCTAATGGTCCTTAACCACTTACGGACGGGCGACACACATGTGCCGCAAAAATACTTAAGATTCAATGTTTATCTCCACCAGTAAAATTTTACTGTAAAATTTGCCTTATTTAATCGGAGGGTCCAGAGTGTTCTCCTCACCGCTTTCGAAACTTGAAGTCTGGTGTTTGAATCTAGCCTATAATATTGTGCCATAAATTTATCCGATTGCATCATGGTCTATAAAATCTTCAATCTATAAAATCTTCTTAATTTTTTTTTTTTTTTACTTTTAAGTACATTTTAAGTACATGTAGAATCATATATCCATCTTTTAACTTAATCATTTTTCACCATTAACATATATGTTATTCGATTAAATTTATCAAAGCTATTTGTTCTGAAATTTTCCTTAAATATCTCATTATTAAAATAGCTTTTCAATGTCCGTACCATTTTGTATACAAACAATAAATTCTAGAGCAGTATTTATAAACATGTTTTGAAAATGTTCCAAGAAACATTTCATTGCATGTAATCATTTTTTAAACATTTTTTTTTCTCCATATAAAACTTTTTTTTTTGGTATTATATAAAGTGGTTTCATTTTCTTGTTTAATGATAAAAAATAATTTATGTTGATTATTTCTTTTTCTAATGCTAAAAACATCAGACCATTTATGATTGCATGTTAAAAACTCCCTATAATGTAATTTTTTATCATTTTTTTTCGTACTTAGAAAATGTTATTTTCTGATATTTATAAAATAAAGATAAAGCAATCCATTTCATATATCTGTTCAATGAATACATACATACATGTAGCATGGAGAAAAAATATTTACATGTACTTATGAAAATTTATTGTGATCTGTTGTAAACGAATTTTATTTTTTTTTTTTTTTATCATTTTTTTATCATTATTTTATTTTATTTTATTATTTATTATTTATTAGTATTTTTATTTAGTATCGCTTTTTTTATTTTTGCTGTCTTCTATATATTTGAAAAACATGCACATTCCAACAAACACTCCAACATAACGTTCCTTAAAAATAAATTCAAATTATCCAGGAGATTACAATAATTAAACCGGGATATTAATTAATATAATCTGCCGATTACATGATGCAATTAGGTGGTGCGGCAACAGCGGTTAAGTGAATTTAAGGGAATAATCTGCATTTTTTTATGTGTATGTGCATTTAAACACCTCTTCTTTATTTCTTTATTTGTGATTGCTGTAAAAAAAGTCACAAATCGATGCACTGTCTTGCTGCATCAGATACTAAGCGAATACGGCAATGTGTACTTTAGCTCACTTGATTTTGTGCTTTTTTCCTTTGCTTCCTCATTCTTCTCTAAATCCACACCGCCTGCACCTATCCTTTGTTCATGTGTAGGATGTGGAAAATCTCGATCACTGCATAACAAGCAAATCATCTATTGGGGTATTTTCAGAACACATGTCGTGTAAGTCACATACTACGATTTTGGATACCAGTATTTCAAAACCGAAAAATGTGACTTATTTTCTCAGAGATGTTTCATTAATCTTTCGAAAATAACGGTGGACAACAACTTAGCAGTTACTAATAATGTGACTTACACGACAAGTGCTCATGGAAATACCCATTGATGTTACCTTCATCGACATCACCTCTTCCAGTGAGGGAATTTGTTCATTTCGGCAAATCGTAATAACAAGTCTCATCTTCCTCTGAGAACTCTACCAAAGTATTTTACACATTTTATGATATCTTTCCCAGGACAGTTATCTCATAAATGGTATGATATAAATAAATGATACTCCCTCTGTCCCAAATTAGTTGCGACATTTAGATTGAAAAGTTTGTCCCAAATTAGTTGCTACATTTCAAGTAGATGGAGTCATAAATAATTTCTGATGCAGTTTAGTAGATCGACACCAGTAAAATTATACTAAAATTTTAAATTTATACTAAAAAAGAAAAAAGACGTAATAGTGTGAATAAAATGTTCTTAAATAAATTCTCAATTGATTAGATTGAAGACAGTTTTATGTGATTACTGTTAAAAGAATCTGAATGGGGCGTGGCTTAAGATCGTGTGAACCGGGATTTTTTAAATTAATTAATTACTTATTTATCGAATTATGGAAGGAATGTTAAGTACGTGAATATTGTTGATTGATAGTATAGCTCTCTGAAAAATGTTGAGACAAAATCATAAAGTCATAAATATCAATAATCAGTACAAAAGTATTCAAATGTCGCAACTAATTTGGGACAGAGGGAGTATGATATTCTCTACTTAGGATAGATAATAAGTTTGACACTGGAAGGCAAAAACTTGTCAAAAGAAAATCCATCGACTGATTTAAAAACTCTTTTCCCTGGGTGGGATGGGGAATTGTCATTTAGCAATACAGCTTTCTGGGGTATGTTTTGAGACATTAGATGCACTTAGAAATACTTTCTTCAGTTCACGGTAATATTCCTTGCGTCATTGCTACCGGTATATACCGCGCATTTCACTATTAGTTATAAAATAATTGAAATGCAGTGTATGATTTATTGAATGCTATATGAAATTTTCATTTACACATTTTATTTACTTTAAAACTTCATTTTAAATGAACTACAGTCGAGTCTCTCTATAACGAAATTCCATCCAACGAATTTCTCTATTTAACGAATTTTTTATAGGAACGGCTAATTTTTTTCATCATTACATTAAAAATAATCTCCATATATCGAAATATATATCTCCATTTAACGATTTTTTTCGAAAATGTTCTATTATAAGTTCAGAAAATACCTCAAAATATTTTTAGAATAATTTTTTTCGTTGATTTCTGGTTTATATTTCATAGCTACATTCCTCTACCGTATTCCTCATGTCCAAAAAAAGACATTCAACTTTCTCCCTCCCCCAAGAAAAACATCTTTTTGCATAGTTAAACTTGACTTTGTTTTAGCCAAGATGAGCATGCGTTCTTGGAAAAGATTGAAACATTTGCTTGCTAGTGGGGCGATTTGCAACTGCCACAAAGCATCCTAAAAGATAAAACTATTCCATTATTGTCTTTAAAATGGTGTTTGTTTCTTGGTTTGGACAGTAAGGCAGGAATAAGGGGGAATTGCAAAAAAGGTCGTTTTTTCAGCAGGTTTTCATCTACCTAAATTAACTTTCATTACATTTAAAGTTTATAGAGTATGTTTGTTGTTTGTGGCGACTCTGATAATTTTTGGTGTGAGAAATCATTTGAATGAAGAATTGTTACTAAATGTCATCTTTACTGGTGTTATCTTCTACTGCATTTGCATAAAATCGCTTTTAGTTTAAACGTTTAGTTTAGCTTTCTGATAAAGTAATAATTTTGGAAATAATCAATGAGACACTGGGAAAAAAAAGGAAGTGGTGAAAATGTTTGAGATTCTGAAATAAATTCTGTTAAATATTTCAAAAACTTAATTAAACACCTCAAAAATCCTTCTGTTTCAAAATTTAAACATTAAATGAAAATTTTTTGTCGTTCTCTATTCAACGAATTTTTCTATATAACGAATTTTTTGTCTGAACGATAGATTTCGTTATAGAGAGACTCGACTGTATTTAGTGTTCTTCTGAAATTAATAATTTTAATTATTTCATACTGTCGATTTTAAAAAATCCATAAATTTATGACGCAAATTTTAATATTCCTGTTTATTTTTTAATTCATCTAGAGTTACAGTTTCAGAAACAAGTAAAGAAAATGGTAGGGATTTAAAATGTACACACACAAACAATATCGTCCTAAACCTAAATTAGTACATCAAACCAATAACAATCTTGCATTTATCTTTTATTTATTTAATTTCCTATAAAACAGTCTCATGATTCTTAATTACAAATGTTCATTTAACTCTTTTAAAATCAGCGATATATGGTATACCTACTACTGAAGTTTAATTTCGTACAGTCTCATGGTATTAATTTTTTTTTTAATTTTCTTTTATAATGTATATGGAAAAACGGTTTTATTTATTTACAGACTAATTTGGCGAAAAATTCTGGTGGCAACCAAGATATACAACAGTTTGGCAGCATAATTACTTTGCTTCTAAAAGGGTTAATGTAAAGCAAAATAAATAACTGGGCGAAACAAATTATTCACTAAGTGAAACAAAACAAAAATCCCCTTTCAGCAAACTTTTCTTACATAAATACATAATTGAAAGAAATTATTACATAAATATATAATTGAAAGAAATGATGTTTTTATCATTAATGCATTCTCTTTGTAGATAAAACCTAATTTTAGAACGCAATTTACATCCATTATATACATTTTAAAACGCAATGGTTAAATGTGTAGAGTAATTGCAAAAATGTAATTCATTCGAATTCTGCAAAGGAAACTGTATTTAATTGAATTAAATACCTCCAACATGCAAACTCAGGAAAGTTATGTTTTGTGTAATTGAATTGTCTCTCTCATTTTATTATGTTCAATGTATTCTGTATTCCATTAAATATTCATAAAACGTCGGATTTAAGCGTAATAGCCTCTGTGATTTATATGAGGACAAACGCGAAAAGGCATTAGAAATTTTTTTAAAAGTTTACATTTATGCTTTTGTGCTGCGCGTTTCGTCTGTGCTATGTCTGTGTATGTATTTTTTTATTTTTGTTGCTCCACATTCTAGTCGATTTGGAACATGTTTTTTAAACTTTCTGTTTCAATTTGCTTACATGTTTTAGTTTTTTTACTCCCATCTAAAGTATGACTAGAGTCGGGGACTTATATGAGGACAAATGCGATAAAAGGCATTAGAAAAAATTTTTAGTTTACATTTAAGCTTTTACAATGTACGTTTGTCTGTGCTATGTCTATGAGTGTTTTTTTCTTATTATGTTCTATAAATTCTAGTCGATTTGGTATAAGTTTTTTAAACATTCTGTTTCAATTTGCTTCCCTCTTTTAGTTGTTTTACTCTCATCTAAAGTATGATCTAGAGTGTCAAATATATACATGTAATTCTTTAAATACTGTACAAAAATGATGCATTTTCAAATATGATTTAACATCTTTTCTAAAATTGATTTCTAAAATGATTTATTTTGTTAACCGCTTCCCTGATTTACCGATACATCATACTGGCAACGAATGTTTGCCAATCATGATTTGCCCGTAACACGCACAGGCATCCATATTCAAATCATGATTTATTATTCTCACTTGCAAATTTTGTATCATTTAACTTAAGTACAGTATAGTTAGAAAATAAGTTACATTTGCTATAATGCTTGAAATCAAAACTCTTGTAAATTTAGACTCCATGAAACAGTTAAAGCAAAATAATATTGTTATACACGAAGACGAGTCTCTTCCTCTAAATCACATTTCGTCCTCGAATAGTATCGTTAATCCATTTATTGGGAGTAAAAGAGTGTGGGGAAAGATCTGAAGCTTTCTCTAGCATGTAATCTACGAACTGGGTTAGATTGGGGGTCGGTAATTCTATTACGGATACTGAGGGGTGATGGGTAGATGACCAATGCTTTAGGTTTCAGCATGTCACTGTAATCAAATGCTGGGAAATATAATAATTGAGAAGGGGGAGAGGGGAGGGTATATCGGAAATAGAAAGAGATTTTGTGCACTGCTTGTGCCCAATGAGATGTGAGTGGTACGTGACGGCAGAAGACGTAACGTCCAGTTCGGGAAGAATCACGCGAAGTTGATCCGGTTTATTCTAAGAGGATAAACCTGAATAGAGTATTCGCTAGGTTGAAAATGAAACATTTTGCCTAATTTTAAATTACACTTAACATTTCACCGAAAATAACCACAATACCATCTTCATGATGAATAAATTACTGCTTTTGTATTGTACATTTTTACTTTTTTCTTTAAATTAAAGCGATAGATAGAAAAAAAATTTCATATTTTTATGAAGTAAAAATATAAAAAATAAAGTATTTATTTTTCATATCTATATTTCTTAATGTTTAATAAAAAATAGTGAATTACAGATACAAGTATATGTTCACATTATGAAATATTAAACGAAAATACATAACAAAACTTTATTACATAGTCAGTTTGTTTCGTTTTGATTGTTTTGACTGTCGAACAGGTTTGCTTGAAATTTGAGCTACGCGATTTTAGTCGTTTCAGGTTTCGTTGTCCATATAATAAACGTAAGCTTTTTTTCTTATGAATTTCCCGATTGCAGCTTTTATTGCATCGCGTTACAAAGAGTTATCGCATTGAGTCATACATCTTTTATACGAAAGACAGCTACTAGTGCATTATACCTTATAATCATTCCACCACATGAAAACTTCGTAAAAAACAAATTAGAATAGGGATTTTTAATTTTACAGAAGCAAAATTCTTTTCTGCTTTCTTATAAAACACTATTAGTGCAGCGGGAATGACATTAGTCTGAGTTTTAGTATTCTTAAACGTGCTAAGAATACTAAAGTTCGGATTTTAATCTATTTTCCTTTTTGTTTTCATACAGGTTATAATTTTTCAGTTTTGAAGAAAAAACATACAACAATATGTGATTTGAAAGACATTTTTTGTTGTTCCAATAATTCGATGACAATACCTACAAACAAGATTCAATTAAAAATAAATAAATAAAATTAACTTGCTTAAAAGGTGCTTTAATATGTTACAACTATGAAAGATGTTATTACTTAATAAATATGGTTTTTAAAACATAAAAACTTCCCTAAATTTGCGCCGAGAACTTTCGATCAAACTTTGATCCTCATCAGGGCAGCTTATGGTTACAAACTGAAGCTTTCTAATAGTACTCTGTCTACGGCTGGATAACCAGGTGATTCCAATTTAAAACGGAGGGATAGGGATAGAGGCAGTAAACTCAACATTTCTAAACCAAACATAACAGTACGTCTTCTATTTTGAAAACTGTAACCATATACCTGGAATGTTATATGGCATATTGTCATTAACAGCCTTATTGCTTTGAGTTAAAATTTCAATGGATTTATTTATGAACGAAATATGATACTGGGAAGTTAGGAGGATTATTCTTCTTTATTTAAATGAATATCTAAATTTTGTTGTAGGTTAAATCTTGCCAATGCTGATTCTATAAAAGCATTAAATATTATAATTCCTTCATATATTCAATCAATTATTTTTATTTTTTAAAGATGTTTAAAAGTAATATTAGATATATGTAATGTTCGATAGCAGAATAAAACTAATGATAGAGACAGGAAGTTATGCATTTCCTTGATTTATTTTCTGAATCCCCCCACCCCCACTTCTCCCAAGCGGCATTTTTAAGGGGTTAAAGGAATAGAAGAACACTTCATATGATGGATTACATCAAGTCTTTTACTTAAATTTCCATCTTCTATTCGAATATACGCATACAAGCTAAATAAAAGAAGATCGAATGAAAAGATTTTAAAATGCAGAAGCATTGCATGATACAAGAAAATATACATCTTCTTCTTCTTTGTTATAACATTTTAAAAAGTTTTTACTTAAATATGTGACACAATTTGAATAAAAAAACATTAATGTTTATTATATAATATTTTTACACGATTTTTATTATATGCATCTTTGCATAATTACAATATCTTCATTCAATTGAAATTTATAATTACATAATATGTTTACTTTTTAGCTCACAGGCTATCATAGCCTGAGAGCTTATGTGCCCGTCCGTTCTGTATGTATGTGCGTATGTGCGTATGTGCGTAACGCGATAACTCATGATAAAAATATCGGATCCACTTGAAATTTTGTATATAGGTATATCCTGATAAGGCGCTTCCCTGATTAGTTTTTGGAGTTCATTCGATATGTATAAGAGAGGGAACGGGGGGCTCATGCCCCCCGTTAGTTGATATAAATGGGATTTTCATGCAGAATTAAGTTTTCAAAATTTAGATTAGGATCATTCTGATGAGGCGATTCCGTGGCTGTTATTAGGTGTTCATTGAATAAGTATAAATAGGGGGAAATGGGGTTCTAATCCCCCCCCCCCCGTTAGTTGATATAAATGGGATTTTCATGCAGAATTAAGTTTTCGTTCAAAATTTAGATTAGGATCATTCTGATGAGGCGATTCCGTGACTGCTATTAGGTGTTCATTGAATAAGTATAAATAGGGGCAACAGGGGTTCTAATGCCTCCCCCCCCCTCTTAATTTATATAAATAGGTTTTTCAAGCAGAATTTTCAGATTTCGTTCAAATCTCTGAATCGTTTTGGAAGTTTAATGGTTAAGTATAAAAGAAGGGGATAACTCCTTTTAAATTATATAAATGCTAAATGGGTTTTTATTAAGAATTATCTAATTTGCTCTGAATTTTGGATATAGATTTTTTATATGATAAAGCATATCTTTGATAGTATAGGAGGTTCAATGATTAAGTATAAAAAAAGAGGAAAGGGGAGAGCTGTTTCCCCTTCTTAATTTTTTTTTCGAACGGAATTAACCCTTGAAAATATAAGGCTTTAATGTACAATTAGTATTTGTAGCCTGTGAGCTCAATGCCATCAGTTTAACTGGGCAATATTCTTTATTAATATTTATCATGTAATTCTTTTACATATAATATATTTAGTGTTTATCTTCATATATAATTTCTCTAGCAAGAAGGTAATTAATATTACAAATATGAATTATAAGCGATTATGAAAATAATAATAAATTTCAAAATTAATATACTTTAAAATTTTTTGTATATTTCATAATTTTCAACATTGTATTGTACAGTCCTGCCCAGATACACATCCCATCATTGTACAGACTTGCCCAAAATTTTTGGCAAACTGAAATTGCTATGTGGGCCAGTGATGCCTATAAATCTCATTATGTTTTCAGTATTGTTGCTTCAACAAGTGCGCACAAACAGGTTTTGTCCTTAGAAAATATTGCAACGGTAATTTTTTACGTGCCTCTGTAAATTAACTATATAAGGTGGTCCGGTGTAATAACGCCAGGCGAGGTAATAACGCCAAGTGCTAATATTTTGCATAATTATGAAATAATCTGGTAAATGACACTTATGTGCTCTGCGCAGAAGGGTTTTGAGTCATATAAATCGCAAAAAACAGCTTCAAGCTAATTTTTTTCATTTTTAGGTCTTATTGTTTTTACAAGCAACTACAATTACGCTTGATCTAAAATTTGCGAGATACGTTTTGTGATGTGAAGACTATTTTTTTTATCCGGAAATACTTTGTTAATTACATAAATTTGTGGTACATTCCATGGACTTTCAAAATGTTGTAGAAGATTTTGAATATCTTCTCGAGATAATTTGTAATTTAAAATGTACAGCGCAATAACTATAACGGGTTAATAACGCCAATCCTTGGCTTTAATACCCCGGTTGATTCCCTACAGTGGCCGAGCTACATTCTAAATACTGATTCAAATAAACACAGCTAAAACTGTGCAATGTTTCTAATAATTCTATTTAAGCAGTCCTTTTTAAGCAAAAAGAAACTCACGGTCTGATATTCTTTTGCCTCATCCCCCCCCCCCACATACAACACCTTTATTTTTCTAACACTTTCACAAAAAATTAACATTTTCAATAGCTTAGAATGGAATTTGTCAATTTCTAAGTTTGTAGAGTTTGTATTTTTAGAATTGGGCAATCTACATGCAATTATTCCATCGTATTTCATAGTTTTGTTTGCATGGCGTTATTACCCATATAGGTGGGTAATAATGCCAAATAGCAATGGTCAAGAAATCACGACATTACATTTTATGAATACATCTCTGTTAAATTATTTTTTTTATATAGATAGTCAATGACTTGCTGTATCAAATCATATATTTGTTTGAAAAATACAAACTAAAACTGAGCCGTGAAAATTGGTAGAACCTTAACGTGGCGTTATTATCCCGGGGTACCTTATTACGAAAATTTAATTCCAAGAAAATCATTATATTATAAACTTCAATAACATATAAAGGTTTGATGACAATCAGAATGGGTCCATCAACTTTTCCAACTTTGTTGGACAATGTTTAAATCAACACCAATCTGACCCGAATCGCAGTTCGAGTCGGGCCGAATTCTAGAATGATCCGGTAACGTCACTCAAAGCAGCACAGTAGCAAGATATTTATAGATACTATTAACAAGAGTATTGATAAGAATAAGACAAGAGTATTGACAAGATTAACAAGAATATTGATACATGAAAAATATTGCGTTGTGCTGTTCCGTATTACAAATATTTAATAATTATTAATATTTTTTCAAACGATAATAATCAATAGTTCATATTAAATTTAGTTGTAGTGTTCTTATTGTACATACGATACACGTAATGCAAAAGTCAGTTATGGGATTTTGACTTCTGAAATCTTCAGCTTGTGTATTGAGCGGTGTGCCTTGTACTCAAATAAGTAAATTTCATGCATTTAATGTATTAGATTATTGCACCGTAATACCATGTTGGACAAACTAATTTTCTTTCGTTTGACCAGGCTTTCTATATATTCAATATTTGATATTACAGGTGGTTGTGCATTAGAACTTAACAACGTATAAAAAAAAGAGTATTTGTTACTGATATTGGATAGCTCGAAATTTTATGCTGCCTTTTCGTATCTGTGATATTATTTGGAAAGTGATAACATTTTAAAGGTAATGATCCGATAGCTTATTTTTAATTCAAGATTAAAATACGTTGATATTGGAGATTGGTAATAAAATAATTGGTGGAGTCTGAAATCCACATGTGCCAACCTGACATTAATCTTCCATAATACGTGCGTTAATTTGACCCTGGTTTAATGAATTTCAATTCAGAATTTTTTCAAAATAATAATAATAATTAAATATATTCAATTTGGAAATCTGAAATTAAATAAATAATGATTATTGGAATAAATTTTCTGGTTTAAAATGACGTTAACCTGAATTAAATTAATTCAGGTATTACAGAAGATTAGTTGAAAGTTGGCAGCTATGAAAATCTTCCAAGTTCTTATTGAGTGGTGTAAGTTACTTATTAATTTACTTATTGAACAAACTGAACAAATAATATTTAGAATTTATTTATTGTTCTTACTCGTTTTCCAATATGTAAATTTCATGCATTTGATGTATTATTACGTCATTACAACATGTTCAGGAAATTAATTCTTTGAACAGCCTTTATATACGTTCAATTATGATATTACACATGAGTGTACATCAAAGGAAATAAATTGAAACAGGTGTGAATACATATGGACAGAAAAAATTTCTTGAAAACACCATAAAAAATTCTGCAATATTCAATCCTTATAAAATATTCACTGAATGTTAGGCTTAATCATTATGTACTTTTGAAGCATTCGATGATTTTCCGAGTTTTAAAGTAAATGTCATTGTAAAAAATAGATAACCAGAGATAATTTCGGAAATATCAAAAAATTACTTCCGAAGGTCTACCTTAAAAGTTTGCTAATAATTCAAGCAACAACTTTGATGACTTTATTTTTTAGCTTGGGAATAGCAAAGACAGAATTCTTGTTTATGATTGAAACTTAGTTTCCGAACCGTGAGACATTTTTTGATTGTCTCACACGAAAACATAGCTCTAATAGTTTCTTTTCAGATAAAATCTAGAACAACAATTTCGGAAAATTTGTGATCAACTTTTTTTTTCTTTTTGTACACACTGAATGTGTAACAAACAGGTGTGCTTTTTTTCCACATTTCCTTCGTATCTGTTTTGATTGCTAGTTGTGAAACTTCTTCCCATTTTCTTCGCTCGTAGCACCTGATATTTCCCATCCGAGGAATAGGGATTTTTTTAGGGAATTTCACAGCACAGAAATATATTGATGAGTTGTATCTTATCTGCCGATCGATTATTGCAAAAAAGAAAATAAGGGAGGCGGTGACTTCATTTCAGTTTTGTATGTACTTTTTTATCTGGACCATTACTTATTCTATTAAATTGGAAACTGAAGGGGAAATCTAGTTTTGGAATCGATAAGTGGCTTCAGCAGCACTTAGTTGCTATGCAAGTTTCCAAAACAGATATCAACATATGAATGTCTTAGACAAAAGTCAATAGTACGAAAATGTAATTGGCATCTGCTATCATAAACTATTGTTAGTTACAGAACCGTTCTTAAAAAAGTAGTAATAATATTTGTATAACGTTTATGTATTCAAACAAGTCGGAAATTACACATCAAACGTAGCAAATGCGGTGCATTCGTACTATAATGAAGTTTAAAAATATTTTATTCTTGGTATAATAGTATGCAGTATTTCAGATACAGAATATTAGCCAGAAACTTATGTGTGCCTCAGTAAATACTATTTGCTTTCTATTACACAGAAATTAACTTGTAGTAAACCTCAACAATGAATATCAATTTCTTAAAATGTGAAATATTTTAATATAATTAAAACGCGCAACAAACAATGTTTCCCCCTATACCATTATGCAATGGAATACTTTTGTGTGGCCCTGTAAATGAATAACAAGTATTCTTTCTACCACACATTGTACAGATTGTAAATTTTAGTATGCATTTCATTGATGCATATCAATTTTATTATGTTGAAAAAAGTGAAATATCATTTAAATGCACTTGAAACTCTTTTTTCCCATTGGCCGTAATGTAACGGAATACTTTTCATTGTCTCTGTAATTGAGGTACACATCCGATTTTAATACGATAAACTCTTTTTTTCCATTGGCCGTAGTGTAACGGAATACGGACAGACTGAACTACGGCTATAGGTGCTGCGTACTTACATAATTACGAACGCACCTAAAATGTTATTTATCTGATGACCTAACTCTTTTAAATAAAGAAATTTCGCCGTAGAAATACTTACGACCCCTTGTTTTCTTGGTAAAAACGAAATAGTATAAACTTCGTTTCGTAATAGATAAATTTGCAGTTTCATTAACACTGGACTTCAATGCTTGAAGTTTTCCATGCCTGACTTTTCTACTCGGATCAATTTTAATAAGGTACCCTGGGGTAATAACGCCACGTTAAGGTTCTACCAATTTTCACGGCTTAGTTTTAGATTGTATTTTTCAAAGAAATATAGGATCTGATACAGCAACTCATTGACTATCTATATAAAATAAAATAATTTAACAGATATGTATTCATAAAATGTAATGGCGTTTTTTCTTGACCAATGCTATTTGGCGTTATTACCCACCTATATGGGTAATAACGCCATGCAAACAAAACTATGAAATAAGATGGAATAATTGCATGTAGATAGCCCAATTCTAAAAATACAAACCCTACAAACTTAGAAATTGACAAATTGCATTCTAAGCTATTGAAAATGTTCAATTTTTTGTGAAAGTGTAAGAAAAATAAAGGTGTGGTGTGGGAGGGGGGATGAGGCGAAAGAATATCAGACCGTGAGCTTCTTTTTGCTTAAAAAAGACAGCTTAAATAGAAATATGAGAAACATTGCACAGTTTTAACTGTGTTTATTTGAATCAGTATTTAGGATGTAGCTCGGCCACTGTAGGGAATCAACCGGGGTATTAATGTCAAGGATTGGCGTTATTACCCTGGTATAGTTATTGCGCAGTACATTTTAAATTACAAATTATCTCGAGAAGATATCCAAAATCTTCAACAACATTTTAAAAATACATGAAATGCACTACAAATTTATGTAATTAACAAAGTATTTTCGGATAAAAAGATCGTCTTCACATCACAAAACGTATCTCGCAAATTTTAGATCAAGCGTTAATTTTAGTTGTTTGTAAAAACAATAAGACATAAAAATGAAACAAATTAACCTGAAGCTGTTTTTTGCGATTTATATGACTCAAAACCCTTCTGCGCAGAGCACATGGGTGTCATTTATCTGATTATTTCATAATTATGCAAAATATAAGCACTTGGCGTTATTACCCCGCCTGACGTTATTACCCCAGGGTACCTTATTTTCAAAATTTCTATGGCATTTTTAATACATAATCACGTTAAATAATAAAACACAACCACAAAATGTAACACAAATAGCATCAATTTTTTGAATTTACAGTTACAAAGAAGTTTACTTTTATACGATACATAAAATTTCAGATTGTGTAATTCATGTAAAAATATTATTAGCAAATAGATGAAAACAGTATCATTTAGATTTTAAGGTCAATAAAATTATCATCAAATACCAAGTGTAATAAATTTAGAAAATCATATGTATATTATCCATTGTTTTGTAATTCATTGTAATTGAAGGCTGGAATTTGAGGATTGCTTAGAACGGTTCATTACTTTTTGACCATATGCTTCATACAACTTTCTTATTTATAAAACATGCACAGAATGTTTTTAACAAAAACAAAAACAATAAAATTATAGCTGTATGTTTTTTTTATTTAATGATATTCTAGTTTTATCTTTAAAAATAAGTAGTTCATAACGAATTTACTTTTCTTTTTACTACCTTGTGTGCCTTTACTACTTTTTATTCGAATATAAGTTGCAACAAGCATTGAAAATAAATATGAATAAAATTTATTTTGCGATTCCTGCTAAAATAAATTAAAATCTAACGCTATATATGCTACATGCTACAACGAATAATATGGTAATTTATTGGATTAAAATTTTTATACAGTACTGTCATTTATTTATATTTTTCGCATAACCCCTGAAAAGAATTGCATGCAGCATTAGGTCAAAATTTTCATTCTGTGAAAGCAAGAGCGTATTTGATTATCCAATCTGTGTTAGGCCCATTTGTAAAGTCACTTGTTTGAGTACTTGTATAGACAGCCATGCAATTGCCCGCACCAGAGCAATCCAACAGAGTAAGGGTGCCTTGCATTACCCCCAAATGGGGATCGGATCATTTACCTTCCAGTTTCTGAGCGAGGCCTCTCGAGATGTTACCTCTTCCAATCCGCCCGGGTAGAATCCATCAACCTGCCATCTGAACGTATCCCTTTCGATGTATTGCTGTTCTTCCGACACTGCTTTAAGGCTGGTGGTTGGAAACACTGAAACAGTTTTAACGCCTTTCTTCCTTGAAATCCGAGATAAAAGACACACACACACTTATATATATATATATATATATATGGAAAACTGGGGTAAATCCGCATTTCCCTTCTTCATTTTTAAATTCTAACGTTTCTTTGGATACACGCTATAAGAAATAATATGGTAATTTATTTAAACATAATATTTCAGACATTTTCTTATTCTTCCTTTTTTGATCCCTTGGGAACGAGCGACACGCATACGTGCCGCAAAAAGACTTAAGAATCCTTACTTATCCCTACCAGTAAAATTTTACTGTAAAATTTGCCTTATTTAATCGGAGCATTTTTTTTTCGATTTAATAAGGCACTCATTTTTTGCTTTTAAAAACCGGCGACAAAACATACAAAAATTCGTAAAAGAATTTCGCGAAAGGGTTAAATAAATGAATTTACAGTGTTTTTCTAAGTCTTGTTAGATTATTATAAAATTTATCTCTTAATTGAATCTTCCAAATTATCTTTCATTTCTTTACTATATACCACACCTCTCTATCAAATTCTCTTTGCTCTCAAAAATATACTATCTATGTTTTATTAGATTAAAATTTTTATACAGTACTGTGATTTATTTACATTTTTCGTATAACCCCTGAAAAGAATTACATGCAGCATTAGGTCAAAAGTTTCATTTCGTGAAAGCAAGAGTGCATTTGATTATCCAATCTGTGTTAGGTGCATTTGTAGAGTCACCTGTTAGAGTACTTGCATAGATAGCCATGCAATTGCCCGCACCAGAGCAATCCAACAGAGTAAGGGTGCCTTGCATTACCCCCAAATGGGGATCGGATCATTTACCTTGCAGTTTCCGAGAGAGGCCTCTCGAGATGTTACCCCTTCCATTCCGCCCGGGTAGAATCCATCAACCTGCCATCTAAACGTATCCATTTCGGTGTATTGCTGTTCTTCCGACACTATTTTAAGGCTGATGGTTGAAAACACTGAAGCAGTTTTAACGCCTTTCTTTCCTTGAAATCTCTGATAAAAGAAAGTATAGGGGGAGTTGGGATAAAACCGCATTTCTTTCACTCTTTTTTAAATTTTAACGTTTCTTTGAAAAAAAAGTAAGAATAATCAGTGCATTACAATCATTAAGACAAATATGAATAACTGCTATGAATACAAAAATAAATAGAAAACAAAACACTCTTTTTTAAGCAATTAATATTCATCATGAAAATCACGGGGAATATTTTGATTGTAATGTATGTTTTTTCCCAAACTTTTCGTTACAACACGTTGATTTGATGTGGACATCATTTTTGAGTAATGCATTGGTGATATTAAATTCATTGCTTCATTTTTTACACTCGGTGAAAAACGTAGCAAGTAAATTTATGAAAAAAAAGTTTAGTTTTTTAATATAATTTCTTTGTATGTAATAACCTTAATATAATTGCTCTCTTTCTGCTTTAAATCAAGGTAGCAGTTATAAAAAAGGAAACTATATACTTAACTATCAGTTTCAGGATTTCTAACTTTATTTCATACCACATAAATGTTAATTAATATTAAACTATAAAAGTGTAATTTTTTATTATTATAATCTTGATTTTTATTAATAATTTTTTTTCTATTTTTTAGCTTTTAAAATCTTTCATTGTTGCAGTTTCAGAGACATTTGTCATATTTAGGCAAACGCTTAATTGCGAATTATAAATTCCATTACCGTTTCAATTCGTTTACATTCATTTAAAAAAGCATTTTTAAAAATCTTTTTCAATCGTGAAATATATGAAAAATATAGCTAAAGGTGTAATTCGGGATACGTTTGCACCTACATTTCTATTACTACTATTTACTAACAATAAATTTCTGCAATAACTTTCTATGATTAAATAAGCCAAAGATTTCATTAATATGTAGTGGTGCATAACCCGTACTGAAATTATAGCCGGTTACTAAACTTACATATAATGCTGATATTCGTAATATACGTACCATAATCTATCTCCAGCGAATGACTTTCGTTTTTTCCATGTGGGGACTTTATATTTATTATCATATGCATTATTATAAATATTATTTATACATAAAATGTATACGCTACCTAAAATATATCCATATACATTATCCTTATTAAAATGGCTCTAAATAACTATAGCACGACTACAAAAATGAATAGCCCTTTTCTATGACAGAGATTACATTTTGCTTTTAAACTTCCTCGTGAACCAACAGCGTTCTTCTAAATCTATAGGGTAGGAAATATCTCCGTTCTTTTGTTTTTGCTGATAGATTATGACCGACCTTTACCTCTTTCTTCTTTGTTCGTGAGCTTTCCTCTTTTAAAAGAGCAAAAAGCTTTTTAACAACGTTCCTATTGTAAGAAGAATATGAAACTGCCTGTTGTGCAAGTTTAAATGAATAAAAGACTAAAAAGAACATAAAAATCATCATGCTGGCTCATCTCTGGTACTTGAACCAACTTCAAAAGGTGGGTTATCGTAGGAAATTGGATCCATTTCTTGTTCATTTTCGTTACTGTTATAGATACGGAACCGATATTCTCCTAAGAGTGGCTTAGTCAGTAATATGCATAAAGAAAAAGTTCAATATTTCATAGTAGTGCTGTCAAAATTTATGTCGTCAACTTGGCTGGAAGCGATAACTTTTACGTGATAACTAATATAACATGAGGGTTTTGAGATAGTTTAATTTATTATTATAATGTATGTGGGGATTTTTTATAGTTTATAAGAGTACTGTCTCATGGTCAAAATAAGAATATTTGTTAAAAAAAAATTAAAACGTTTAACCCCTTATCTGGTTAATTCTTTTCCGTTCAATAAATTGAAAATAGCGGATTTACACCACTATTATTTAAATAAAATATTCGTAAAATTTAGTCTAAACATTTTCGCCTTTCAATAGTATGAAAATTTTCTTAAAAATAATAATGGTGTCAAAAATCTTTAAATGATGCAATAAGCAAATTCGTCTTGCCCGAATGCCGTTCTGGCAAAGCAGAAGAGGGGTTAAATAGCTCTTAAGTTATCCGCAACCTTCGGAAGTGATTTTTAGCTCACAGGCTATCATAGCCTGAGAGCTTATGTGCCCGTCCGTTCTGTACATACGTGCGTACGTGCGTAACTCATGATAAAAATATCAGATCCACTTGAAATTTTGTATATAGGTATATCCTGATAAGGCGCTTCCCTGATTAGTTTTTGGAGTTCATTCGGTATGTATAAGAGGGGGAACGGGGGGCTCATGCCCCTCCCCTTAATTGATATAAACGGGATTTTCTTGTAGAATTAACAGTTTTCGTTCAAATCCTATATATAGGATCTTTCTGGTGAGGCGATACCGTGGCTGTTATTAAGTGTTCATTGAATAAATATAAACAAGGGGAACGGGAGGCTCATGCCCCTCCCCTTAATTGATATAAACGGGATTTTCATGCAGAATTAACCGTTTTCGTTGAAAATTTAGATATAGGATCATTCTGATGAGGCGAGTCCGTGGCTGTTATTAGGTGTTCATTGAATAAGTATAAACAGGAGGAACGGAGGTCCTAATGCCCCTCCCCTTAACTTGTATAAATGGATTTTTCAAGCAGAATTATCAGATTTCGTTCAAATCTCTGAATAGTTTTGGAAGTTTAATGATTAAGTATAAAGTTCTCCTCTTAAATTATATAAATGCTAAATGGGTTTTTATTAAGAATTATCCAACTTCCTCTGAATTTTGGATATAGATTTTTTCTATGATAAAGCATGTCCTTGATAGTTTGGGAGGTTCAATGATTAAGTATAAAAAAGAGGAAGGGGAGAGCAGTTTCCCCTTCTTATTTTTTTTTTTTCGAACGGAATTAACGAAAATACAAGGGCACGAAAATACAAGGCTGTAATGTACAATTAGTGTGCTTAGCCTGTGAGCTCAATGCCATCAGTTTAACTGGGCAATACTCTTTTTATTTGAAATGTTCTCTTGTTCTCCATTTTTTTATAATGACATTTACTTTCAAAATTTGAAAAAATAATAAAATTTTAGCAATTACCCAGAAATAATTTTTTAAGAGAAAAAGGTCAAAATTATGTCAAAAATTGACATTTCCGCAAAATGTGATAATTCAAAAGTAAAACGATGTATTGACAACTTGTAAATTATATGATAAACAAAATAACTTTCTCTATAGGACTTATGACTGCAAACATTACTATCGCATCTCTATCTCTTGTGATATGGCAATTAATGTACTAATGTAATGACCAATTCGTAAAATTTTTTCTCAAGTTTGTCATTTACGCCAGTGTAAATATAAAGATATATTATATTATATTACATTATATTATATACATATTATCATGAGTTTAGCATGTTCTTTCAAAAGACATTTCTAAAAGAAGTACAGAAAATTTCGTTGCAATTCATGCATAAGTTTTCGTTTTAGGATATTTTGTGTACAGCAAAAATCTGAAAAACTTCATTTTGAGAAAAAGCTAAAAATAACTTTTAAGCACAATTCAAAAGCTGTAATAGCTGTAACTTTAAAGGGCTGTAACTTTGGTTATAATTAAGATACCGACTCAGTTTAAGCAGAACTCGACAGATAAAAGAACCGATTTTAATATTGCATGAATGAAAAATCGATATTTTGATCGAAATTTATGTTTTAAAAGTGTTTGGATACATTAAGATTATTAGAATGTCAACTTATTTTTATTTGATATGGAGCAATATTCTTCTATGAATGGTTCAGTCAGTAATATGCATAAAGAAAAAGTTCATTATTTCATAGTAGTGCTATCAAAATTTATGTAGTGAACTTGGCTGGAAGCGATAACTTTTACTTGATAACTAATATAACATAAGACTTTTAAGATAGCTTAATTTATTATTATAATTAATGTGTTTTTTATAGTTTTTAAGAGTACTTTCTCATGGACAAGTATGCTTTGAAATAAGAAATTTAAAATGTTTAAATAGCTCTTTCAATTATTAGGATGTTAACTTATTTTTATTTGATACAGAGCGATTTTCTTCTATGAATGGTTGAATTTATATGCATAAATTAAAAGTTTTATACTTTATAGTAATGCTACCAAATTTATGCAGCCAACGTGGTTCAAAGCGATAACTTTTACGTGACAACTAATATGACATGCAAGTTTTAAGATAGTTTAATTTATTACTATAATACGTGAGAGTTGTTTGATAGTTTAAGAACATTTTCTCATGAACAAGGTAAATATGTTTTGAATTAAGAATTTTAGAATGTTTAAACAGCTCTTAAGATTATTAGAATATGAACTTATATGATACGGATATTCTTCTACGAATGATTGAGTCAGTGTTATGCATAAGGAAAAAGTTCAATATTTTATAATAATACTGTCAAAATTTATATAACTAACTTGGTTAGAAGTGATAACTTATAGTGACAACTAATATGATATGCAAGTTTTATGATAGTTTAATTTATTACCATATATATGTGGGATGTTTGATAGTTTAAGAGTATTTTCCCATGAACAAAATAAATGTGTTTTGAATTAAGAATTTTAGAATTTTTAAACAGCCCTTAAGATTATTAGAATATCAACTTATTTTTAGGTAGATTTCGTATGAATTGCTACCTATTGCGGTTGCTCCTATTTTCTGTTGGAATTTCTGGAACATTTTTTCAGACCTTCGCCGATCATGGGCCCTAGACCCTGAAACTACCATCAGTAAAAAAGTTTATATATATATATATCACTTTTTATACACACGATAACTTCTATAAATCTGTTCTTATCTCCTCCAAACTTATACATAAAATCAAGGGGTATAAAATAACGGTTGAGTTCGTTAATGATCAAAATCATACCAAGGGGGTGGAAATAAGGAGGATTTTTGTGAAAACCGAAAAACGCCATAACTTCTTAATTAAAATAGACATCGAATCATCGTTTAAAGTTTATATTACTCCTAAAAAATGGACCAAAAGTTTATGCATGACAGATTTTTGATAAAGTTAAAAATGGCCTCAAGAAGCGAAAAAATAGGGTTTCAAAACTGCTTATATTCTGACTCATTTTAAAATTCATTTTTGATTTTAAACGCATCCCAGTGGTAGGTCCTCTTATTTAAGAACTGTATAATGTGACGTATTGTCCAGTTTTTTGATAAAGGCAGAATATATTTAAAAAAAGACTGCCAAAATAAGTATTCTGAACAGAATTTCTCGAAGTTATCGTGATTGAAAAATTGAGGAAGCATTCAAATAACAAATTGCGTTTTTTCTAAGTCATTTTTAAATCCATTTTTGCTCTCAAACGCATCCAACTGACAGGTTCTCTTATTTTGAAACGGTATAATGTCCAGTATTGGTCAGTTTTTTGATAAAGGCAAAATATATTTTTTTAAAAAAAGCTGTCACACTGGGCCTTTCATGCACAATTTCTCGAAGTGATTGTGTTTGAAGAATTGAGGATGTATTCAAATAATAAATTGGTTATTTTATGGCTCAGTTTAAAACTTAATTTTACTCTCAAATGCACTCAATTGACAGCTTTTGTTAGTTAGGAACTATATAATGTGCCGTATTAGTCGATTTTTTAATAAAATCAAAATATATTTCAAAATATGTTGTCAAAATGGGCATTGAAGTCGAATTTCGCTTAAGATAATTTTGATAAAAGCAGTTTTTACAGGAAAATTAAATTAAAAATTTTTCAAAAGCGGCCAAATAAAGTTGTCAAATTGGGTTTATCTCTAATCATATTTTAATTTTTGTTGTTGAAATGAACACGCTTTGAAATCTACCTCCGGCTATAGGCCAAGCCGACAGGGATTTTTTATATGATACGGGGCGATATTTTTCTATGATTTTCTGAATTAGTAAAATGCATTTAGTTAGCAGTTTAGCAAATCAACGTAATGCTGTCAAAATTATGTTGTCAAGCTGGCCGAAAGCAGCGACTTTTATGTGATAACTAATATAACATGTAAGCTTTAAGATAGTTTAAGTTATTACTATAATATATATGGGTTGTTTGATATTTTAAAAGTATTTTCTTGTGAATAAGATAAATGTGTTTTAAATTAAGAATTTTAGAATTTGCAAATAGCCTTTAAGATAACTAGAATGTCAACTTATTTTTATTTTATACGGAGCGATATTCTTCTACGATGTGCTGAGTCCGTAAAATAAATTATAAATCATCAGCGTTTAATAGTAATGCTGTCAAATTTATGTAGTTGTTTGGCTGGAGATGATACAGAGTGATTTTCTTCTACGAATGGTTGAGTTTATATGCATAAATAAAAAGTTTTATATTTTATAGTAATTCTGCCAAATTTATGCAGCCGACTTGGCTGGAAGTGATAACTTTTACGTGACAAATAATGTGACATGCAAGTTTTAAGATAATTTAATTTGTTACTATAATATATTTTGATTGTTTAATATTTTAAACGTATTTTTTTTAGGAACAAGATAAATATGTTTTAAATTAAAAATTTTAGAAGGTTTAAATAGCCATTAAGATTATTAGAATGACAACATATTTTTATTTCATACGGAGCGATATTCTTTTACTAATTGCTGAGCCAATAAAATGCACAAAGAAAAAAAAATAGTGTTTAATAGTAATGCTACAAAAATTATGTAATCAACTTGGATGGAAGTGGAGACTTTTACATGATAACTTTTAGACATGAAAGCTTTAAGATAGTTCAATACATCTTTATAACCTGCTAATTTTATGTCTTCAATTGTCCAATATTTTATTTTTATTTATTTATGTATTTTTTTTTAGTTAATGAAATGTATTTCTCTTCTTTTCGTTTTCAATGATGCAAAGTATTTACATAATATTGAAAAACAAATATGCTCTTTAAATAGCAGGTATCATTTTATATTGCTCCAGCAGGTGTTTATGTTATTAAACATAGTTTTTTTTTCAAAAAACGTTTAAAACATCAATCTATCACCCGAAACATCTTTAAATCGATGTTTTTTTCTTCTATAGAAAATGCATAAAATATTCATTTTTATCAAACACTCATAAACATACGCACCGCACCGCACATATTTGCACTTTTCAATTCAAACAAAAAATCTACAGAAGCAGGTGGTCAACTAGAAGGTGCAGGTCCCTAGATGGAGTTTATAAAAGGGGAGGTTGAATTGTGGACAAGAAGTTAAATGTTTTATTGAAAAGGAAGGTACAGAAGCAAATAAATTGAAAAAGTAACTTTTCAACTATTTCCTTTCTTCTATTCCAAGCACTGTGAGGAAACATTTGTGAAAAAATTTTTGATGAAAGAAAAAATAAAAATACACGGGAGATTCAAAGTGGGGTAGAAGTGGAAATATAGTCTAAGATTCAGCTTTTTTTACGATGTGGATTCCAAATTCCACGAATTTTGAAATACATTTACTCTAAATATCAACAGACAGTATATCCGTCTATCCTATTTTTCTTGATAGCGACGAGTGTTTCGGCATAAAGCGAATTCCAGTATTTATTTTATAAGACTTGGGAAGGAAAACTAAATATTTCGAAAAATATAAGTAATCTCATAATCTGTTTCGGGATGAATTCTTTTGTTTAATTTAATTTAGAAACTGTCGTCGACGTTAAATGTTATCCTTGCCACTTTTAATATTATGAGAAGTGAAATGTATATCTTTTCTAATTCTGTTTTCAATGATCTAGAATAATTACATATTACTGAAAAAAAAATCCCTTTGCACTTAGCATATAGGTTTTTATATTGCACCAGCAGGTGTTTATTTTTATGTTACTAAACTCAGAATCAAAACATCAATCGATAATCAATCCAAAATCAGCTAATCCATATTGTGTTACTTTATAGGACGTGCGCGAAAATACAGTCGAACCTCTATATAACGAAACTCCATACATCGAATTTCTCCATATAACGAATTTTTAGTAAGAACGGTCCCCTTTTCGCATGATTACATTAAAAACAGACTCTATATAGCGAAATATGTATCTCCATATAACGAATTTTTTCATAAATTGATCTTAATTTATGCAATTTTAAAAAAGCTTCGAAATCATATGGAATCAATTTTCCATCACTTATTTTTGATTTACCGTTCAGTAATGAGGTTTTTTTTTTTTTTTTTTTTTTTTTATATAAATATTACTTCTCTCCTTATTCTTTAAATCTAACAAGTTCATCCCACCTCCCACACACCTTTCAACATCCTTCTCAAAACACAGTCAATTGAATTGTTACACATATAAGAGAGGAATCAATGAAAGCACATAAAAGAGACCTTCAAATGGAGGAAAATATCAACTACAATTTTTCATTCCTTGCTAAAATTTGAGAATTTTTTTTGAGAGCGTAACAATTGTAATTTTAAAATCCATACAACAAAAAATTACAGATTTCTTCCTCTGAAATTTATGTAAGTCTTCCTCATTTGATTTTCATTAAGCTTTCAAATAAATGTCTTTTCTCTTTTTTGAAACTGCTTAAATAAGTAAGAAATAAAATGTTAGGTTAATATATGCTTTTAAACATTTCAAATTCTTAATTAAAAGCATCAAAAATAATATTTGTTCAAAATTTACACATTAAATACTATTTTTAACATCATACTCTATACATCGAATTTCTCTATATAACGAATTTTTTACTGGAACGATGGATTTCGTTATATAGAGGTTCGACTGTATTCATTTTTATCAAATGCTTGCAAACATACGCGCCACACACACGAGCACTTTCCAATTCAAACGAAGGATCTACCGAACTAGCCAGGTCAACTAGCAGATACAGGTCCCTACATGGAGTTTAAGAAAGGAAGGGGGGGGGGGAGACGTGGACAAAAAATAAAATCTTGTATTGAAAAAAAAAAAAAAAAAAAAAAAAAAGATACAGAAGCGAATAAATTGAAGTAGTAACTTTTCGACTCTTCCTTTTCTTCTATTCTAACCACTGTGAGGAGACATTAACGAAAAATTTGGTAAACGTGGATGCCAGGAAAAATATAAAAACACGGAAAATTCAAAATGGGGTAGACAAGGAAATGTAATCTAGCATTCAGCATCTTTTACGATGTAGATTCCAAATTTTAAGAATATGAAATCCATCCGCTATAAATATCAACAGATAGTATATCCTTCTACCCAGCTTTTTTTTTTTTTTTTTTTTTTTTTTTTTTTTTTTTTTTTTTTTAAATATCTGTGAGTATTTCGATATCGATTGGATTCTAACATGTGGTTTATAAGACTTGTAAGAAAATCTGTTGATTCAGGAAAAAAATGAGGAAATTATCGTAATAATGAATTTCATAATGAATTCTTTTGTTTATTTTAATTTTCTAAAACGTATTAAAAACGTTCAAAACACCAATCTATCATCTGAAATCATCTTTAAATGCATATTTTGTTTTCCTTTCTAGGAAATGCGCAAAATATATTTTTTTTTTATCAAATATTCACAAACATCCGTACCACAAACACTTGCACTTTATAATTTAAACGAAGAATCTGCAGAAGAGGGTGGTCAACTATCAGATTTTGGTCCCTAGATAGAGTTTAAGAAAGGGGGGGGGTGGAAGATGCGAACAAGAAGTTAAATCGTGTATTAAAAAAGAAGATAAAGAAGCAAACAGATTGAAAAAGTAACTTTTCGACTCTTCCTCTTGCTTTATTCCAACCACTGTGAGGAGACATCTGTGAAAAATTTGGTAAACGTGGATGCCAGGAAAAATATAAAAACATGGGAAATTCAAAATGGAGTAGAAAAGGAAATATAATCTAGCATTCAGTTTTTTTTTTACGATGTAGATTCCAAATTTTACAAATATGAAATCCATCCAATATAAATATCAACAGATAGTATATCCTTCTATCCTATTTTTCTTGATATCGATGACTCTTTCGGCATAAAGCGGATTCCAACATCTGGTTTATAAGACTTTGAAGAAAATATGTGTATTTCGGGAAAAAATAAGTAAGTGCTCGTAATCTCTTCCAGAATAAATTCTTCTTTTGTTTATTTTAATTTGAAAATTGTTGTCGACGTTGAATGTTATCCTTGTCACTTTTTCTGGGACTTAAAATAAAATTTAGTAAATAGTTACTACTCCATTTGAGATCCAGATATATATTTCTTTAAATAACTAAATAAGTTATAAATTGCTCGTGAAAGGTTGCAAATGAGATGCGTTCGTACTACAACAAAGTTTTAAAAATATTCAGATGTAGGTATAATTGCATACAGCACTTCGGATATAGTATAGTAGCGGAATTCTTTTGTATAGCCCTGTAATACTATCTTCTATACTTTAGGTGCATATCAATTGTTTTATGTTCAAGAGAGTGTAACATTATTAAAATGCACTTGAAACTATTTTTTCCCATTGACTGAAAAGTAACGGTATACTTTTGGTAGTCCCTGTAATTAAACTATACATCCGATTTTCCTAAAATTTGAAATGACTCTACAAAATTATGCAACAATGATACATTTTACATTTCAAACGATTAGTTTGGGTAGTTTTTGTGCTGTTATATGCTGACGGACGAGCTGAAATACTACTATAGGTGCTACGTATTTATATAACATCGAACGCACCTTAAAACAACGTTTGAAAACACAATATATGTAAATCAAGCATTGTGAAAATCAACAGATGTATACATTTCATGAGTACCGGAACTCACATCATCAGTGTATAAAATTAAATCAACAACTCCTCAAATACATGGAAGACAAAAACCGAAATGTCATTAAAAAATGAACTGAAAGGCCATCGTGTTCCAGCAACCAATGAGGTCAATTGAATTGAACAACATACATCTGACTTGTGTGGTTGACATGAAGCCTACTCAACATACAAGGACGAGATAGCACAAGGAAAATTTGCAGTACAAGAGAAACACAACACGGAACTCCACACAAAGAGTGCGTGCAATGAAGCCAATGCGATTCGAACCCCCGACCTCCTACGCTCGCAAGCGATTAGAGGCGTGATGCTTTGACAACTCGGTCACAGAGGCCCCATGAGATCAAAGTGGAAGTGAAACATCGTAACGTAACAAATCCATCCAGAAAGGTGAGATGACAGGCACACTGAAAAAATCGTTGACCAAGGTGTTTTTTAATTTATGAATGCGTGCAGTTTCAAAAAAGTCTAAATCTGATGAAATATTGCATTTCTAGAATGTAGTGGCTGAATCGAAGTTGAAATTATGTTTCTTTTCCCAGCAAGGAGGAGCAATAGATAATTTTTGTAATTCCTTTTCCTTTACACAGTTTATGTGTTCTTTGATTCTCTAGAGAAAATGTTGTTTAGTTTATCAATATAGAACACACTGGCATTGTATAGTGTAAACATCCTAATATTTTTGAGGAGGAAATTTATCTTTTAACTGTGAAAAAGTTAATTTATTGTCTAACTTAAAAGAAAAAAAAACTTTTAAACCACAATTTCTTAAGATATTAGCTATTTTTAACTTAATGATTTTATGAAATGATTAAATGATAAGGTTAAAAAAAGACTGAAGAAGACAGATGTGTTTCATTAATAGCGCCTCAAAAGCCGTTAGTACCTAGACCGTTAGTACCTAGCGTCCCATTTTTGGGACAGTTTTAAAGTATTCAAGTAAGCGCATTTCACACCAGTAAAATGGAAGATAAATATATACTTTCTTTCTCGAGACAAAGTCATCGATAAATTAGATAAAAGTTATTCTTGTTTTAAAAGTGCTGGGAAAATGCAAAATTTGAATTTTAAGAAAGAAAATAATTCAGGCTTTATGAGTTAAATGACAATCTTGTTTGACTTATATGTGTAATTATAATTACGTATATAGTTATATGCCTATGAAACTGGTTTAATAATATTCTTCCCAAAACATCGTTTTTAACGTGTTATAGATCACTCCATTTATGATATTCACTTTATTCAATGATTTTTATACAAATTCGCAGAATTTTTTTTCCGTATGCGTATGTTTTATAAGTAGTCAAAGAATCATTCTTGCACCTAATTCGTTATTGACTTTTTTTTTTTTTTTTCATTTACTTTTTCTGTATAAAAGTACGAAATATCAATCTATTATCTAAAATAATATTTAAATTCATATTCCTCTATCCTTTATGTCAAATGCAAAAATATTCATTTTTTATTAAATACTCGCAAAGACCACATAGACCTTCGCACATTTCAATTCAAATGAAGAATCGAAAATAAGCAGATGCTCTACTAGCAGCCGTAGGTCCAGAGATGGAGTTTTGAAAAGGGGAAGAGATATGGACCAAGAAGTTAAATCTTCCTATTAAAAGAAAGATAGAGAAAAACGGATAAATTGAAAAGTTTGTTTTCCGACTCTTCCCCCACTTCCATCCCCAACACTCCGAGAGGAAATTTGTCAAAAATTTGGTAAACGCAGACGCCACAAAAAAAAATTAAGGTATATGGGAAATTCAAAATAGGGTTGAAGAGAAAATGTAATCTAAGATTCAGCTTTTTTTACGATGTAAATTTTGAATTCCACGAATATGAAATCCATCTGCTCTAAATATAAGCAGACAGTATATCCTTCTATCCTACCTTTCTTGATATCTATGAATGTTTCGGCAGAAAGCGGATTCCAACATGTGGTTTACAAGACTTGGAGGAAAATCTGTATATTTCAGAAAAAATAAGAGCGGGCTCGTAGTCTGTTTCAGGATAAATTCTTCTTTTGTTTATTTTAACTTTAAAAAATACATTAAAAATGTTCAAAACATCAGTCTATCATCCGAAATCATCTTTAAATATATTTTTCTTTTATAGGAAATGCACAAAATATTCATTTTTATCAAATATTCAAAAACATAAATTCATATTCCTTAATCCTTTATATGAAATGGAAAAATATTCATTTTATAGTAAATACTTACAAAGACCACATACACCATCGCACATTTCAATTCAAATGAAGAATCGACATAAAGCAGGTGGTGTACTACCAGACGTAGGTCGAGAGATGGAGTTTTGAAAAGGGGAGGAGATATGGACAAGCAGTTAAATCTTCCTATTGAAAGGAATATAGAGATAAAATAAGCTTTTTGTAAAAAAAATATCAACCGACTTCAAAAAAGCGCTAAAAAGAATTAAATAATTCTTTAAAATTCTCTAATGACAAAGCGTTATCCAATAAGCACACATCGGTTATCAGGTACCGGCATAAAAACGGTTAAATTTAATATATATAATTTAATATCCACCAAACATTGATTTTAGAAATAATATTTTTTACAAGAGATGAATTGACATATTTATGATTTAATTTATGAATATATACATATAAAAAGTAATGAATTACTTTTTGAAGTTGGTGCCAAACAATCACAATCGATAATGATCATCCCCATTTTAATTATGGTACTAGGCATAATTTAGCTACAATTCTTAATATATTTCAAATAGTTTGGCACCAACTTCAAAAAGTAATTCATTACTTTTTATATGTATATATTCATAAATTAAATCATAAATATGTCAATTCATCTCTTGTAAAAAATATTATTTCTAAAACCAATGTTTGGTGGATATTAAATTATATATATTAAATTTAACCGTTTTTATGCCGGTACCTGATAACCGATGTGTGCTTATTGGATAACGCTTTGTCATTAGAGAATTTTAAAGAATTATTTAATTCTTTTTAGCGCTTTTTTGAAGTCGG